>CM057151.1:10669985-10794687 GCA_029962745.1 Echinometra lucunter
ACGAACGACTAAGTGGGTTCACGTTCCTTATGTCGGTAAGTTACTTCTTCAAATTTTAGATCAACTCGGGTCGTTTGTTGCTGTTGTTGGTTGCTTTGAATTGTTGTGCTTTGTTTTTGTTTGTTATGTTTCGCTGCTTGGGTTTTCTTTTGGGGGGGGTTGTTTTGTTCTTTGGGGGGGGGGGGTGTTGTTGTTGCTTGTTTTGGGGTTTTTCAGCTGAATGTAACGCCTGAAGTGAACAGTAAATTCGCGCAAGCCGAGACCTACCGATAATAAGACCCATGGATTTTAATGCAATAGTCACCAAGCATGGCTCGGTTGTTTTCAGTTTGATGATGCTGAGTATAAACTGTTTCTTTATCTTCCAATATTAGGTCAGCCTATCGATGGACCCCATAACGGACCAGCTCCCCTACCTTGGAGCATACCCGTCAACATTCCAGCCTTTTTCCAGAACAACACCAAGAGGATTGAAGTGCCTCATACAGCATCCGTCAAAGTAAGGGCAAATTGATAACCCAATTCACTTCCAATAACGAATATAAGCCAACAAAAGTAAGAGGTCGTATCGTTTCCAGAACAAGCAAAGCAGAAGCTGCGGAGCGTTTTTGAAAGGGGGGAGGGGGGGGGGGCTGAGCGTTCAAACCAGGATAATCATTTCCGCGTTAATGTACATAGGCCAACGTGTCTACTCAAAATGTGGGGGGCTGCAGCCCCCAGCCCCCCCCCTCCCGGTTCTACAGCCCCTGCAAATAAATTAGAAAGGCATATTCTAGATGCTATTTTTCATGAAAATAACAATCGTTTCTTCAAACAGTAAATTGCGTGAAAAATTAATACTTTCACGTGAATCGATATTGTTGGAAAAGCTCCCTTGAACTTTTTAAAAAAATATGTCGGTGTCATAACTTGGTTTGGAACTACCATATATTGTTATTTCTACATTACAGCTATGTAAGAAGCTATCGGTCCTAAATAAGTACATGATAATAAATCTTTTATTAGATATTGTTTAACATGTTTTGAAAACTACCCGAAACTTGCAGAATTAACGGGAAATTCATAAAAAATGATTATAAATTTTAAGCATTTCAAGGAAGTAAGTAGCTTGTTTCATTTCATTTTAATCTATTTCCTCATTCTATTTTCAATCATATTTAAAATCTTTGGTCATGCTCTTATGTTTTTGAAATTATGTATAATTATTATCATCATAGCCGTGCCACAACTGTCGTGTAACTGGTTACGTTCGCTGCCCCCGTTGTTACGGGAGAGGAACGGTAAGTGTTAACTTTCCTTCTGATGGAAAAAGTCATAAGCATTTTTTTTTTAGTTAAACGGCAATTACATATTTAATGTCATTGTATAGCCAAATCAGATTTCGTGATTTTCTGCAATAAGTGGCGAAAAGCACATGCATCTTGACGCTTCTGTTAGAAAATCATTCCTTTGTCTATTCCTTTAGTCTTAATTTGCCTTCCTGGTAATACCGAATGTCTGACGAGTTCAAATCAGTGAAAAATACTCTACAGTTTCAAACCTAAAGAACAGGTTTTGTTTGTTTTTGTTTTTTCATCGCACGACACCTATTGGATCACTCTTTTCTAAACATTATCATTTTACAATGGCATCTCGAAGTGTTTGTCTATAGACCAATTTCACCTCTGGTTTATGTTTTTGGCCCTCTATCGGCGACGCCATTGCTGCGGTGGGCAAGCGCCGCGCTGACCACGATTGGCTCTGTGTACAAAATGAATGTAAGATATGAGATATGCCCTGATATTGTTCCATTTACTTTATTCTAGATCAATAAAATAAAGCATGGATACATGGGTAGATGAAGTAAGACAATGACCATATCTGACAGATGAAGGTATGTTGTATTTTTTTACTTTCGATGATTTTTCAACTTAGTTTTGTCAGTAAAAGTTCCATTGCAGCATAGAAGCCGTAGTAAACGGGAGCCCTCAATCTTACCCTGTTTACAAAGTCATGTTTTCACTCATTAAATTTTACGCCAAAGTACATAATGATAATGTTTCTTGACTTAAAAGTCCTTTCTGTTGATGTTTTGACCCACTGGCATCGAATTTCTTCACAGTGCTTACGGAAACCTGTGTAGGGAATACGGCTTCTCACACAAACAGGCTTCATGAGTCAAAAGCGAGTGAATTTGGCACTCAGTTAGCTTCCAATTTTTAAACTTTCTCCAATTTTTTTTGGCATTTGAGCCCCGCACACCTGCGACCTGAACTTCCCTGATAATTTCTCACTTGCAAATATTAAAAGAAATCTGTACATATTGGTCAAAATAGACAAAAAAACGTACGAATGTACATAACGCGCTATTGACTTGTGTACTATAAAAGTTGGAGCGCCCACCGCAGTATGTCGAACTGTGTCGAACAGTCTGCTGCCCTCTTGCGTTGTGGGATTGGTCTATACCAGTACTAGTATAAAGGGAGAGCAATTCATGGTGATACAATATCTGCATGCATGAATCCCTCAGGTACGATGTCGTCGTTGTGGTGGTGATGGGCGGAGGAGGGTACGACGCTACAACTCCAACACCAAGCAACATTACTACAAGACCGTGTCGTGTGGAAGCTGTGGAGGAGACGGTCGCAGACAGTGAGTATATCCTTCTTTACAAAGCGCTCATCTCATAGTAGCTTTTACACTGTTGCTTTGACCGGGGGGCGCTACAGGGGAGGCGACCGCCCATATGATTTTTAAGTAATCAAAAAAAAAAAAAAGGAGAAAATAAGAAATCAGAGGAAGAAGGAGAAGAAAGAAGAGTATGGGGGAAAAGAGAGGGTTGCGTCATGCAACTATATTATATTACCCCTATTTGTGTATTTAGAACATAAACCCACCTATGGGGGCTTAATTTTGTCCGGGAAAATTATTGCACTAGTAGAACAATGAGGTGACTTTTCCCCAATATTTTATATATATATATATATATATATATATATATTGTTTCAAAATTCGCATTAAGAAGAGGGGTGGGACTGACTCCCAGGTCTCTAATCATATATGATTATTAAGTTCTTTTTTGCCCCCACCCAAAAAAATAAAAATCAAAATAAAAATCAGGCTGATGTACTTTTCGAGCAACTAAAGCGATACTGAGCTTTCTGAGCTTCAATGTTTTCAAAATTCTCGTATGTAATGATAAATCTCGTCTGTTTTAAGCATATTCTGAATGACTAAAATGTTTTTTTATTGCCCAACTCGTTTTCATTAATCTACAAATCGCAATCTATGTACTCAAATATTTTGCTGAACTATTTCTCTACAGATGCTTTCGTTGTCATGGCTATGGCAAAATAACATGTTCAGTTTGCGATGGAAATACTCAGCTCAAATGCTATATTCAACTGACGGTTGAGTGGTTTGTATCATGTTACTTTTTCCATTTTGTACTAATAATATATAACTGGACTGAAGCTCTGATAATACTTAAATCCGTCATCGCCTAGTATATACCAGAACTGTCAATTTATGTTGTCCAGGATAAGTATCTTCAACTGCCAAAGATAAGCCGAATGAAACTGGCCTAATAATATCTAACGTGTATAATCACGGAGGCATGATCACGTAAACAGTGAATGTTACTAATTCAATTTATGATGTTCGTTGAAAAATATTGTCATTTTCAGTAGGTCCTCAGTTTTGCTCGTTTTCACAAATCTCAAGGTTTAGTCCATAATGTTCACATCTGCCTTTTTGTCTAATCTTTCAATCTGAACAGGATAAATCACGTAGAAGATAATGTTGTGGAACGTACTAACCTTCCAGATGAGCTCATCCGTGACGTTAACCAGGCAAAATAGCATTTGAGGAAGAGCACCCTAAGGTATTCTCTTCTACTTGCATTGGGTATGGGTTATTTGAGGGGAGTTTGCCCACGTGGGGATGGAGGGGGGAGGGGGGACTCCAGGGAAAATTATCAGGGTACACAATGAAGAGCAGTAACCCCCCACAGTATCGAAACAGGGTTTGGGAAATTAGTTGTTGTAGTTGTCGTCGTCCTCCTTTTCTTTGTACTTTTTCTTTTTCCTTTTGATTTATTGGATCCAGCATTTTCAGGCCATAAACTCTGGGTGATATGTAATTCAAGAATTTAGCTTAAACTATTGGGGTTTTTTATGGCATCACCATAAAATCATGAACGGGTCGTTTTCAACTTCAAAAATTAGCAATGCCGATGCATTTTTCTCTTCTTTTAACTTCAGATATTCTTACTTGTTATTATAATTGTGCTTTATTTCTATTTTCCCTATGCTGGATATAGGTGTGGCCAATAACTCACTTTCCAGACAATGCAATCAATCAAGCATCCCAAAGGATTGTCAGAAGGCATGAAGATGCCTATAGGAACGAGAGACTGCACAAACAGGTTAGTGTGCACTTTGATGAAATCGTGCAATTTTTCTTGCAGTTTTCCTAATAGTAAATGAAAATCTCGCCGGTTCTGATTACATATCTTAGGGTCCAAGTTGTCCAGATACCTCGGAGAATATATATTTCTTTTTTTTTTTCTTAATCTTCCGTTCGTAAGGATGCAAGCTTAGCTTTTTAATATAGCATTCCCCTCCACTTTTCAACATTTTTCGACATTATTTAATACTTAATTTTGAAAACTCCATTGTTTGTAAATTTTTTCATATTTTGTGCATTTTTGACGATGCTATTATTTCTCATATATGTATCTTATTTGAAGTTGAAAATGGAAAAACTAGATGAAATGAAATGAAATGAAATGAAATATTCTTTGTACAATCATATCGTTTTATCTAGGATTATTTACCGCCCGCATTGAAAAAGCACTTTCTGCACGAATTTTGTATTTTATTATACCTGTCATCCATATTTGTGTTTCTGTTTGTGTGTCTTTGTTTTTCCACAGCGCCAAAAAGTTCGCATCATTCCCGTGGCAGAACCCAAGTGCCAGTACAACGACAAATCGTTTGTCTTCTTTGTTTATGGTTTCGAACAAAAGGTGTACGCTCCGGAGTATCCCATGCAATGCTGCTGGGGCTGTAGTTTGTTGTAAGGGACACTGGTTTAACCCATCGCAGTTGTACAGAGGTTTTGAATGTCCAAGTTTAATCAACTTCTCCTCCTCAAATTGGCATTAGTTATTGAATTTCTAACTCCTACGTAGTTTGAAATATTATGATAAGCCTATGTATATAACGTGAAGCAATGTCATTGAAAATGGCAAAATCTAACCACAAAATTGCCAATTTGCATGTACACGCATGTTTCAAGGTTCTTTGACGGGCTGTATAAGAAAGGGATATTTTGTAGATTGCTAGTACTTATAGTCTGCATGCAATTTGTCGTGTTTCATTTAGAATGTGATGTCATTCTGTCAGCATGAAAAGCTCTGTGTAATATTTTGTAAAAGTTGTGTTTATCATACATTTTAATGTTCATTTTACAGTATGAAAAGAATGGTTTGTAATTTAAAGGCTTTCGACTGATTTACTGTCGCAGTCCAGTCAAATTATTATTTTTTATATAAAAATTAAGAATATAATACATGTAGCTATTACTGAATTAAGAATTAAAAATGAATTCATAATGACACAGATGAAAGTAATTTTCAATATTTTAGTTATTTTTTGCTCTTAATTTGACTTACTGTTGTTCTTATGCAAAGGGACAGATTCTCAATTAGTATTTTCTTAACGTAGTGCAATAGATGATTAGTTTTTGCATGACAAATTTTCAGTAATTCTTTATCGCCTAAAAGTCACGAAGAATGATGTATTTCATTGTAAACTGGAAATAATGTGATTTTCATTACATTAAAATGATGACTAGCATGACTAGCATTAAACTCCTTGTGAGTAACTATAAAAAAATTGTGTTCTATAGTGTTCATTTATTTTGTATTTCATTAGTCAACAATGACTTATGTACATAAATTATGTGTATGGGTGTGTGTGTTTTTGTTGTTTTTTGCTCATTTAATTATATTGATTTATTTTGAAGGAAATATATTCAGTTGTACGATTTATTTTGAATGAAATATCTAAAACTCCAAAAATATATGGCATTAAAAAATGTGTGTATGTGAAAGTTAAGAAAGAGTGAGGGACATTGTTGAAGAGGAAATACAAAATGTCAATATCCCTATCCAAAAAGAGATCTGCGATTTCACATCATTTAATAAAAAAATCCAGACATCGAAGCAACGTGAATAATATTGTTTTCTCAGGAATGATATTTTTACTAGCTGAGTTGCAGTGCGTTGAGTTGACCGTTTTTAAGGCTATACAATAAAAAATGTGTATATACATGTAGATTTATTTTTTAAAGAACTAACAAAATAGCTCAATGCTAGTCCACCGTGGCGTAACAGTCGGGGGCAGGGGGGCAGAATGCCCCCCCCCCCCGAAGGATTTCAGCGGGAAAATCCACCAATAGTAGGTTGGACAGTCCTATTTAGCTAACAGTGTAACCTAGAAAAGTTCTTTCCGTTGAAGTTTTTTCATTGATTTAGGTTCCTATGTAGTTTATGAACATTTTCAGCTTGGTTGACCAAACAGCAACCTTGAGCAATTTGCATAATTTGCATAAATCTGTATGCGTATAGGTTTTACAGCGCAAAGACAACTCACACAGAACGTGCCAATATTATTGTGTATGTGCGGTGATACGGAACTTTAAGTTGTCAATCTTGTGAATTCAACCTTCGATGAAACGAAACAACCTTAATACACACAATCAGGTACGGATGCACATCCAATTAGGGGTTTGTGGACATGGAAATTATTTGTTATTTTTACAATTAGAAATCACGCTTTTGTACTAAGAATCATGTTCATATCAACTTGATATCTGTAAACAACTATGAGTGTCAGTGTACTTTTTTGCACCTAGAATGAGAGTAGGCCTGCTCCTAATGAACCGGTATTAATGTGCGCAAGCAGGTTGGCAGCCTTCTTGTATTGTTTTAGTTCCTTTGGGGTTATTCTTCGTGTAATATTAGCCGTATGGATTAAATCAACGTTATTTGAACACCCTAACAAGACAAGTATGTTTCCAATTCAATTGTACATTTCAAAAAGATGTTTTCCTTTTTTTTTTAATATGATACGATTGTTGCAGAATGATGTACATATGTATCATTTAATTATAAGACTTTGTATTCATTTGTTAAAATGCTATAGAGCCCAAATATTTTCAACCACTGATATGTGATTCTGTGCGTGAACGCTACTTAATTCCGACTAGAGTATGGCTGCAGTAAACGAAGAATATACCATTCTTAATGAATGTAAGAACAAGTTTTCAATCATTTAGATAACAAAGTTGACATTTCCTTGATTTTCAGTACTAAACCCTGACCTGTGATTGCAAAAATATGTTTAAATTCTATTCTACATCCCTACAAAACCCCTATTTTATGGAGGTATCACACATCAGTGTACCCCGTTTCGTTTCATCAAAGGTTGAATTAGTACGTAGTTCAATTTACATATTCTGTGTAAGTTATCTTGGGTGGTATATCCTGTATCCATACAGATTTATGAAAATTTTTGCAAATTGCTCAAGGTTGCTGATTGGGCAACCAAGCTGAAAATGTTCATAAACTACATAGGAACCTAAATCAATGAAAAAACTTCAACGGAAAGAACTTTTCTAGGTTTGTAAATTGTCCAACCGACTACAAACCACTGGGGAAAATGAAAGGAAGGGAAAGGAAGAAAAAGGAAGGGAAAAAGGGAAAGAAAGAAGAAGAAAGGGGAGAAAGAAGAAGAAAGAGAGAGAGAAAGAAAAGGGAGAAGGGAAAAAAGAAGAAAGAAAAGGGAAACAAAAAAAATGAGGGAGAAAGGGGAATGAATCTAGGCGACAAACGGGAAAGAAAGGAGGCAAGAATGAATAAAGATCTGGAAAGAAACAAAAAAAAAAAAAAAACAAGCAGGAAAATGAATAAGAGAGCTATGGAAGCAAGACATGTTTGATAGATTAAGCAAGGCATATGAAAAAGACGTTGTCGTTGATCTCGCGAAATCTGAATATGGTGACTTCTGTATTCTGTATAATGACTTGAAACCAGACAAGACCATCAAAGATCTTGAGGAAATGCTGACCTGGTACAATGAGCACGATCTACAAAACGTCTACCCAAGCCTCACAATCTTGTACCGCATTTTTGGAACAATTGCAGTTTCGTCAGCTACTTCTGAAAGGAGTCTCAGCAAGTTGAGATTAATTAAGAGCTACCTAAGATCCACTATGGGACAGGAACGGTTATCAGACCTGACACTCCTTTCCATAGAAAGGGAAATTACAGAGACTCTTAAATTCAATAAACTTATCGAGAACTTCAGTCGCATGACCCCTGGCGGAAAAAGGAATTTGCCGTTGCCATAACTCATTGTATAGATTGCAAAAGGTTCCCGTTGATAAATAATATTCCCTGGGAATAATGGGATAATGAACCAAAGACAAATTTCTGTGACTCTTAATGCATGCATAGGTCTACTTGGTGAAAAAGAAATAAGTCTGTGGTTTTTAGATTACATTACAAGGGACTCAATGACACGTCTTCTATAGGTTTAAGCACTGCCTAAGCATTATACCGACCACTCATAGAAAAAAGGTGCTGATCTAGAACCTCTCCTTGTCCCGTATTTGGAACCTTTTAAGGTCTTCAAAGAAGCAGAAAAGGGTTTTAAAGGGTTCTTTAGACAACCTTTGGAGTTCTCGATGGTAAAGAACCCTACCATTTTTGTATAGGGTTCTTTATACCATCAAGAACCCCAAGGGTGTATAAAGAACTCCAAAAGGTTCCTTGTAGAACCAAAAATGGTTTTTAAAAAACCCTTTACAGCCCTTTTCTGCTTCTTTGAAGAACCTAAAAGGTTCTAAATGAGGGACAAGGAGAGGTTCTAATCAACTCCTTTTTTTCTAAGAGTGTATCTTTAATAAGCATGCAAATTTTGATTTTACTGTTAATTCAACTATAGCAATTTTGGTACTTAACTCCAAAACTGTTTACAATTACTAATTGATGATTGGAAAAAGCGTTGTGAGAACAATTGAGTGCATGCTGCTCACAATCTCAAGATATACCGAGAATATCCTAGCAAATATAATATATAACATGATTATGTCTTGAACTTTGTATGTCACTCGAGTTAAGATTTACTTGTATGTATTTTAAAATCTCATTACTACGTGTGAGAATACAACCTGTGAGAATCTAAAGTTTATTTTAAGCCTCAATCTAATAAGCAGGCCATTTTATTTAAGTCACCTAAAAACGTTTTTAACTATCATGACTAGAAAAAAAATAAGTCTTGTGAATCAAGGAACCTCATTCTATGTGAGTAAAAAGGAACTTTTTTGATGAGAAACTAAGACTAGATATCCAAAATTATGTTCTGTCGTTCATTAATTTCCTGAAGACCATTAAAAGTTGAGGTAAATCATGGTGATTGGTCAGGAAACTCTGTCAAGGCCAAAGATCAATGATTTGTTTTATGGTGTATATAATAAGGTCCATATCTAATTTTAGGGTGTTAATATTCGCTGTAAATCGAGAGTGACAACAGACAATTACGTGAACCTGTATAAAACAACATGAATAGTGAACATGGTGAATGTTAATGAATCAGTGAACATTTCATAATATTTTGGATAACAGTATTAAAATATCATAACAGAGAAAAATCTTACATGTTTAAGGTAACTTAGTTTGTTATATTGTGGGAGCATTTAAGCCTCGCGAGCATGCCATAATCCCCGCTAGCGCTAGCTGGATCGGGACAGTCTTTGTGGGGACTCAGTACTTTGAGAAAGAAAGACTCAAAACGGAGAAAGATGGAAAGAAATTAAATGTTAAGAATTTTATACTTAATGAGCTGAATTTTGAAATAATGTGCTCAAACATGTCAAAAGTGACATCTTTTGACCCTCTAAAGTACCAAAACCCTGGAGCTTCCAGGGGCTCCACACCCTGGACCCCCGCCAGGACTTTGCCTCTGGACCCCATTCAGGGGCCCTAAGGCGGGCCTCTGGGCCCCACCCACTACAGGCTTCGCAACAAGCTACTTGCGGTGTGGGCTTACGCCCCCATATTCTAGACTTAGTTACCGGGAAATTTTTGGCTCTGCCCCCCCCCCCCCCCGATAACAGTCACCTGTTATGCCCCTGCTAGTCTACAAACCTACTCACAATCATCTGAAATTCAAACATGTTTACAATAGTTTAAATTTTAAATTGAAATTTACATTTACAACGATTAAAGAAAAGACGTGAAAATTCACATAAAATTAATATTTGCGAAAAAGACAATTCATCGAGGAAGGGTGTTTTAAGAACTTCCGAATTTGAAACATTTCTGTTGTTAGCAACAAAAAAACAACAAAACAAGCAATATACATCTAAACAACACTCAAGCACACGCTATGTACACAATCTTCTTAGACTTAACTGTTAAAATGATTCCTAACAGTGTATGCATGAGAACTACATTGTTTTATTTTGCAAGATGGTCCTTTTTAATGTTTTCCTGCATTCCCTTAGGAGATTTAGAGAGAATTACGAGATCATCTGCATACATTAGGCACTTCAATTCCTGATCATGTAGCACTACGGGATCACTTATTGATTTATTGAAAATATCTATGATATCGTTCAGGAACAAATTAAATAATGTGGAGCTAATGACGCAACCCTGTTTTACTCCAATATTTGTCTTGAAGCATGTGGTGGCACCCTCATCTAATTTAACAGCTACTTTGCAGTTTGCGTACATGTTACGCAATACTACAAGAAAATTGCCACCAATCCCCTTTTTCAACAATTTGTACCAAAGGCAATCCCTCCAGACATTGTCGAAAGCTTTTCTTCAATCTAAAAAACATATATATAAATCATTCCTTTTTTCACGACATTTCACATATCTATCTATTTCATCAACCACACGACAAATTAACGTTGTCAAACACACCCTCTAAATACTGGGCGTTTTAAAAAAAAGGGAAATCCAACTTTGAAAAAATCCTGAAAACGGATTATGTATTTTCCAGCAGTGAATTTCATATCAAACGAAAGAATAATTCATATACCGGTAACATGTTTGAGTTACCAGGATTACGCATCACTGAACACCATTGTCTTCAAATTTTGTGTAGAATCCCAGGTGGTTCACTTTCTTGCATAATGCAAGAGCCATGATGTTAACAAGATACCATTTGTCAAATGACCTGGATGCTTCAATTTTCATCAAGGATGATTTCCTTCTTCAAATTCGTGTTAATGAAGTGCAATCTACTTATCCCTTCAGGATTTGTGCTTTGTAAAGCATTTTAGGATAAGAAACATTTACAGAAAAAAAAAAGTCTGGCTGAAATGTAATGTTTGCCTACCAAAAAACTAATGCAAACCAAAGAATGGCAAGATCCTAAAGCAAATGTAAATAAAGAACATAAAAGAGGCAAATCACAAAATTCACATTTACGGGTACAGATTCGACTTTGCTAATTTTTCAATTTTTTTTTTTGTTGTTGTTGAAAATTTGTAGAATTTGCCAGCAGCACTTGAAATAAATAATTCTCTTTGTGGTTTCTGAAGATCTCAATTCTTCCAGTTCAATTAAAGAAAAAAATGACTGTCAACTTGTTCCAAGTTTTGTGGTGTTCTCAAGACTCTTCCAAGGCCACAATTCAATCATGAGATATGCTTACAGGCAGATGGTTATTACAGAAGCTACAAAGACAGTTGACAAAGTCATTCAACTCAAACCCTGCCTACATTTTACAAGAAAGTAAAATTTGGGATTCTGTACTAATTTTGAAGACAACTGTGTTCAGTGATGCATGACCCTAGCAATCTAAACAAGCTAGCTCTGAGAAGCATAGGAATTACTCTTTCATATGATATTGAATTCAATAATGGTAAATACATAATGTCTTTACAATACATAAATTTTTCAAAATTTAGTATCCCATTTTCTTTCTAAAAACCCATTATTTTATACTGCAAGCATACGTTTTGGAAACACATATCAGGGGAGCGTTTCATGAAGTGTCTTGTCAGTGATTTTTACTGACAACTGTTATAAGCTACTGAAATCCTTGCATCTGATTGGCTTAAAACAAATTTGTCAGTAAAAATCACTAACAAGACACTTCATGAAATGCTCTCCAGTTTTGGATTTTTGGATGGAGTGGGTGGGGTTATCAAGGTAAGATTTTTTTTTTCTTCTTGTGGTGGATTTTCTGAATCATAAATATAATCTTCAAAAACAAAGAATGACTGGGAATTAATAATTACCAAGGGAAAACATGACATGAACTTACATCAGGGAAAACAAAGACATGATCTTCATTACCCATGTAAATTATGACTGAAGCACAAGAATTAATTTTATTACCATGGGATCATACAGTAGGAAATGCGGTTGTACAATACTTCGTAGCAAGATGTAAACATAACAATACTATTGTCTACTGAGAGCAAAAGAGGCATTACAATATATCCCCAAACATTAGGTTAATTCCATTCTTGCTTTAAACAGACAATATCTGTAATCCTCCACAGATCTTTACTTCTTTCAGGGAGGTGGTCTCCCTGCTTCTATTATCTAAGCACTTCTTCACTGATCAAATCAAACTCAAGGCTTTTTCTTAAGAAAACAATGCATTGTAAGAAAACTAGTCTATGTGACAAAGGTTCTATATACATACTCACTATGTCTCATATGATAAAAAAATGTGACAAGCAGTATGCTCAAAAACCTGCTTTTTCTAAAAGCGGTAAACTGCTGCATATGCGAATGAGCTTACTATAAAACTTACAGCAGTATTCTCTTCAGTTTGGTCTATGTTCCATATGTATAAAATCAAAACGATGCACATACATGTAAATACATTCTACAAATTTCTTAAGGGTTGCAAAGGGGTGGTTCTCCATTAGAAGAGCCCCAATGCCTTACATGTAAATGGGCAATAACAAGTGGGAGTTTTTACTCCCGACATATTGATCATGAAAAACACTGTACTTGTACTATCATGACCGTGTAACAAACAAATGGAAGACTTGAATTCTATTTTACAAACATTGAGAGTCAATTTCAGATGTAAACATTAATATGTATATACATGTAGAACCAAAACAATAATTGACTAGTACTGTAAAATTTAACAGAATAAATTTTAAAAAATTGAAGTATCTAAAAAAAAAATGTACATATCACTCAAATATTAATTCATATAAAACTATTATATCAAGCTCTGTTCTCAAATCTCAAGAGTTGATTCATTTTGACACTGATATTTTAGCATATACTAAAATTTCATGTAGTTTGTTCATGCGTGTTGCTCAACTCATGACCCAACATCTTTTCACAATTTTATGACTACAAACCTTGGGGGAAAAAACCTAGTACAGCACAGCTTAAAAAGCAAGATTTTATGAAACAACTCAAAATGTCTTAATTTCAAAGCTACTTAAAAGAAATAGAACCTGATATTAGGAAAGCAGGTGTAAACTTTATGAATAAGAATGATGTGATCATTACTAACATGTGAGATTTAGAAGTTATTTAAGGAGACCAATTCCTAGACTAATCACTAAGTTCATAACAATTGATTCCAATGACAAGGATAAAGAGAATAGAAACAAATGCAACTAATCATAATTACCAACAGTATCAGTGATGTACTGGTTTATTATTAAAGTTATACAGTTATACATGAATACAAAAGCCTGTAAGCTCTATATTACTCATGATTGTACTGGTACAAGAGTATATTTAAAACTCCAATCATAATCTTAATCTTATTACATGCATTACATGTATGTAGCCAGACACATATCAATATACCAAACTTTTACCCTTATCTCAATTACTGATAATCTGCATTTTTAAGGGTTTACATCCAAGATTTTTCATGCACGATATCAATTAACAAAATTAACAACTCAAACTGAAACAAAACAGTGTTTCTCCTGGAAAGTGTTACCCTGGTGAATACTGAATTTTTTTCATTTCCCTTGATTTTATAAAATACCATCCTGTTTCATACAGAGTGAATTTACGCCCTAAGAATAAAAATATATGTACATGTATATATATAAGACACAGGGCAGAATATCAGTTTCATTTCTATGCTACCTCTCTAAGTTGGCCTTCTGAATAGCATTCTGGACACTGCCTCTGAGAGTTTGAATCACTTGTTTAGGATTATCGCTCTTCATGATGGCACTACCAGATACAATCATGTTGGCTCCCGCCTGCATAAAATAGGGGACAAAATGAAAACAATTTTTTAAAAAAGAGAATAAAAATAAGAAAGTGTTAATCCTAAGCAAGAAAACATTCTAGAGCAGTGTCAAGTAAGGGGAGGAACTGAGCAGTATACCGCAATAACCATCAAAATATTTATATCATCAATACACATTTCATAAAGATCCCCGACTCTGCATCGGCCGGATTCCGATTCCGATACCGATGCAGCGCAGAGCGCGGCTAAAGTAGAGATGAGTAATACAGTAAAAAAATTTAATTCCGTCTGCTACGCCCACAATGCAAAACAACATAGGGTCTAAGTGTGACTGTAACTGCCAAACATCTGTTGCTTGCATCGGTTCCGCATCGGCTCACCATCAAAATATTTACCGATTCCGATGTTTAGCCAATGCGGCAAAGAATCGGCAGTCACCAACCTCCGATGCGAATATCGGTTAAGCCCTACTACAAACAACTCTCCTCCCCCCCAAAAAAAAAATAATAATGCCCCTGGAAAATACTCCACGGCAAGAATAAGTTTGTCATTTTCTTTCCAGAAATATTATAAATACAAGCAGGACATCTCCTTACTGTTACATTGTGTACAGGGAAGCAAAAGTGCTCTTTGAGGGTTTTTTTTTTTTCTTTTCCCCCTCCTGATTCTCATCAGTGTAATTTGTATTCAAATGAAATGAACTTCTCACCTCTGCTACAGCATCAATGGTAGAGGGTCCAACTCCTCCATCCACTTCAATGTCTAGACTCTTGTACATCTCTCTCAGCTTCTTAACCTTCATGAAAAAAAAGTTGTTTTGAAAATATTTTATCATGAACTAAAAACTGTTGAATGGGAAGTCACCCTTCCGTTTAAATTGACTTTCATAAAGGCGCACAAAAAATATTAGCAAATGTTCAAGGAAAATATGATAAGGGATAAGAAAATGAATTTTGTCAATGTTGTGATAAAAAAAACATCAAATGAAAATGTTCACTCATGATTTGCTGAATGAGAAGTATCTCCGACACACAAAGAAGAAATACAATGAGAAAAGATAAGGAAATGCGGACATGTATGTACCGAGTATATATATTTTTAATTCATTTACAGTTTTAATTAAGCAGCAATGCCTCTTCAGTTAAGAAACTGTATTAGGGTCTTGCAGGATAAAAACAATAAATAGCTGTGACAAATAACAAAATTACGACTTATAGGAGATATGTAAGGACACAGAAATCCCAGTTTGGTATGTAAATAATCTCTGTGACTTCTGAGAATCTGGAAGAAATTTTAATGACTAAAATTATCCATCACTGGTGTAATTTCCAACCTCCAATGGAATTATGTAACTGTGTATACACTTGTGTAAATTACTCCAGGTGTGTTATACAAATTTCAATGCCAAGTGAATCAGCATATAAGCACATGAACTAGAGCATAGACAACTATGTTTGTGAACATACCTTGGACATCATGTCACCCATAAACTTCTGTCCCCCAAATCCTGGCTCTACAGTCATCACCAGAACCATATTGACATCTTCTACATACGGCAGAACTACATCAATGGGAGTACCTGGTTTCACTGCTATACCAACCTACAAAGGGCATTAAGTGGAGTACAGTTTAAATATCACAAACATGACTGAGTTGATTTTTCTGACTTCTAGTGTATGAATGAATTAGTGGAAGTCCTTAGTTCCTCTGTTCTGTTATCCCAAAAAAGTACATAAAAAGGAATAATTCAGTGAAAAGATTCAAGTGTCACTACAAAGACCTAGTTTGTTGACATCATATTCGTATGGCAGCCTGACACTGATGTGAGTAGTTAACTTCATTCTATACTGCTATACTGTTTATACTAAACCTACTTCAAATGCAATAAATCAACTGTCATCACAGTGATGTTGTTGACATCTTCTACAAATAGCAAAACTATGTCAAAAGCAGAACATCACAATGAATATGACATCATTACAATAACTGCTTTCAATGCTGGACCAACTGAAAAAGTTACCATAATTGAATACCATAACAAGGGCCTTCTTGACATCTTCTGTGTAGAATTACATCAATAAGAGTACTTGATTTCACCTGCTAGAACTACTCAGGAAGAACTTCAAAGTGAAATACTTTAACATGAAATGCATACACAAAAAAACAAATTTGTAAAGTGCAGTTTTTTCGCCCTTTTTTCACCATTTTGTAGCTGTTTACTGTGTGATATACTTATTTCCAATGGGGAAACAGTTTGCAGTTTTTTCGATGTTTTGTAGCCATTAAAAAAAAAATACCAAAACGGCTATTAAAGAGCAAAAAAAAAACCAGCTACAAAACAGCTAATCTGCTTATTCTGCTCACTGCGATACTGGTAAATTCCCGGAGGGCTCACTGGCCCAACCTAATGAAGAAAAGATACCTCCCCCCAAAATAAATAAAAATCATAATTCACAGAGTTCTATGAAGTAGCCCAGTACATACCTTCATACCAGCCTCCTTGATATGACGAATGACCATCTCTGGATCTTCAGTAGCTTCTACATGGAATGTATATTGATTAGCTCCTGCAGCACTCATTGGCTCAACCCACTACAAAGGACAAAAGGACAAACAACAACAAATACAAACAAATACTTTCTAAATATGAAAACAGTACAATGCTTATCATTAACAGAACATAAAGTGTTAAGGCTACAAGTATATTAGTGAAGAGATTTCAAATAATAGCAAAGTCTCTGAAATCAAAGATTATACATACATGATGCACTATGATACATACATGTATGTAGATGGCCAAAGCACATTAGTCATTACTGCAGGTTTGGATAAATTTGAATGGGATCAAATAGAAATGGAAATGGCCTGGTCACATTGTGAAGTCAGTACGGAAGTAAAAGAAGTAAAGGTTATTAATCATTATAAATATGGCCAAGAAAGCTTTGATGGAATTGGTTCTGAAAAATGAAGATTGAAAACAAGTAAAAAAAATAATGCATCCTGAGCTCCCCTTTTTTTTTTGACACATGCTTACCTTTTCTGGACTGAGAACCATCATGTGCATGTCTGCAAAAGAAAACAGAGAAATAAACTTATAAGAATTTAAAAGCAACAGCATAATGCACTGAAGAGACAGGAATGGCCCAATTTTCTGTCCTAAAAAAATGTACCGTCTCTCAGCAAACAAGTTCTGAAGTATCCATTCCTTTAAATGTGAGACCATCCTAGAATACCATTATCATGTTTACTTATAAATTTATCTCCACATCTGATATCCTTCCTCTTATATCAGAACTTTGAGCAAAATGCAGACATAAGAGAAGCCTTTATCATGAAAATCATGAACTAATACTAAAATCTTGCCTTATTTCCAGTCATTCATTAAATTGCCCTCTCTCTCTCTCTCTCTCTCTCTCTCTCTCTCTCTCTTTTAAAGTATAGTTTAGGTACTGTTTTTTATGTTAATCTATTTCAACTGGTTCCATTGGCTGTGGTGACAGTTGCTCCCATGTAAAATCTGCACGCAAATATAAAACCTAACCCCAAACTTAACAATAACCTTAATCCTCAAATTATTCTAAACCAAAACCCCATCACAACTCAAACCGTATCTCTAACCTATATCTTCAGAGAAATTAAGACAGGAGCAAATGTTGTATCACCATTTCAACCATTAGGGGGATGGGGCTTCAAGTATTTCTCACAATAGTAGATTTGTGCACTGACTCATTGCATAACCCTCTGAATCGTCTTGCCCTCTTATTTTGGGCCCTTGTTATGGCCAACATCAGTTACAGGGTCTTGAAACTGAATCTGTCTACACATATTGCATAACATACAGATTCTTTACTTGGTTATGTAATAGATGAGTGCTATTTTGGAATTACATGAACCACTATAATATCTTCAGTAGCTACCTATACATACAGTGAACCTTGAGTTCTCCATACTTTCTGTTTAATGGAAGCTTGCTTAAATCCCAACTTATCTAAATTTCAGGCCTTGAACAGAGTCAGGAAAGCTTGGCTGGTCAGAGGGACACAGGACCAAAACACAATACATGACAGCATAAGGGCAGCGCAAAAAGTGTCTTTCCCTACTGCAGCAATGAGCCAGTCATTAAGCATGGCACCCAGCCATGCAAAATGCATTCTTGTTATTACATGACTCAAGTCCTAAAAATCATTAAAATTCAGTATTAACTTAACTTACCAAAGAAAGCATTGGTGATCTTTTCTCTCAAGCACTTGACAACAGGATGTCCAAATGTTAGATTTGGAACAAAGTGGCTAGAAAAAAGTGAAACACAAAGGATATATTCCTGTTCAAACTTGGAAGAAGATAATTAATAATCAATAGACATTAGTTGTAAGGCAGCATGTACATATAAGCCCTAATTAAAAACAACTTGTATCTGTTAAATTTGTGCAAATTTCCAAAGGTCTTAACTTAAACTGCAGTATCAAAATCAAATGAATTAAGTATGATTTGTGAGCTCTATTTCCCACATCAAATACCAACTTTTCTACAACGAATCATGTTCTTGCCCAACTTCTCTCCAAATTTTACACCTAGCAGCATAAAAGACCACTGGGACAAATTCGAACTTACCTTTCTATCATTCCACTTGTAACTTTCAAGTTACTCGTTAAGCTGAAGATAACTCAAGCTAGGGTCTATGCAAAATATGTGATATACTGAAATCATATCGTGTTTAACAGGTTAAATTAGTAAAGCATGACCCAGGGCTACTTTCTGAGCCTAACCACCCCAATTTTCTACTACAATTTTAATACGTTGGACCCTATGAGAATTTCAGGGGCTCTTTTTAAGATTTCCAGAGCTCTTTTGGACATGTTGAGGGCGAATTTGCCCCGAGCTCTCCTGTAATTTTTTTCCCCTGGATGATTATTCAACAAGTGTACAGAACCAATCTTATCGGGGTCCACCCACTTTACCGAAGGCCCGCGAGGGTGAAGACCCGCGAGACCGAATTTTTTGTATCTTATTTTCATTCATCAGGTTCTGCGGTTGAGTGGTTTAAGGCGCCTCGTTGCAGCAGCGTAACAGGTGCCTGTTACCAGAGGGGGAGGGGGGCAGAGCCAAATATGTCCTGGTAACTCCGACTAGAATTAGTGGCGTAGCTAGGATTTCAGTTTAGGGGGCGGCAGTGAGCACGGGAAGCGTGCTCCCTAGAGGGGGGAGTGTCCCCCCGCGAGAAGCGCGCAAGCTCCGACGTTCCTTTGAATCGTTCCTTGTCTGCTCCCACTCATCTTAATACGTCCTCTGCCTGTTCTCGGAGGGGGGGGCAGAGCCAAAAAATCGAAGCGCGGCAGCTCCGACGTTTCTTCGAATTGTTACTTGTCTGCTCCTGCTCCTCTTACATTCTCTGCCTGTTATCGTGGGGGGGGGGGGGTTAAATAATTCCCGGTAACTAAGTGTAGAATCAGTGGGGTTGCTAGGATTTCATTTTAGGGGTCGGTGGTGAGCACGCTTCCCGTGCTCACTACCGTCCCCCTAAACTGAAATCCTAGCTACGCCACTAATTCTAGACGGAGTTACCGGGAAATATTTGGCTCTGCCCCCCCCCCCCCCCCCCCCCCCCCTCTGATAACAGGCACCTGCTACGCTGCTGCAAGGAGGCGCCTTAAACCACTCGACTGCGGCACCTGATGAAGGAAAATAAGATACAAAAAAGTCGGTCTCGCGGGCCTTCGGCCTCACGGGCCTTCAGTGAAATGGGCTGTCATCATCTAATCATATTGATGTTCATATCCTACCAGGTTTAACACCTCAGTCCTGGGTAGAGAGTGGCAATCATGAATCAATTTTAGTCAAGGGCTAGGATTCAAAAACTCAGTTTGAGAGTCAAATCAACCACTACATCACAGCACTAAAACCACAACATGTACCATCATCTCAGTGGGCACTTTCTACTTGCAGTCATACATGTAGATGAGAGCAGTTAAATTTGGAAGGTTCGTACACTACTGAAGATATAGAGTGTGCATATTATGGCTTTTTCACATGTATGCATCAGTAAACAGTTTAAAAAACTAGAGCACTCGACCTGGGGACCCGTTCGAGCACGTGTATCCCCCGAACCTGTCCGCCATCCCCCATTTGGATTACTTTTTGGGCCAAAATGTTGTATAATATGGCAACTGGGGACCATTTGGCACCATTGCAAGCCACATATTACATTTTAAACTTAATACTGTTCCCCAAAATCATTTCAAATATGATTTGTTATAAATTCAGATGAATTGAACCGTAACAAATAGAAAAGTATTTTTCATATTTCAAAAGCAACTGTAATATGCTTAAAACAATAGACCTACAGGAGTTAAAGGAAAATGAAATTATGTTTCTCAATGTGTGGTTGCCATGGCAACACTTGGCTTAGCAGTTCCGAATATTCCATTTTTCACATCAAGTTATATCAGTCCTGTGCGCCGACTTTCATGACAGTTTCATGACAATCAGGTAAAAACAGAAGTTACAAGTTCTAGAATATTTCCACAATAAATGTTGTTACCATGGCAACGATGTCTCCACCCACATCAAAAACGATCTTTACGATTAGGATCAAAAACTGTCTTCGCTTTACTATAACACACCTTCATGCCAAATTTGAAGATGATCCGAGAAGAATTGCAGCCAGTAGAGCGCTCACAAGAAAATCTCTGCGGCAGCTGACGCAGCGGCGCGACGAGGCAAAATGTATCCTCCGAACTCTGTTTGGGGGGATGAAATAATCTTTTTTAATCTTGTAACACTCTCCACTTGCCAATCATTTAGTGTATTCAAATCTGTCACTGTTTTCAGATGAGGTCTACCACTTCGCATGAACGAGTCTTTAGTCTTCTTAATCTTACCCATCCATGACATCAAGGTGCAGATAATCAGCTCCACTGTCCATCATCCTGTGACATTCATCTGCCAGGGATGAAAGGTCAGAGTTCAAAATGGACGGACCAATCTTGCATTCATAATGAGCACTGGCCATCTTAGACGAAGCAGGATGACCACAACCGAATCTGAAATACAATTTGGATGAAACAAAAGTAGATACAATCACACTGCTGCACTAAATTTATCTTTACAGGCTACACTAGATGGTAATTTAAGCACAAAAAATGTGCAAGCAGTATTCATGCACACAGAAGCATTCAGGTTTTAAAATACATGTAGAGTCCCCATTTTCCGTTTTCTCAAATGCAAATTCCGTGTTCTTTGGTGTTTTAAACTTCAAAATTCTTTGGTGACACGTACAAGATATATGACAAAAGCAACTGTAAATAATAAAAACAAATTTAAAAAACACACCCAAAACATGTAAGTTTCCCTGAATATATATGCACTGCATGCAGTATACATATAGGCCTACATGCAGACACAATTGAAGCTTTGTGGACAAACGCCAAACACTGCAAACAGGTTTGATCAAGATTTTCCGCTGATGCACAGTTTTTGTTTTATTGGATTTTGCTTTGTTTTCCATGTTTTCTGCCATATTTTTCGTAATTCAAATTTTTTTGCCTAAAAAATTGTGTTTTCTGTGAAATTCTGTGAATTCTGTGTTTTTCCCAAATTCTGTGAAATTTTTCCATTGTCCGTATCCAGAAAAATGGGGACTTTAAATATTTTAAACTACTATACTGATGATCATGCCTATTTCACAGGTACAGACCATAGATGGTACAGACTCTGTTGGATGAGAGTTATGTATCTTTTCAAATGCATACTGTTGAATACCAGTACGATACTGGTATTCAACATTAAAAAGGGCAATTTAATCCATGCGTCCGAGGAAACTAAAATAATGCCAATAAAATTCCATGACAGATCTTTCCCTAAAATACTATTAGAATCATAAAATTCTAAGTGAAGTACAGGTTTAAAATGACACAAAGCTTGCTAATTAAACAGATGATTTCTCCCAAACAATATTAGACTCATGCAATTCCATGTAGGGTCTTTAGAGGTTCAATATGACCCACTACTTGTTATAAATTTTGCCCCCTGCTAGAGTTCCATATTTACATACAGTGTATGTATCCCTCACAGCTAAAATTGAAAAGTTGGAAATACTTCATATCATGCCCCCTCCCCCCACTAATCCTAACAATAGCTATAGCCTTAACCTTGGGAGGGGGTGGGGTACTCAGATTTGGTTCAGATAGAGGAGTGCAGCTGAAGCCTCTATACACATACCCATACCCATTTTTAAGGGCGATCACTGTGGAAGATCCCGTTATTAGGGATTTTCACTCAAAAAGTGACCCATTTTGGCTCGGAAGTAAAGCGATGTGTACAAGAAGTGAAAAAATACCTGGGCTGTGCACTGCACCCAGAATATTCGGAGAGGAAAGGCAAACCTTGATTTCAAACAACTTTTCCATCTCGGGTGTGTACTTTAGCGGCAATATGGACGAGAATATCATTCTGAACAATAAGGTAACCAATTAAGATCAAGATCTAAAAGTGGGGGCATGTCTAGGGATTTTCCAGCACAAAACCATATGCCATGTTTAGAGATTTCTTGCAAAAAAGCAACCCATTTAGAGTGGCACATCCCCATTAGGTGAGTACACCCCCGGCCCTAACCCTAAACCTGACCCTGACCTCAACTTTAAATTAACTCCTACAGTACATTAAACATTAACTTCAACTTGGCAGGGGGAGGGGACAAACATGTAAGCAGAAAGGAAGTCTTCCTGTAAAATTTTAGGGTAATTAGGTTTTAGATTTTAGAATGTTAACCCAGAGCAGACTAAAACTAAAAGTGCATTGATAACGCCGGGGGTACATACGGAACTCTTTTCCAATGTTCACTCACTTTCCTGCATCCACATTCCATACTAACACTATTAGACCGAAAATTCTGTCTCTTAACTTGTAGTTCGCTAGCCTCTTGTAATTTGGGTCTAGGGTCTGGAGCCGACCTAAGGAACTAGAGACAGGATTTTCGGTCTAATTCCACACGATTCAGATCCAGTCGCAAAACATTCATAATGCCTAGTCCTAGATTACACTTCCCCTGGGCACAGTGTGATAAATTGGTTTACGATTGTGATTTTTTCGGGTGGCTACAGGCTACTGCATTTGTGTTTACATTACTTACAGTCATCGTGCCATTTCCCGTATTGGACATCGGGGAGCAGGCCATGGGATGTCTGTACAGAGGTTGCCTGAAGATTGTACAGTAATCGTGCAATCTCCGCAGTCTCCCCATCATGCCCATGGAAATCGTACGGAGCCCGTGCAGAGGATACGCGGTGACCGTACAGCCGCAAGGGTTCCGTGCGATGTCCTTGCGGGAATTGTGCGATGCTACCTATGATATTTCAAATTTGTATAACTCCTTGCGATACAAAATCGTAGAGGCTGCGGAGCCCGTGAATCCGTACGGAAATCTTACGTTCGCCACCTGCCTCTGCATGGAGGCCGCAGGGATGGGGGTTACGGGCAGGATACAGGCTCCGTACACTGATCATAAGCCAAATGTAAACCAGGCATTACAATTAACAAACCAAAACAGGACTTCAGAAGTCAGACTCACAAGAGAAGAAACAAGGCGGATAACTTATTTATATTAATTAACGCACTGTGAGTCTCGGTGAAATGCACACACTCAATCATGTCAGTCACGTCACAGTCATACTCGAAAGCAGTTCAAATTCACTTGTAATTATTGTACAAATGAAACAAATGAAAGTTTTACATTTATCAGTGAGAATCAATGGCTGTAGTCTAGGAGCTTTTCAGAATGTCATCTATTAAATTATCTTTCATTTAACGTTGCGTAACAAGTCGTATATGTACTAGTAACGTCCACCACTGATCTGACTGTTGCATGAAGTTCGCAAGTCTACTGTTTGCTTCCGGGTACTGCGGCGATTTGCAGTAGATTCCTCTAGTGCCTATTGCATTGCATTGCACGTGGTTCGGGCCAGGACCGGTACTGGAACATCAATTATTTTGTAGGGATGACAGCTTCCTCTTTCCTAGAGCGTTCATAATGTTAATTGATTTTCATTTAAGGTAATTACCATTTTGAAATATCTTATATTTAAATCTTCATGTTGATAATCCAAGATCATTAAAAAAAATACATTTCTGATGGAAATACACGAGTCAGGAAAGTGTAAATAAACAACCCTTAAAAATTGCGCAATTTACGAAATGGGTGCTGCCACCCAAACAAAACATTTCGCAATAATCCTCTAGATCTAGCTATCCTAAATCCAAATTGGTGATGCAGTGCAAGAATCAACATGGCCACTGCATTGAGAGCATCCACTTTTCCAATTCTGGCCAGAAATTGGAGGAGTTTGCAGCCGAGTCTGGGCAGTAACTCAATAAACTTTCTAATGCGGAATGCTTCAAAGAGCTCCCGCAGGTCCCAGAAGAAAGATAAGAATTCAGGTAAGGTTTGTCATGCTAAATAGGATAGCCTATAATGTCACAGGCATAGCCTCAATACTAGCTAAATAAATAACACAGCGCTGTCACCGCACGGCGTCGAGTCTGGCTATGGCACAGACCTAGAATCTACTTAACTTTAATAATTGAAGTACTAACTTTAGTAGACCGAAGTGTTCTGTCTCTAATAGTCGTCGTTAGCCTCGTATTCTGGTAGGGTCGGCACTCCTCCTCCTTTATAATTATAGAGACAGAAGCGCCCCGAAGCGTTGTGCGTGCAATCTCATTGTGCTGGGCAGCACAACGAGAAAACTACCTCAAATCATCCATTTTTTCCCCTTTATTCATGAATATGAAAATATCATTATAGACTATAGAGTATATGGCTTACCGATTTTATGATTTATTCCTTTTAACTCTCCATTTTCAGGTAAATCCAGGGTCCTAACGTTAGGTCCTCTCGGTTGAAAATCTTGCAGCAGCCAACCTCTATCTCTGTTCGCCTCGGCGCTTTTCGCAGGGAGATCAGCGAATTCGTGACTCCTCGCATTTCAACTGACCGTATTCAAACGATCGACCACGTACGTTTGGGCATATATGTACGAACAATGTTTTTATTATTGTTTCGTGTTGGTCGATTGTTTTAATCGGAGGCGAACAGAGATAGAGGTTGAAACTGGATGTTATAGAATTATAAGGATCATCAGAGCTATGTTTTTGTTGTTTTGCTTTGTTTTTATTTTTCTTTTTTTCTTATTTATGGGGGGGGGGGGTAAAAACTGCATGCCTTGGAACTAGTTTTATTTTCAAGGAAATCAGAAGTAACCAGCTTTCAAACTTACACTGTATGCTATATGAGGGTGACAATGGAGGAAGACAACTAATACACAAAGTTACAAACAACACTTGCATAAAGTAGGAGCACCAGAGCTGGCCCGGGGGAACCCTTAATCAGCCAAAAAAATTACTTTTTTTCGCGAGAGCTCTTTTTTGTTATTTAATGAAATAAATCGCTCTCGTAATTTTTTTCAGGAGAGCTATTTTCCATTTTACCAGAGCCACATTTTCAGTGCATATCTCTATTATTAACTGTAATTTAGTCCATACTTTACTCTTCAGAGAGGCCTATGAGAGTGATTTTTCCATACATATTCCAAAATTTTCACTCAGGTAATTTGTGTTACCAGAGCTATTAGATAGCTCACAGGAGCGAAATTGCTCTTAGCTCCCTTGTATTCTTTTTGCTGGTCTAGGGTACCGTAAATGCGAGCAAAGATTATCTTTGGTGTGAGCCTGGACAGCATGAATTAAATCTTGTTCACATGTATGGCCCCCATGGTTCCCACAAGCTCCCATTAGCTAAATACGCTGTGTGTACTGGCAAGTCTATGGTGTGTATTCATATAAGCAGGTTTAATGCGTATTCGTATGTATGCGCATGAATAAAAACTGAATTCCAAGGAGGGTGGATTGAAAGCGGATTTGAAGCAAAGGGGAAAGCCCATGGAGGAAGCACCTGTAATGAAACTCCTTGTCTACTTTTCACCTAAATTCCAAAAAATTAATGATACTCTTCAAAAAAGGCCAGGGCGGTGCTTTAGAACAGTTTCTCTCTTCTTTTTCTCAACAAGAAAAAAGTGGTATGCTTTGGAACAGAAATTTTATTGTTAAAATGGGGGTCTTCGCAGCAGCACATACCCGCCGGCCACCGCACACTACATGTATATGCTGAGTGCCACAGACCTACGTTTTGCCTCTTCATTTATCTTAGAACTGTTCAAATTAATGAGTTAAAGTTTTTATGAAACAGATTTTTTTTTGCTTCTAGTAAATTACTAAGCTACTTTTCATTCAAAGGCTCTGAAGGGATCAGCAAGGAACACCAGCTCCTGCTGAAAAAATTCCCCAACCCAAAGGGAATTCTCCACAACACCATCCTCAGCAATGTCAAAGACAGGTCTATCCATGATTTAGTGGCATACAAGACAGAGGATGTATCTGGCACAAAGAAAGGTATTCCAGTTCAGAAGAAGACCATCTTGGTTCTCAGGTGGCCTGAGGAGATGGAGCTTGAAGGGACAGGTCGAAAGAAGAAGGAGGCAGAACTTGTAGCAGCAGCACAAGCATGTGCTAGATTAAAGGTACTTCATCCTTTTGAAATGAGCATTGTTATCAGTCTTTTAGCATCATAGCTGATCTTCAATAATTGATCAGTTTCCAAGCAGCTTATTGAGATTTTATTATGTCAGTCCATTGAGTATAGTCATGTGTTGCCATTGAACCTTACCCATCTTGAGTGTTTAAAGGGTCAGCAAAAAGTGGGCACTCAGATTGTAAAGAATGCTTCAATTGCATAGATTTATCTTATGCAGTACCATTTTTAACCAGAGCATAGTAGTGGATTTCCTCTGTGTATTGAAAGCAAATCCCTTTCACAGTTAAAGGCATTGGTTAACATTGTTACAGTTTTTTTTTAATCTCATTTTGTTACTTGAAAATGGGATAAACATAAGGATTACAGTGTTAAAACTCCAGTCTGAAAGTTTCAAAGTACATGTATAATATCCACAGGATGTATTTTTAAATACAGTATTAGGAATGTGAACCAATGTTTGAAAAATATACTGGTGTCGGTTGCACCGACTAGACACAAGGAGTGCGCATGCGTGCATGGCTCACCAGACCGTACTGTGTGTATTGGCATATCACGCAGAGGGAAACAGATAACCGCATTTTTTAATTCGAGCAAAACGGTCCTCTTCTTTACTGTCTCTGAGACGAAAAATAATAAAATCACGGTTTGCGTCTAACTTACAGTTTTTCATTCCAAATTGTGGTTGGTTTCAGGGTTTTTGAGTACAAATACAAGTACTCATACACATGTTTCATCTTAGTTTGAGAATTTTTTTATCAGTTGCTCATAGTTAGCCAGTGCTTTTAAGGTAGGTTCCTGTACAACTTGTGACACAGTAAACTAAGCTGCTTGTACATGTATGCTATCTTTCCTTATTTTAAACAGGAGCTTGGTCTTTTAGATGATAACAACAACCCGTTGCTTCCTGACATAGTAGTTTATAAGAAAGAAGAAATCCGCGGCTTCTTGAGAAAACAGAACCAACCAGACATCATAAATATTGAAGAACAAGTGAACAAGGAGCTTTCAAGATTTTTGAAATATCTGCAGGTGAATGTTATGGCTAACTTTAATTTTTAGGATAGGCAAAATCTCATAATGTTCTAGCTGTGAAAGAAATGAAAGGAATGTAGGCATTTTATATCATTTTTTAACCCCCAAACCATTGAGCTTTTGTAGGTGTCTTAACCCCCCCCCCCCACGATCCCTGTCACCAATCGCACAATCAGTGCAAAAATTGGCGTAAAGGTAGAGGGCAATGTAATCTACGTCACTATATAATTAGATTCTCCAAAATAATTTTGTTTTATTGTATACAAATTGATATCGGTATATGCTGATTTATGCATGAAATCACATTTTCCCTAAATAAAGTTTGAAGATTGCTGCTGTTCACTTATTCTGTAGTAAGTAGAAAGTATTGCAGTATGAAACAAACACAAATCTGAACCACTCATTAAACAATGCTTGTGCACATGGAAAAGTCTTGTTTTACACTGAATTATTGTTCCATTTTCAGGACCAAGAAACCATGAAACTTGAGGATGATGACCAAACAAATGAAGATCTGTCATTGTACCGCATGCTGATGTCCGAGGAGGACATACCAGACAGGGTGATGGATATCATCTCTGATAAACCTTACCAACGTCTATCCCGATCCAAGCGTGATATCCGGAATGGAGTACTGCTGCAGAGGCTAGTCAACCAAAAACACAACCCGGCAGTCACTGAAATACAGAAGAAAGTGCAGACACTGCCTATCATGGATATGAGGTGATATGGTGTTGTTACGCATTTTTATTTGGATGTAGTTGTGTTTGAGATCATAGAATATTTATGAACAGAGAATTGTGGTTTGTAATAACTTCGTATAACCATTGATTCCTAACTTACAACTAGGCTCCCCTGAGACACATTGGCACCTTTACTATTAACTTATTACTGGAACCTGTTGGTTCCTGTATTAAACCTATAGAGAATATGAGAATTCAGTAGTCAGCATGTTAAGTCAGTAATGCGTGCAGATCCTACTAATAGTTTGAAGCCTTGCTTTACAGGTATTTCATATTATTTTTGCATATTATTACCTTGAATAAGGTTCACAGCTTTATGAGTCTCAAGATCCAAACATGATTGTCCTCAATACCTTCTGTATCATTGTTACAATATTAAGGCTTTTAGTTAGCTAGCTATAACATTTTATTTATTTATCTTTATTTATTTATCTTTATTTTTTTGGGGGGGGGGGGGGGTCTGTTACCCTTGCTATTTTCTGAAGGAGATGCTTTTGTTGGAATGGCTAGTGTGCAAGGATCTTAGAATATTTGTGCTATGATACTATTGACAAAAGCAATATTGACCCCCTTCTGACTCTTGGACAGCAAATCCCACCCCAGTCATGATGTCAATGTCAAACAAGTTTGACCAAGAAGGACTATGTTTTTCTTTATGAAGCGGAGATAGATACCTTCATTTGGGAAGTTTGTATCCATGATATATATTTGTGCCCAAATACATCTGTGAGTGAGAACATTTCAACTCCAAATATAACTGTTTCATGTTTATTTATGATAACTGTCCAGGAACTTTGTGGTGTTCATAATGAAGGGGTGAGGTTAACATATATTTATTACCCATTTGCTGTCGTTATTGCAGAGAGGAGATATTGTCAATCATCAATGCAAACCAGGTGGTGGTACTTTGCGGACAAACAGGTTGTGGGAAGACAACTCAGATGCCACAGTTCGTCCTGGATGATTGGATCAGACAAGATATGGGATCACAGTGCAATATAGTTGTAACTCAGGTGCATACCATGAAATCTATCAGCACCACATTTCTTTACAAATCCATTTCTTCATTTCCCTTTCTGTGTACAACTATGAAATGATTTAGTATATGTTACATGTGTATCAAAGTGGAAATATGTAATATCTACCTCCATATTTCTCAATATTCCTTTGATTTTTACACAAGAGCCTTGCAAGCCAAAATTTGTATGTTTACTATTTGATGCAATCTTTTAGGTAGATGTACTTTGCAGAAAGAAATATTCAATGAATTAATATTTCTCTGGTTATCTTTCAGATATCAATACAAAAGAGATGCTTGTTGAAAAATCTGTGTTCTTCTTTATTTTTTGTGAATTCCAAACTGAATTTCAATATTTTGAGCTAATTCAGTTCTTTCAAGATCCACATGAATTCTCAAACAATGAATAAATGCAGTGATCTTTATTTGTATTGAAAGGTTTAATAATGAGCATTTACAAATATTCATTCTTCTATTCATATATTATGCCTCAGCCAAGGAGAATAAGTGCAATACATACAGCAGAGAGGATCGCATTGGAAAGAGGTGAGCAACTTGGCAAGACAGTTGGCTACCAGATCAGACTCCACAGAAAATTACCAGAGAATCATGGGTGTATGCTAGTCTGTACCACAGGTATCCTCCTCAAGAAACTACAGCAGAATCCGGATTTGACAGGTAGGAGAAAACAATTCATAAAAGAATTATATAACTTTGTAGTTTCAAATCTCTTCACAGTTTGGTTCTCATATTTACTAGTGAAACAATGATTGCTTCAAAGAGAGCTATAAATCTATAAAACATATATAAGGAAATCTTGGATATCACTTACTGATATATTAGAATATATGATTTTCCATTTCATGAGATGTTATTTCAAAATATTTTGACTTGACCACAGTCTGGCAAAATTTTGCAAAAGCAGTGCCTCCCAGTGACTTTTTGAACACATACCTTGCAGAAATATTGTACGGTCAGTTGTTGAAGTATAATTCTGCATTAGGTAAAACAGAAAATCTCCATTAGTATGTGCTAGAAAATTTCTACAAGAAAATGAAAGTTATTGAAAGTTTTGAAATGGTTTAAATAAAGATAACATTTTTCCGGACTAATAATCAGTTACAGAGGAGACACACGGTTCCAACACATCCTCGGTATTGTCACAGAATCCATCATGATCTTTGCAGTTTTCTTCATGAAAATCACAGTTCAAATTTCAGTCAGTCATATAGACACGTTGAAACTTGCCCGGGTGAAGACAATGCTCTTCCTCTTCCGAGTCGGACACGACTGGCATTCAGTTTACCACATTTTCTGGTAAAGAATCACATTATTTAGCAAGTTCAGAAAACCATATACACTTCCTCTTCTGATTCAGGTATTAGATACATCCAGGTTATTTTCACTTTCAACAGAGAATGACATTATTCAGCAATGTTGTATATTTTGTTTGTATTAGGTATCAGTCATGTGATAGTCGATGAGGTTCACGAACGAGATGTCAACACCGACTTCCTTCTTGTCCTGTTGAAGAATGCCCTGGAGCGGAACAAGAATGTCAAGTTAATCCTCATGAGCGCTTCTATTAACCCAGGATTGTTTTCCAAGTATTTTGATGAGTGAGTTTGTGAGCACATTTTTAAAGATATAATATAATTAACTTTTAGAAGTTGGCCTACAACTGTATGTCTCAGTGCCAAGTCTTGCAACAAGTCAGTGCAACTCCATTGATCCAAGACCTGGGCCTTGCCTTACTATGCAATTGATGCAGACTTGCATTTGATCCAGACTGATTTTTGATGAGGTAAATTTGACCTCATCTGCGAATCAATCAACTGAAATCTTGACAAACTCCTGTCTCATTTAGTCCAGAGTTGTGATTCATTTCAATTTACAATCATTTTGAATCAATTTTCCACCAATTATGAGATGAGGCCCCAGTAATTAAAATGCATCCTTTATACAAATGACAACCATAGACTGATAGTTTATTGAAATAAATTTTTGTGAAAATTTAAATAACATCAAGCAGTATTTTAGCCTAGTGTTGAGAACCATGGTAGAATATTGTTGGTAAATTTTTTCCTCAGATGAAAAACTCTAAAACTTCACTCATAAGTGAAAAAATAACTATTTTTCCTTATTTCATTGTTTCAGAAAATATTTTTTCATTGATCCAGCAATAGAAAAGTTGCTAGAACTAGAAGTTGCTAAGAATGCCACTGAACTTAAATTTTCCATGTATTTGGAGCACATTCTGTTTGATGTTCCATGCAGTAAGTTATGGCAATGTCTTCCTGATACAGGAAGTGGTTGCTGTTGTTATTGTATGGCAGTCTGTCCTGATCCTAACAATGACAGAATTACCTCCTGTTATTTCTCTGTACCGGCCGCACAGAAACGCTGTTGGTAGCAGGTTTGTTAGCGCTAACAAGTCACTAACAAATCAGCCACTAACAACACGGGTAAAATGACCGCACAGAAAGCGCTGTTAGAGCGCTGTTAGACACGCACGCTGTTAAAGTGCTGTTAGTGGATTTGAGCCATAGAGTTAGGTAAAATCAACGAACGTAGAGGGCGTCAACACTGAAAAGCAGAGTTGGGTAAAATCTATGATTTGTGCGTAGTAATCTATTTATAGATTGATGAATCTTGTTGATTACTAGGTCTAGTAATGATAAATTTTCTAATTTTCAGCAATTTATCCAATAAGCATGAAGAAGAACAAGAAAATTATCACGATATTGAGATTAAGATACTGTACCACAAAAACAATTTTGCAAGCCCACTTCTCATCATTTTTTTTTTTTTTTAGTTGGAAAGGGCTCTTCACTCATGATAGAGTATTTGCCAATGATGATTTTCATCATCACTGGCTTTGATGCGTATGTAGCCTATTACACTATTAAGTTACATTGACTGTACTTCAGATACGGTACACGGTTACTCACATAGGCGCCGGAAGCGGGGGGGGGGGGAATTGCCCCCATCATTCGAAAGGGGGGATCGATTTTTGCCCTCAAAGGGCCCCCCTCGGAAGAAAAAAGAAAAATAAAATTGGATCATATACAACCATGTAAAATGAGCATACTGGCATGATTAGTGCTCTAAAATGGAAACTTTCATTCAAAAATCAAAATTTTCTTACTCAGTCACTACGCACCCTCGTCTAGTAATTAGAAGCAACGTTTCTCAGTATTTAGAAATTCGTTCTATCATCTGTGAAAAAGGGGCAGATGCTTGCTTTATTCGGGGAATTATTTTGTCCCCCCCCCCCTTCCTCCTCAGTATCCTCATATATTGGCATAAGGGCGCCAGTATTATTTTTATGCCTCCGCCCACCGTAGGTGGTTGCCGGAGGCATTATGTTTTCGGGTCGTCCGTCCGTCTGTCCGTCCGTCCGTCCGTCCCGTTTTCGTTCTCGCGATAACTTAAGAACCGTTTGACAGATCAATTTCAGACTTGGCTCATGTATGCATATGGGAGGGACAATGATCTGATTAGATTTTGGAGTCTCAAGGTCAAAGGTCAAGGTCATAGAGGTAATAATACACATAAAAATGGCTCGTTCTCGCGATAACTTAAGAACCATTTGACAGATTGGCTTCAAACTTGGCTCATGTATGCACATGGAAGGGATGATGATCTGATTAGATTTGGGGGTCACAAGGTCAAAGGTCAAAGGTCATAGAGGTCATTATGTACATAGAAATGGTTTGTTTTCACCATAACTCAACAACCATTTGACCGATCAACCTCAAACTTGGCACAGGTATGCATATGGGAGGGACAATGATCTGATTAGATTTTGGAGTCTCAAGGTCAAAGGTCAAGGTCATAGAGGTAATAATACACATAAAAATGGCTCCTTCTCGCGATAACTTAAGAACCATTTGACAGATTGGCTTCAAACTTGGCTCATGTATGCACATGGAAGGGACGAGGATCTGATTAGATTTGGGGGTCACAAGGTCAAAGGTCATAGAGGTCATTATGTACATAGAAATGGTTCGTTTTCACCATAACTCAACAACCATTTGACCGATCAACCTCAAACTTGGCACAGGTATGCATATGGGAGGGACAATGATCTGATTAGATTTTGGAGTCTCACGGTCAAAGGTCAAGGTCAAAATGTCATTGTATAAATGAAAATAAAGCAACATGAAGTGCCATTTATTTCTGATCTGGTAATGCGGAGGCATAAAGTTCGACCACGCGTGGTCGAAGATTCATCTAGTTTTTTTTTTTTCATATTTGGGCAATGCCAGAATATGAAATTTCTGTAAATTTTCACCACCAAAATTGTAAAAAATTTGCACGCTCGTTTCGCTCGCGCGAACAAAGTTGTGAAACTGAATAGTTGATTTTCGGGCAGAGGGTGTCAGCCCCAACGCCAAAATTTAACAGTATGCCATGCATAACCCTCCCATTGCCATGCCCGGTCTCCTGAGTCTCTTACGCCATCCTAACATACTAGAAGCGGTGAAAAATAATCATGTTTCAAGTACGTATGATGAAAGAAAGCTGGGACTCTTAAGGCGCGCCTGGTTACTCACCGTAGTGTTCTTTCCAATGCAGGGCCTACATGTCAAAAAGGTCTTCAAACACTGCTTTGGAAAACTGATATTTCCTGAAAAAGTCATTTTCATTTTCTTCTTTAAAAGAATCATAATTATCTTGGTCTCCTCGTCAGTGGCGGCACCAAGGGGGGCATGGGGTGGCATTTGCCCCCCCCCCCACTCAGAAGCTTTGCCCCCCAGTTGCCCACCCACCTAAATTTTGAGGACTGAAAGGAAAAATTATACAGTAATTTGTAAATAAGTAGATGTTGTCATAAGCATCATATTCAAGCTGTGAAGTGCTCTAAATTACCATTTTCCGCTCTTCAAAACTTGAAAATTTTCTCACTCAGTCGCTGTTGGTTTCCTCGCACACTATTAGTTTGTAATGTAAATGTTCACTTCATGATCTAGTTTTAATCAATATCTTTGCTCCATTAAGCATTACCTGATTTTACAAAGATTTCTCTCTATATCAAGTGTAACAGAAAAATGTTTCTTGGGGGCCACTAAAAGCATTGGCGTAAATCCCGGGGGGATGGGGATATATCCCCCCACTTTTTGGAGAGGGGGGATAAAATATATTTTTATTTATCAGTTAGTAAAAATTTGAATATCTATCGTAAACGACCATCATATTTTAAAATTTCTATTTGAAAATGCGATTGAAAACCAGAAAAAGTGGTTATTTTTGGCTCGCTCACTTCGCTTGGTCATCATATTTTATAATTTCTTTTCTAAAATGCAAATAAAAACAAGAAAAGTGGCCATTTTGGCTGGCTCGCTTCGCTCGCTCGTCATATTTCAGAATATTTATTCGAAAATGCAATTAAAAACCAAATAAGCGGTTATATTTTGTTCGCTCGCTTTGCTAGCACGCAACATTGACGTGAAAATGTGTGTAAGAGGAAAAAGAAATCGTCCAAAAATTCAATTATCCCCCCCCCCCTCCTCAAACTCAAAGTGGATTAACGCCGGCAACTAAAACTCGCTTTTCACACTCGATTTTTCCACACACGCAAAAAAAAATTTGACTGCCCCTGCCCCCCAACATTTTCTTTTGCCCTCCATTTGCCCCCCCCCCCCACTTTATAGTGGTGCCGCCACTGCTCCTCGTGGCTTTATCAGCTAAACCTATGTCGTCCCCTATACCCGCCACACTTTTAAGTAGGTCTAGGTCTATGTTGAACCATTTTGAAGTACTTGGTATAAAAAATGGGAGACAAGTTATAGCGCACGACAAGAAATTATTCACTAACATTGCCACTATAGGTGCCCCTGGCACTGTTAGTGAGTTGTTAAAACATTACCACTACCGTTAGCTTCTGTGCGGCCTTGAAATGTTAGGCTAACAGCGCTGTTAGTGAATTCGACTAACATTACGCTTCTGTGCGGCCAAACCATCGCTGTCGGTACTGTTAGTGCGCTGTTAGCGCTAACAACGTTTCTGTGCGGCCAGTACTGGATGTTTCTGTAAAATGAACAAATGCATAAAAAGTAGATTACAATGTCCATCTTACTCTTGTTATTTTTAGGTTTCATAAGATCAATGACTCTGGTTCGTGTATCCTGTCAAAGATTGTTTCCTTTCAGAGATTTTAACAGGCTTGGTATTGATCCTAAAAAATGCAAGGGCCTACTCCTGGAGAAGGTTCAAAGCAATGATGCATAAAGCAAGAAAAACCATTGCATATCTAGACAGATAGTTAATGCAAAGGTCATTAGGTTAAGCTCCCAAAAGTTCCCTCCCACATATGACCTTTTATAGGGGACTACTGGGTGGCCTTCCATAAAGGTAACTACCGGTAGTTTGTATGTAGTCAACTTGGTACATTCAGGTTGGTTTCCTAAACAGGATATGAAAGTACAGAAATGTAATCAAGTGTTCACCACATTCTTGTCATCTGTAGCTGTCCTATGATCAATGTACCTGGGTTCATGTATCCTGTCAAAGAGTACTTCCTTCCAGAGGCTCTAGCAGACCTGGGTATTGATCCTAACAAACACAAGAGTCCACTCTTTGAGGCAGAGAGCAAGAATAAGGGGAAAGAACAGTCCAAGAAGAGCAAGAAGAATCAGAAAGCACCACCAACAAATGTTGACCTTGTGGTGGAGGTCATCAAAGCCATTGACAAGAAAAAGCCACCAGTGAGTGTCAGGATTTTTTACTCTTAATCAAATCACTTAAAATCAAAGAAATATTAGTGTGGATGTAGAAGGCTTCACGGTACCATCAGGACTTCTGGACCATACTCATCTTCAAGAAAGAATACTTGGTGTACCTTGAAGCCTTCTACATCCATTCGTACTACCACCATCGAAACCTTCAAAGGATAAGTATTAGTGTCTTCTTCTTGTTTTTTTTTTCTTAGCTCAAATACTAATTATTACTATTAAGCGATATAAGCCTTGAAACTTGTAATTTATTCAGTTTCCAGTGTATTAGTTGGTATCTGCAGAAAATATGTACAAATCTTTTATAGATTAATTGATTAACATCAGCAGTGTAATTACAGGGCTAAGATCCTTTTTCAAAAAATAGGTTAGCACTAGGTATACAGTGTGGGGTTTTTTTTAGAGATGAAAAATGGTTTGTTCATGAAATTTGTGTCCTATCAGATTGCCAATCTCTTTTTTTCCACCAGGGTGCCATTCTTTGTTTCCTCCCTGGTTGGCAAGACATCAGGAGTGTGTATGACAAACTGCAGGAAGGGTGGGGCCAGGTAAGAGTTGGAAATTTAAAGTGTACCAATCACTCGAAAACATAATTTTTTGTACATCTAGTACATATGAAATAATCCTTTAGAGATGTTAACTGGCTTTATAGGAGTTAATCATTAAGGAGTTTGAAGAAAATAAAGGATAACATAAGACCATGTCAACTAGTCTACTCTCTATTTGCTTTTATGTGAGCATATTTGAACTTACATTATCCTTTCATGGAATTAGTCATTGAAGGTCGTATATAGTACAATGACATTGAACCCCCAACATACATAGCAAAATGCATTTTGGTGACTGGAAATTTGAATACAATAGATAATGTAGGGCTCCACCATAACCAACCTTTCTTCCTCTTTTTTTTTTTTTTTTTTTTCAGGGGATCTGGTGTATTTTTTAGGATCTGTACGTATTGAGTCCCTGTTGAAATGTGAAATTAAAGGGAACGAGAGTTAAAATTGGTTGGCCCAATGATAACAGATTTGATAACAGATTGCAAGTGCACATAAAACATGAATAGTACCTGACTTTCAACCAATTAGGATCTCGTATTGAAGAATGGGATTTCTTCTGGGCATCGTTTCATGAAAATTGTCAGTGCTGACAAGTTGTCATTGTTTGACAATTACCATAGTAACAGTCAGTGACCAGTGCTTCTCAGCCAATCAAAACCAAGGATTTTACTGAAGTTGTCTGACAATGACAACTTGTCAGTGCTCACAACTTTGGTGAAACGGTGCCCTGGTCTATAGTTCTTTCAGTCAGTGCTGTTCTAAATGTGTGTATGACAAGCTGAAGGGTGCATTGAACCTAATAAGAAATAGAAATGTATTCTTTGTTCTTTAACCCATAGAGGTACAGTGTCACCTTTAGGAGATGCTTTTGCAGTATCTGTTGGTCCAGAATGTTGGGCAGTACATATCATACATGAGCAGAAAGAGAAAAATGCACTGACAAATTTGAACCCATTCCCATCACTGTATGGTGTGGCATTCTTGAATTAGAGCAGTTTAAGTGTAACTAATCATTAAACTCTTTAAATTGGCAATGCAGTGAATAATATATAATCACTATTTTTGTGTTCAAATGGGCAATTTCTGATTCAACTTTACAATTATATTTCATTTTGGTTTATGTTATATCCATATTTATTTTTTTCAAGCTATGTAAACATGGAAAAAAATAATTTGTAATGCCAATTTGAGGATTGAAGATGATTAATTTAAACCTCAAGAAAGCTCTGTACTGCTATGGTTTAATGCTTGCAATCAGTACTAGTTATGAGAGTGTGTTTTGCAAGCTGGATGAGGATGGAGAAAAAGTTATCACAGAATGGGGATGCTCCAGCATTACACACTAGAAGGAAGCCTGTCATTTTTGAAAGCTGATGGTGTTGATTACACTGAAGATCACAATATATTGATGGAATGAATTTATTTTCAAAATAAAAGAGTTAAAGTGATTACACAATGGTAAACAAAATTTTGATATATGATCGAGAATAGAATTCTAAGAAGAATAACATTAAAAATATGATGATTTTCAATCGAAATCAATGCATTTTGGCTAATTTTCTCATGAAAAGTTATGAGCTGACAGAGAAAAATTGAGTGTGAGGTATGACGTAAAGGTGGGTACCCAGCTTCGCGCATTGCAGTTGTGCTACGCGCTAGACTGTACAACTTGTATTATACCTTGCGCGCATTTTGCTAGAAGTGCGCGACAAGGTACCCACTTTGACGTCATTTTGACGTCAAAGTGGGTACCCAGTTGAAACTAGGTCACAGCTGAGGGGTCAAAAATATCCTGAAATCTTACCACATTTGGGGGTTTCCTTGGCAACAGGACTTCTAAAAAAAATTTAGACAGATGATTTTCTGCTAATAAAATCATGCTCTTTTAACTGAACTAACATTGTTTCAGCATTGGGTACCCCCTTTAAGATGTTTTAGCTGATGATACTGATTTTGCAGAATGCCATGTTTGAGAGCATATTTGTATTAGATTTTTAAAATGAAAACAGTTATTTTTGCTTCCTTGTTAGAAAGATGTACTGAACATCAAGAGTTGTACCTTGCAATGATCTGTGCCTTATTATTTTTTTTTTTTTTACAGAGTAAACAGTATGAGATCTACCCAGTGCACTCCCATGTTACAGTTGACAACCAGCAAGCTATGTTTGATATGTAAGTTTGGAGGATTTCTGAGAGACAACAGATCTGTTACTTGGGTATAAATATTACCACCTTGCATGTATGTTTGTTGTATATCACCATGAAGATTTATGGTGTATGAAAAGTTGAGAGTTGGTCTCAGAAGAGACTGAAAAAATTGTTTACTTAGAGAATAAAGATGGATTCCTAGGAATGCTTTAAATGCTGATAATGAAGAGTTTGCAAAAATATGACTGATAAAATTTTTCCTCATGAGATGATTTTTAAAAATTGCACATTGTGTTCCTGAAGTTTCTTTTCAGTCATTGTTCATTGTTTCTTTTTATTTTTGCACAGGGAATCTTCAAATCTGCATCTTATGTATTCTTGTATACAGCATAAAAGTACATTACCGATATACACACAAATGCTTAGACTTATTGAAACCACCAGTAATCATTTACTTCTTTCTCCCAGACCCCCGGAAGGAGTGAGAAAGGTTGTCCTAGCAACGAACGTTGCTGAGACATCAATCACCATTGGAGATGTGGTGTATGTGGTAAACACTGGAAACCACAAAGAAGAGCGTTTTGATTCAGACCTGGGGGTGAGTCTGTCCAGCTTCTCTTCTTGTAATTAAGTCTTGTTCACATATTCGACTAGAAACCATGGGTCAGCATAAAATGAAAGTGACATAATTGGCATCATATTGTGCTTAGCTACTATTTTTCATACCCTCTTGCCATGTATTACATTTTGATGATTATGAAGAAGAAACCACCATTTGGTAGTGTGTTTTGTGTCTCTGAGCTTTTAGGAATTTCGCGAATGTACTGGTAATTTGGTATATGTCCCTACCAAACTCCAAGTCATTTGCTAAACTTCATCTCAGATTTAAGAAAAACATTATCTTGCAATGTTTCATATTCAAGGTCTCTTGTCTTGACCTGCACTGGGCATCACAGGCCAACATAAAACAGAGGAAAGGTAGGGCAGGACGTCGCCAGCCTGGTGAATGCTTCCATCTATTTGATCAGGATGTCTACAACAAGATGAGTAAGTTCTTCATTAATTTTGCCACTCTGTTCAGTGGAGGTCTCACAAGTGACATAAATCTGCAGCTATAGGTCTATGTATTTCCTGAATTATCAAGGGCACCAAGGCTGTCGACTCTTCATATCTCAATCTTGTCCAAATGTGATACAGGGTTTTCCATAGGTATAGAGTTTTCATCATTTTTCTCAATAATGATAATAATGAACACAAAATTGATGTCTTGAATAAATTTCAAGAATTGTATTCTTGTTGCAATAACCATTTGCAAGAGTGTTAGCTGCAACATTCAGTGAAAGAAAAGCCAACTCAACACAATCAAACCCAACGCAACACAACACAACCAAAAGTGTGAATAACTAGAAAAACAACACATTTAAACAGACTTTAAAATATTCGGCCAGTATTTTACAATTCATTTCAGCACTAGACTATCTGTATATTACAGATGAATAAAGACACTTGGAAAAGATTGTGGTACAAGCCAAGGATATTAAAGACACTTTTCTAGCAGTGGAGTTGAATGAATCTTGTATTCATTTTGTTTATAGGTAAATTCCAGACTGAAGAGATTCTGAGAATACCATTTGAACAGATTATTGCACAAGCTGAGGTCCATAAAGATACCGTGTCAGAAGTGCAATTGCATGAGTCCTGTGTTTACCACCATTAATCTCAATTGTTTTGTATTACAGGTAAATTCCAGACTGCCGAGATTCTAAGGATTCCATTAGAGCAGATTGTGGTACAAGCCAAGATACATAATGAAGCCATCCCAGCAGAGAGGTTCCTTGCACAAGCAATAGAACCACCTCCATCTCAAGCAGGTAAAAACAAAATTCTATTACTGTTAGTTGTAATGAATGAATGTTTCTTTAACTCTTACGGTGCCAAGGGGTTTTGCTTGTTCCCAAATTCTACCAAATCATGAACAATGCTTGCTTTTCAAATGCCTGTAAGTCTTCAACAGTAATTTCCATACAGATAAGTTGTACATAAAAATTTGTAGAAAATTTATTACCCTTTCAAAACATACCAAATATTTCCATTAATTCAATGTCTTGCATGAAAATTATTTAGAAATAGAAATATGCTTCCCTCTTGACCTTTCCATTTTCATTTCTCATTTGTTTGCTATTGTTTTAAGCTTAAATAAGAATGGATCCTTTCAGAAAACTGCAGTTTTCTAAAAAAAAATCCTATGGTAGCATATAGTGACTGATAGATATTTTGAATACTATATTTATCCTCTAAACTTTGACATATTTTCATGACCATATTCATTATTCTAAATGCCGTAATGGTCAATTAAAAATGTAAAGTCGCTTGGGCACATATACGTGCCATCGGCACTGTAAGAATTAAGTAAAGTTAGATATAATAGGCAAGTTTTGCCCATAATTCAATGACACATAAGGGCAATTCCATGGTAACTGATGTTACCAAGATAGTCTACTAATGGTATGTTTATATTGTAGTTTTGTGAATGACACTTGCTTTGGCTTTTAATTGATATAGATGAATAAGTTGATAATGAGGAAGAAACACATGAACAGTTTTTATCTCATAATGCATTTCTTATCACACAGCAAGTGAAAAAGGGGCCGGTAACTGATGTTACGTAAAAAGACATGGAAAATGATGGTGTTGAATCAAATTTATATAGCTCATGTCTCAGACTTGTAGGGATTATGGAATTCATTTGATATTACACCCAGGTTCCTGGGAAGAGATGTGCAAAATAATGAGCCATTTGAATAATTTGTTTTACTGCCATGGCAAATTTACTGAAGACATGTTGGTAACTGACGTTACACTTAAATTCAGCGTAGGTTTTGCACATTTCCATTAGTGTTTCATTCATTAACTACCCAAAATCTGTTAAAGTAATCCATTTAAATCAATTAAGTGAAAACAGATCTGAGAAAAATTAGTAAATATCAGAATAAGAGGCATTTAAAGCACTTTTCCCTGATCATGGTCCCGTATGTGCAATTTTTTGTTATGCCTCCGCCCACCGTAGGTGGTTGCCAGAGGCATTATTTGTGTATGTTATTCTCCATAAGAAGGTCGAATTGCAATTTTTTTTATCTTAGATGTGTATTTGTAAAGAAGACTGTAGTGATTTCAGATTTTTATTTGGAATTAACAGGGCACAGTGCGACTTCAAATTTTGAGCTCTCTGTCCCATATGTTGTGGATTTGCCCATAAATTTATCTGATTACCTTTAGTTTTATGACATACTATTGAGGATCAAAACTTTTAAAACTTGCTTGTACTATTAAATGTGGATGCATCAGCAAAAGGGAAAATACAAACAAGCCACAGACTTATCTCTTGAAAAGTTTTGCTGTAGCTGTGGCATAAATTCTCAAAATTGTCCCTTGAAAATTAAATCTATGTAGATTGTAGCTTGAAGCAACGATTAGGGCCGGTATTCTGAAAATTGTTTTATCTTTTATCTTATTTTAATTGCCATAGCAATCAGCAATAGCCTATGCCATTGGCTCACATTGCACACTTTTGTCTTGCATGCTGGTCATTTGCACAGTTCAAACCAATCATAAGTACGCCTTTAAAATTTGTTATGACAATTAACACAGTGAAGATAAGATAAAAGATAAAACAATTTTCAGAATACCGCCCCTGCTCTCACTTCAGACTTCCTTTGCAAACCCAGCTTACATCCATCCGTTATTTTTTAAATGGAATGCAGTGTAATGGGAGTAGAGATGTTTAGTACACATACATCACTGTACTGTGAATCACATGGTTTTTGGCATAAGTCCCAGATGCAGCATCAAGCAAGAAAGCAATCTATAGTTGTCACCCTCTACCCATGTGTACTAGTTGATATGTTATAGGTAATTATGCCTTGAGTGCTTTCTGCATCTGAAGGGGCTTGACAAAAGCTAGGGCAGGAGTAGTACAGTACATGTAATGGATAGATTTTCAATACTAATTTTGCAATTATTATTTTTTGTTTTGTTTTCCAGTTTCTAGTGCCATTGATCTTCTGCAGGACTTGGCCATCCTAAATGGGAAGGAGGAATTGACGTCCTTGGGAAAGAAGATCTCTTGCTTTGGATCTGATCCCAGGATTGCTAAAGCCATCATCTACTCGGCTATATTCAGGTGTGTCTTTATCATTTCTTCACTGTGCAAGGATATACCTGTCCAGTTTGATATGGTGATTCTCATTTTTCCTTCTCTTGGATTATGTGTTTTTCGTCATACATCACTGTTTTACAGTGCATTGTTTCAATAAGATTTCTTTTACCTACATACGTGTAGTCTTTAGATACTTTTCCTGCTCCCCATTTCTTCTCCCATTTTGTCTTGAATTTTTTTGCATTTTGCAAAGCACAGTGTTTGATAAACTTTGTTTCACGTAAACATCCTGTACAAGAGATACATATATTTAGGTCATATGAATCATGATTATATGTTTTCATTATAAGACACATCACGAACTGCATTAGTTTACCTGTGGTTTTTTTTTTTGTTTACCAAGATGTGTGGACCCCATTTTGACCATAGCTGCCAGTTTATGCATTAGAGATCCCTTCAGAGAAAACCTGGAAAACAGAAAACTCATTATGGAGGTCAGTATAGACAGTTCAGTCTTTGCCTGTATGATATAAGCTTTTAGAGAAATTGAAACTTTTCAATACATAGTTGAAACTTTATTTGTATTTGATCCCTTTTTGTTCAGTGAAAGATACTGCTATTATATGGTTTATTTTTGGTAGAAGGCACTCTCTTGTGTACAGTATTTTGTTGTTACTGATGCTGTATTGTTTGTTTTGTTTGTGCCTTTTCCCCTGATATGGATCATTTCAACTGAATTATGGGTTTGAACTTAAAGATTGATTTGTAGATTTGACTGCAGTGACTTTTCATCAGTTCTCTTGCAAAGCTCTATATTAACATTGCTAACCATGATTGTTACTTTTACTTGCAATGATTACAGAAGATGCAAGAGTTTTCCGGAGACAGTGAGAGTGACCATCTGATGAGAGTAGCCGTCTATCAAGGGTGGGAGGAACAGAAGAAAGTTGGAGGACAGAGTGCATCAAGCTACGTTCAATCTCATCAACTCTATCTTCCTACACTCCAGTTCATCAGAGGTAATGTTATACTGTTGAATACTAAGTTGTCTTATTCATGTAAGCTGATTATCGGAACTGCTCTGGTTAGTGTAAGCAATGAGTTACTAAGCCCTTATTATATACATGTAGCATTTTTCCAAATTTCTTGTCATAGCACTACCTACACACAGTAGTCCAAAACCACCAGCTATATCTTCCTGCACTTTTGTACTTTAAAGTTACTGTAATGGTGAAATAAACTGTTTTTGTAAAGCATTTTTCTGATTTTCCAGACAAAGACTTTTAGAGATAATTCCATAAATTCTTTCCCCTAATGTTATATAGATTGTTTGCTTTTGTTTGTTTTGTCAATATCTTGTCAGCTTTTTATTGTGGTTCATTCCTACAGCCTGTATTTCCGTATCTTGCAGTTCATTAGAGGTTATCATGGTAGTCTGATATATGCTTCAGACTCCAGTGAAAGTTTTATGATTAGGATTGCAGTTGAGTGTAAGGTTAGGGTTAGAATTATGTATAATATGTAGTGTCCAGGATTGATACGAAGAATGATTATAAACGCAAGATAATGACTGCAGAACAGTAATTCACTGGAGCATGTCTCGAACAAGTGTAATAATAACTGCTTTATATATCATGCTTTTTTTTCCCAATTCATTGTCAGATCATTTTAACATGCACTTAACCCATCCGTGACAGAGGGTCCACATTATGTGGTTTGGACTAATAACTTTAGATGCAGAGCTCTAAAAATCATACCAAATACATGAGCAGAAAGAGCAAAAAATTCTACACATACTGTGCCCATTTTCATTGCATCAATATTTGTTGTTTGATGCTGAAATTTTTTTAAAGGAAAATAAGCATAAAAATCCTTAAATTGGCAATGCGATGAAAATGTTAAAATTACCATTTTTCCCTGCAAATTGGCAACTTTATGATTTCTCATCATACATTCTGTCAATTAATATTTATTTCAGATGCATGATGTTTTATAAGAAAAATGTAGCAGTAAAAGAAAAATGTTGGTGTTGCCAATTTGAAGAATAAAAGCAGATCAAATTAGGCTTTAAATAATTCCTGTCACGAATGGGTTAAAGGAGAATCTAACCGAGGCATCAGCATGCTCTTAGTGAATGGAGATGATCAAGAAGAGTAAACAGTGAAAGTTTGAGCAAAATCAGACAATCTGTTCAAGAGTTATGAATTTTTAAAGTTTCAGTAAATCCCTATCATGGGTATCCTTGAGTTGGCAACTTTGCCAGCATCTGTGATGTCATCGTGGACAACTCTCCATTCATTTTGTACACAGAATATAGCATTTTCTTTATTTTCAAGAAAAATAAAAATTCTTTTGTTTTATTGTTGGAGTATGACATGGCTATATCAATTCTGCAAGCATTTTGGGAAGAATTATGTTGATTCCTGACTTGAAATTTCATATAAATCAATTTTTTTGAAAAGTTATGTACAAAGTGAATTGAGAGTGTCCACGATGACATCACAGATGCTGGCAAAGTTGCCAACTCAAGGATCCCCTTAATAGAGAACATTAAAAATTCATAACTCTTGAACAGATTGTTCAAACTTTCACTGTTTACTCTTCTTGGTCATCTCTATTCACTATGAGCATGCTGATGCCGGAGTTGGATTCTCCTTTAACAGCATAATGTTATGACTGCCATTAGAATTACTTTCAAAATCACTATGCACACTCTCCCCTCCTTTATGAATAGAAGTTTAATATTAGTCATCATTGCATTCATCAATTGATTATTGATTTTTCAGTATTTTGGCAACATTAGTTTGAAATTGCCTTTGTGTATTAGTAGATATCTGCTTCTTATTACCCGTGTTCATCACCCATGCATCATTTTCAATACCAGTTAAAGGGTTTACTAAATGTTTCCATAATTAAACATCCCATTTTAGAGAGTCATTCAAAATGTTTGATGGTTTATGATTTTTCACACTATTCTATTCAAATTAAGCTAGTCCCAGAAAGAAATAGGTCTAACTTGCTAGGGTAAAGTTTGATTGACAGGTTGTATATTACACAGGACATACCAAGTGTGAAATTTACACAGACAGGTGTGTGACAATGGCAGGCTTAGTGATATGTACACTGCTGAAATGAAGAGATCTATCCAATACTTGAAATCAACAATGAAATAATTTCTTCTCCAAAATTTGTAAACAAGGAAGAATGTACACTAGCTCTATGAGTTTTTGTGCTTTTATTTTTTTCAAAGTGAGTTATCTATGTAGAAAGTAGAAGAGTTTGTTGGAAAACTGGTTAATTGTCATGTTTTTAGAGGCTGTAAATGTTTGAAGATATGTGATTAAAGGTTCAATCACTCCACAATCAATCAAAGCACTACACTTCAACTTCAAAGAGCTAAGCACTGGTGATATCAATTTCAAAGGTTAACCTGTAATGTATTACAAGTACATCCTGTCTCTGGTTTCGTTCAATTATTCAAGACATATAAAAAGATCAAAATAAACATAAGGATCAAGCAGGATTTGCTGTAGTAAATATGCCAAACTTGTTTTGAAGCAAACAGTAATTTGTTGGTGGATAATATATGAGCAAAATTAATGTGCAACTGCTAAAATGATAATTGACACTGAAAATGGGAATGAGACTCTAAGGTTAAAGAGTCTCTGACTAGTATAGATCAGTTGTGGTAAATCAGCAATAAATCAGTGCATAACCTGCACTGGAATTGAATAAAAAGGAATGACTAACTGTTCATTCAAGTCTAGCTTAGACTGCAAAAATAAAAGCGGCTTTCTAGTAAAAGGTATCTGATTGGTCTACCAAAAATGCATAGATAAAAATGACAAGGTAAGAAGAAAAATAGACAAATTCACTCAACAGTGGACAAGGTTTACAGAATATAATAAACACTAGAATTAATAATAAAATAAGTTGGTGATATATAGTGGAAGCTGCCCTGCCGACTATACATCAGAAGGTTCAGAAGGTTATATGCTATTGATAGATCTACTGGCAATAGCCTGGTCAATGTTTACAAAGATAAACAAAATACCTTGCAAGTAGAATAGTCAATAAGTGGAAAATATGTCTATCGATCTGATCAGTGTGATAATGCAAATTCACGCAGGAAAAAACATAGCGAGATGATTAACAAGCTGAAAGTTAAAGTTCGACGATGATGTCGAAGGTGGAGATCGACGATGTCGATAATGCTTGTCGATTATTAAGGCATGACATTAGAGTGAAAAGGTAGATGACTTTGCTGATTGCGACAACGCGAGGATGTCTAATGCTATGGATGAGCAATGGATCACTTTGCGAAGGCGATGATGATGCTGATGTTGACTAGGGACTGCTCGCGAAAGCGATGATTATGTCGACTGGGGTAGTAGAGAAGCTATGCGGTGATCAAGCCTAGCTAGGATGCGATTTCGGCAGCTGTGACCAATGAGAGCAGGTGAGGCGATCGCTGCTGTGGATGAGCGTCTACGAAATGCGAAGATGTGAGACCCAACACCAACAGGCACACATGGGACTGGAGCCAGTGAAAAATGAACAGTTGCAACTCCAACACCAATCAGTGCAGTTGGGACTACAGAGGAAAATTGCAGACTGTTGTATGTTAGTGTAGAACTGATACAAGTACACAGTGGTTATTAGTGCAAAGAAAATTAAACCTTCATCGATAATGAACGTTAAAGTTATTTATCGAAGATGAAGAAGCTAGGAGTCAAAGATGCAAGTTAAAAACAAGTGGTTAAAATGTTGGTTCTAATAATATAAGATCCGCAACCAAACGTAGTAAAATGTAGTGTACAGTTCTTCGCTCAAATTTGCTTGAATATGCGATATAAAAGAAATCGGGCAAAACAGAGCCTTTGAGCTGATACTGAAATTGTGTGCACAAAAACAATGAGTTCCAATAGGTAAACACATTATGATGTCTAGCGAATGCGAGAACTAGCTAAGTTTACTCCTCAAGAGCTAAATTGGAACTAGTTTGACAAGATGCATGCACATCTAAAAGAAAAATCAGCTATGAAAATAAAATCGCCTGTTTAGTGAGATTGGGACATCAGTAACAATACACCACCTTGTATTAATAGGCAGTCTGTTGTTTTGCTCTACTCAGGGTTGCGCCGTCAGTTTGCAAACAATCTGGAGGATTCAGGGATGGTGATGATGTCTGAGGATTGCTTTGATTCTTCGGCAAGATGCAATGAGAATAGTGGGGATGAGGAGCTCATTAAGGTAAGCATTTATTTAAGATCAGACTTAAGAATTCCCAGTTTCATCAAGTTCGCATTAAAGAATGAGAGGTCCACATTTGTAGTATGAGTTGGGCACCTGTCTATGATAAATAAGAGTAATAATGATAATGATAATAATAATAGTAATAATGATAATAATAATGATAATAATAACAATGATAATAATAATAATAAGAGTAATAATAATAATAATAATAATAACAATAATAATAATAATGATAATGATAATGATAATGATAATGATAATAATGATAATGATAATGATAATGATGATAATAGTAATAATAATAATGATAATGATAATAATAATAATAATAATAACAATATTTATAAAATGCAACATATCCATCTCTAGAGATGCTCAAGGCGCTGAAATTTAGGGATGGTGACGGTGATGTACTATTCATGTAATTGCAGTGTGATTTGTAAGCAGTATGAGAGAATTCAGGGATAGTAATGAAGTCTGTTTAAAGCTTTGATTCTGCAAGATGCAATGAAAAATAATTGTGATGAGGAGCTCATTAATCTGTTATGCAAGATTTAATTTTGGTATAACATATTTTTTTATTGTCCCCAGCCCCAGTTACGTAGAGCATAATATTCAACAGGTTAATGTTGGCATTTCTTAAAATCTTTAACTTTTCCTTTTAGCCTTAACGTAACCTTTAATCATTTTGACGTTTGACATTTATCAAATTTAAATGAAGGAGAAAACCATGCTTGTGACAGTCAAAAACACACTAGATTGGAGATCTTACTTAAAGTGATTACACAATGGTAATTTTTTTTTTAATATATGATCGAGATAAAATTCTAAGAAGAATAACATTAAAAATATGATGATTTTCAATCGAAATCAATGCATTTTGGCTAATTTTCTCATAAAAAGTCAAGAGTTGACCAAAAAATTTGAGTATAAGGTATGATGTAAAAGTGGGTACCCAGCTTCACGCATTGCAGTTGTGCTGCGCGCTAGACTGTACAATATGTATTACCTTGTGCGCATTTTGCTAGAAGTGCACGACAAGGTACCCACTTTGACGTCATTTTAACGTCAAAGTGGGTACCCAGTCGAAACTGGGTCACAGCTGAGGGGTCAAAAATATCCTGAAATCTTACATTTGGGCGTTTCCTTGGCAACACGACTTTTTAAAAAACTTTAGACAGATGATTTTCTGCTGATGAAATCATGCTCTTTCAAATGATCTAACATTGTTTCAATATTGGGTACCCCCTTTAAAGCTGTCAAGGTAAATTTATTTGCAAGTTTTATTTCAGTTTTCGTATGGTGAAGTTATTTTATGATGTCAGGGTGAGGTAAAAGGATATAGCTATAGATTTCTGTTCAAGATAGGTAACTGATATGTGAGAGAGATAGACTTTTAAAGGACTTTGTGTAATTTGATATACCGTATAAGAGTAGAATGTTCTTCAATGATTTTTCATTCTGATTTTGCAATGTATTCTTTTTTTCAGGCTGTGATCTGTAGTGCTTTCTACCCCAACCTTCTGAAGGCTAGACTTGGCAAGCATGAGAAAGGAAAGCTCAGGACCAACAAACTGATCTTCAAAGATTTGTAAGTGTGGTGTATTTTCCCTATGCAAGGCTTCGTTCTGCATATTTGCAAAAATAAAGCTTTTATTTATTACATGAATTAAGTCAATTATTTAATGTCTTTTCATGCGGAAAAAATATTTAAAAGGCTTCTGACATGTTGCTCTTTTACTTATGGGAAGTATACATGTACCAGGCAGTTGACATTACTTTTTTCACCTGATTACTTTTCACTTTTTATATTATTCCCCCCCCCCCCTCACCAAAAAAAATACAAATAAACAAACAACAAACAAACACAGAGAGACACAGAGAGAGAGAGAGAGAGAGAGAGATGTCTGAAATGCCTCACCTGTGCTAGTCTTCGTACTGAAACCCTTTTGATTCTCACAATTCATGAAACATTAAAGATTGAAGATAAAAATAGGATTTTATCAGTGCATTGTTTGCATTCTTTTTTCCGATATAGTGAACAGGAAAATAGGATTTCTTTATAAATTAAGCAATGAACAATCCTGCTGTAGCAATTGTTGATTTGTATTTTTTGTCTTGTTATAATTTCTCCTCCAGAGATTCAAACAATGTATTGCTTCACAGGAAGTCTGTCAACTGTGCAAAGAAAGACTTAAGAAGCAAATGGCTCACATATTTCTCAAAGGTGCGTGTGCACATTTGTAATATTCAACAGTTATGCGATTTTTAATTGGTAGGAGATCAATTAGGAAGCAGTGAAATGTTGTTTGAAAGTTGTTTCCTTAAAGCCTTGTCTGTGCCAAGGGCAGCAAAACATTTCAAATCATGTTGGTATTATGTTTTTAGTGTGATCTAAACATAGCTGTGTATTTCTTCCAGAAACAGATTACATTGTTTAAAGGCATTGGCTAACTTTGCGAGCAGCCAATTTATAAATTCTCAAACTAAGATGAAACATGTGTATGAGTACTAGTAATTTGTACTCAAAAACTCTGAAACCAACCATAATTTGGAATGAAAAGCTGTTAGTAAGACGCAAACTGCGATTTTGTTATTTTTGGCCTCAGAGACAATAAATAAGAGGACTGTTTTGCTCGAGTTAAAAAATACTGTTATCTGTCTCCCTCCGTGTGATACGTCAATACACACAGTATATGCGCACTCCTTACATCTAGTCTGTGCAACCGACCCGATATATTTTTCAAACATCGGTTCACATTTCTAATATTTAAAAATACTTCCTGTGGATATTACACTTTGAAACTTTCAGACTGGTATTTTTACACTATTGCCCTTATGTTTGTCCCATTTTCAGGTAGCAAAATGAGGTTTTTTTAAAATCATAACAATGTTAACCAATGCCTTTATGTGGAAGGAATTCAAAGCCAAATCTGACAGTGAAGCAACAAATTACAGCCCTCATTCTGACTTTTGAAAAGTCATTTATGGATATTTTTCATACTTGTTAATCTTGCGGCAGAGAGAGGGTCAAGTAATGCTAATAGAATCTGTTCAGTGGGTAATATGTACACTTGATCTTTCTATTTCCCTGAAGGTACGATCTGATGTAACATTTGTCCGTGACTGCTCCGTTATCCATCCTATGGCTGTAGTAGCATTTGCTGGAAACACTCTCTACATGGACAAACTGACCCAGAAAGGTAGGTTGGTATTAGAGTTATAGAAAGTAGTATTCAGATTATCATAGCCCTCTCTACATGCAAGCATTTAGACATTTTCTTCATAAAATCTTATTTATTTTATTGCCCCCTTTTCTGTAAATTTGATGCTGCCATTCATCAAGGGTTTGGGAACTTTCTCTGTCTATATTTAAAGATTTTGCTGTATCTTTCTTCTTTATATAAAAATGTCGCAAATTGTCTTTTTATTAATAAATATTGATTTCTTGTTAATTTGCAAGAAATGTACAGTAATAGAGTTTGTTTCCCTTTTTACCAATTTCAACATGGATTTAAAGTCATCATTGTATTTTTAGTCTTCTGCCCAGTGGTTACAAGAAAACATACAGTAGTCACATTTATGTGATATGTGTTTGCTCATCAAATTTATCTTTCATATCTTGCTTCATTTATTAAAATCTTATGAGATATATGATCGTAATATAGATTATGTAATGTGAGAAGTTTAGGAAACTGGGGAAAATGGACATGGACAGTACTCGTGACCTTAGTTCTTGTGTATAAATGTTATTCATTCAGAGAAGAAAGATGTCATGGAAGTGGACAGCAGCATCAGCCCTGGCCACCTTGCCAAGCTGGTGATTGACGATGAGCAGGTCCCACACGAGACTGCTGGAGATGGGAGTGAGTTCAGTCCTTGGGAAGGATTACCCATTACATTCTACATGACTAGGGAAACTGCACTCTATACCATGGCTTTTATGAGAGCCATGAAGCAGATGATCGAGGAGTGCCTTACAAATGAAGCTGACTTTCTGGTGAGTGCTGTAGTCTTTTAATCATTCATGTATCTGCCCTGAGTTCATTATGTTTTCTTATTTCTTCCGTCTCCCATTTAATTTTTCTTTAGCCTTTTGATTTCAAGGTTGCAATTCATTGTTTAGCCTTTTGATTTCAAGGTTGCAATTCATTGTTTTCCTAAAGAGTTGTATCAGTGACAGAATGCTATATGATTGTTGTATTGCTTCTGAAGGATGAATACGTTTCATGTTTGAATAGGAAGGAGGGAATCAGCACAGTTTATGATTTTATGCCTCTAAACGAACATGCTTGAATTAAACAATCGTTTATCAGTTTATGGATATGGAAATTGTTAGAGGTAAAAAAAAATTGAATAAAAAAAAATCAGACAATTTAAGAAAATGACAATCATTAAAGAAAAGGAAAGAAAAAAGAATACGTAATCATGCATGTGGATTACCAAAAGAAAACAAGTTTCTGTAAAATGTTATCAAGTTATTTGGTAGTATTCCCTAGTATTTCCTTGAAAACCTGCCAGCATTCTCACTCTTCTTCCATCTCTCCCTGCAGTCTGGACCAGTCCTGGAGAGACACAGTGCTCTACTCAGTCTCTTCAGAAAGCTCCTTGGGACCCAAGTCCTACACTCTCATTCAGGTCCACAAGAAGAGTAAGTACAGCAGAAGCAATGAACATCAGAATTCTGAATCCTGTAATTGGAAGTCATCAACCCAGCTAGCAGTTCCGACTCAACCCAAGGTTCTCTGCTTAAACCCAGGTAATGGAGAGGAAACAAGAAGGTGTTTAGCTTCTACAAAGTCTGTCCAGCAAGCTTTTTGGGACTCAAATCCTACACTACTAGCAGTATTGCTATCTTATTTCCAGAGAACTGTGCTTCCAATATGCACTATGTTACACTGACATAGTAAGTTTTGGTAAAAAGTTGTTGCACACTCTTATTTGTAGGATCCATATCTTATACTCTTTATCAGGGTCAACAAGCTGAGTAGGTAGAGCGGAATCTGATCATCGTAATGGAATGCTTGCAGTGACCTCTAAAGCAGATGTTCTTTCACATTCCATTGTTTTTCCCTAGGAATGTAAGAAAGTAAAGGAGGGGGACAGAAGAAAGATGTAGGGCTTCCGCTCACCCTTGTCAGAAAATTTCTTGGGACCAAACTCTTCAGACACTTCTCAGGGTCAATGAGCCTAGCAGGTACAGCAGAATATCCAATACCTGTAATGTGAATGCAGTGTAACCAGAAGTTTCTCACATTTTACTATGTGCTCCCTTAATAAAATAGGGAGTGAAGACGTGAAAGAGAAATGGTTTCTAGTTTTATTGGTGTTCCTTCTGCACAGGATAGAGAGATGAGGTCCAAGAAAAAGGGGCTGGAATTCAGGAGGGTAATATGAAATCATTTCATGAGATGTTATCCTCAAATAATGGGTAATAAAAGTGCAATATCTCATACATTTTACACATGTATTGTTGAAATGAAATTTCATAAGTAGATATACTTAAAACCTGTCTTTATATTCAGTCTTGTTTGACACAAAACACTGCATTAGTGATAATCAATATAGACAAATGTATTGAGCCGTATGTTGCCTGAATGGAATATGCGAATGAGTATTTTCAAGTTCAATACTTTAAGAAATGGACAAATAAGGAAAAACAATACAAACATGAGATTGGCAAATTGTCTTGTCACACCAGCATACTTGAAAATTTTGTTCCTCTGTAAGTTAATGTGTTTATTTAATGAGTCGAGAACAATTTTTAGTGTTGAAGGTGACCATTTGTGTAAACCCAGACAATATTCTTGATGTAACCCATTAGAAATGTGTGAGATTGTGTGAGATAAAAAAAAAATGAAACTGTTTTCAGTAGGTTGACATGGAGTGGCTGCATGATGCATACTTATAAGATTCAAATTGCATTGTTAATCAGACCTTCATCTTTTGCCCTTTGAAGGATGAGTATGAAATGCTTTAGAACTTGATGAAACTAATGAGAGATGTGTTAAACCTGCAAGTGAAACCATTGTCGATGAGGCAAAATGCTCAAGTACACTCTACCGTCATAAATGTGCAATATCTCATACATTTTATACATATATTGTTGAAATGAAATTTCATAAGTAGATATACTTAAAACCTGTCTTTCTATTCAGTCTTGATTGACACAAAAGACTGCATTAGTGATGATCAATATAGACCAGTGTATTGAGTCGTATGTTGCCTGAATGGAATATGCGAATGACTATGATATTGCCTTGAAAGTAGATATTTTGCCAAAGCAAAAAAAAAAAAATCATATGATTACATGTATAATTATCAGAGTGTGTGTTATATGAGACTTCAATAATATGACAAATCAAAAGGTAAAGTTGTTGACAAAGTAGCCAGATGATCCTTGTGTAGCTACTTCTGAAATTGACTAGAAAATTTACTAAAATTTATATTCCAACGGAAATGGTATGCCACGTACAAGAAGCAAAAGCTCAGTTGACTACAGGTATATTTGTGAATACGAAGGAAGTGGTTACCGGTATATACATTCCTGCCTGTGTCCACCCAATGTGAGTTCTTGGTAATTTTCCAGGTGCAATGCAGCAAGACCCAGTCAAAGACCACCTTAAGGTGTCATTGTTTTGCAGTATGTGTCTTTCTTGTGTGGTTTTCTGCGGTAATTAGAATACTACTTGCAGAATAGTAGCCAAATTGCAGAAAATCAAATGCCGTTCTGGTATTTAAGGCTGTAACAATAATCATCCTTGAATGGATCAGCACTGCCATTCTGTACTGACATCCGGTGTGTTGAGTAATGTAGAGTAGCATGTTGCATGTATAGAGGAGGCTCGTATGTGATAGGTACAAGTAGTAATGCTATGTAGTTAGGCAGCTGTAATGGAAAATTTATAATCTTTAAACTGAAGTATGATGTACTCTTGAGCTCAGTTCTTAGCCTACTGGCATGTTTGATAAATCTTTTAATCAAAAGTGGTGCTAATAAATGTATAAACATGTAAACTTTTTTTTTCTTTTTATCTATGCAACAATTTACCGCAAGCAGCTGAAAAGATGTTATTATTTGCATGAATTTGATATACACTGTATTGTAGTGGAGAATTCCAAACTGGTCTTTGAATTTGTAGCAGATATTTCATGCAGCAAATTGATATCCAGTAACTGAACTTCCTGCCATTTTCATAAACAGTAACATGGCAATCCAGACATGCTCCACTATGATGTATGGCATGTAGAGGTGTCATAGTTGATTGGTTCAGGCACTCCACTGGAGATGCAAAGGTTGTGGATTCAAACCGTTGTACCATTTGGCAAGACGTTATCTACATTTCCCATTCTCTTCCCAGCTTTTAAATGGGTACTGGTACTGAGAAGGAATTTCTTGAATGCTGTGTGCACTGAAATCGTTAGCTTAGCCCAGCCAGGGTAATATTAAAGCGCCTTGAGCACCTTGCTTGGTGGACATGAGTGCCATGAAAATTATCCAGTATATATATTATTATTATTATGTATATGTTTTTATGTTTGACAGAGTAAGAAAGAGAGAATGAGCAAATGAGAGAGAGAGAGAGAGAGATCTTTTGATAAACAATATCTTCACAATATTATTCATTTGAGTTACTTTTGCTTCAATTTGACAAGGGTGAAAGGAGACATAGTAGTATTTCTTCCATTGCAGGTATTTGATGTGCATTATATTTTGACAAGATGAAAGATATTTTATGAAAACTTGTGACAATGAGATAGCCACAGGTGAATATCCTTGATTTATATATATTTTTTTTTCACTTGGGTATTTTCAAGTTCAATACTTTAAGAAATGGACAAATAAGGAAAAATGATACAAACATGAGATTGGCAAATTGTCTTGTCACACCAGCATACTTGAAAATTTTGTTTCTCTGTAAGTTAACATGTTTGTTTAATGAGTCAAGAATAATTTTAAGTGTTGAAGGTGACCATTTGTGTAAACCCAGACAATTTTCTTGATGTAACCTGTTAGAAATGCGTGAGATTGTGCGAGATTTAAAAAAAAATGAAACTGTCTTTAGTAGGTTGACATGGAGTGGCTGCATGATGCTTACTTATAAGATTCAAATTGCATTGTTAATCAGACCTTCATCTTTTGCCCTTTGAAGGATGAGTATGAAATGCTTTAGAACTCGATGAAACTAATGATAGATGTGTTAAACCTGCAAGTGAAACCCTTTTCGATGAGGCAAAATGTTCAAATACACTCTACGGTTTATGTGAAAAACCCAATTTTACCAAGCAATATCTTGTGGAATAAACATGACTATACCAATAACAATACATCTTTTTTTTTCTTCTTCTTCAATATGAAGCCACAATTGTGATGATGGAGCTTGGGACAATTAAATGACAATTATAAGCTATGTCGAAATTGATTTTCACACATGACTACTGGTACCGATCATCTCAAAGCATTTTGAACACCCTGTTTGCTTTCATTTGTGTGGACAGACAGGAGGGGGTCATTGGGAAAAACTTTGGGCTAAATTATCCTAGATATCTCCAGCCTCATATCAAAACTGCAAAAATGTTGACTGATGAATGAGAGAACTTCATGAAAGATCACCTCTCTTTCTTTTTTCCATCTTTCGTTTATTATGTTTTATTGTAATTAAAGATAATTACATTGAGTAACTTATCACATTACTCATTTGATACCAGCAAAATCACTAAGCCCTCTTATTTATTATCAAAAAATAGGGCTATATTGACCCTTGGCATGCATGTTACAAATCTGTTAGAATATCACATCCCAAGTAATTCATGGAAAAGTCAAGTATCCTCCTTGAAAACACTCTGTATATTCAGCTTGTCAGAATTATGATGATGTTAAAATATCAAAAATAAAATTCAACCAACCTTTTGATTTATGATCCTGCCAATATATTTCAATGTTTTGGAAGGAGTTCAAGTATTGAAATCTACACTTCACCAGTTTGGCACTTGGAGGCAATGAATAAGTATCATGTTTCACATTTTTTTTTTTAGAAATAAAAGTTTTTGCATCTGTAATTGTGGTAGCTACGGTTTTACATTATTGTCAGACATACATTATGTATGATGGATTACTCTCAGTGGTACATGTATGATTTCAATTACTGTACCTAAGTCAAATATACACACAGAGAAATGAAACTTTATAGGCCTAATTCACAAAGGAGGTTTAAACCGTGGGTAAGGTTTCAACCTCCACAAGCGCACAAAAAAAAAGCATAAATAAGTTCACATTGCACATACTTGGACCAGATTCTGTGATCACTTAAACTTAATAACCCCAGGAGAGGGTTTAAACCACCCCATGATTTAAATTTCTTTTGTGAATTTGGGCCTATGTAATTACTGTACGAGTGAAACTGTCAACTCCCATTTTGTTTAAATTTGGTACAAGTGTACATCATGAAAAAGGGATTAACCAGTTCAGTTGGAAGACTGAAAATAGACAGTATCAAAGGACATACATTGTAATGGTATAAATGAGACCCTTGTTTTCCAGTTCTGTCAAATTTGTGACATCCTTTACCAATATACATTATCATGGAGAGATGATTGTATTGGTTCCATGACAATTGCTCCCATGGAAAATCTGCACGTTAAGTAAAACATTAAACCTCACCCCAAACCTAACACTAAGCTTAATCCTTATCCTCACAACATTCTGAACCAAAACAACTATCACAACCCTAACACTAACCCTAACCCTAACCCTATGTCTTCAGAGAAATTAAGACAGAAGCAATTATGGCAGGAGCAAGTGTGAGGTCACCAACTGTATCATGTATTATTTCAAAAGTCACATTTCATGTTTATCCATTTTAATTCTTTGTCTCTTCCAACCATCCAACAAATGCTGCATCAAAGTCGGTATAATTGAACTATTTTACATATTTGGTATGTGACAGGTTATAATTTATTTGTATTAACAATTATATTTTCTGTTCAGAGCCAGAAGGGGGTTAACTACTATACTTTACTAGTATATAGACTTAACTCCCTTCTAGCTCTCAACAGACTATATTCTTTAGAGTTCGGTCTTGTTTTACTGGCTGAAAGTATGTTCATGTCTTAATTTGAACTGCCAATCATCAGTATGTTATGTTTTAATTTGTTTATGATGATTTGCATCGATAATACATTGTAGGCATAAAAGCATTTAGTTGCAGTTGATCTAGGCATGAAATGAACTTTAAAAAAGGCCTGCAGCAGACTTAAATCTCCAGATCTCTAAATGTTGTATGTCGTTGAATAATGAACACTTGCTTTTTCTCATGTTGCTTTCAGTATACTATCCTCGTAGAAGACTAAATATTGACCAATTAAATGAATCATATTTGTGAATTATTTTCTATAATAAAGGCTGCATTTGAGTGAACCCAAGGAAATAGGAATGTTTTGATTATTTTCATTAATGTGGTATGCCTCAGTAAAGTCAGTTACATGTCTTTTTTTGTTTGTTTGTTTGTTTTTGTTCTGAGGTTTGATTTCCTGATTTTTCATAATTTCAAAAGGCTTGTTTCTCTGAAAGTTTGTAAAGCTAAAGGTTCATAATTCTGGAAAATTAGATAGGAATTCATAATTTTCCACCAAGAAAATAGTGTTTAGAATTCTGAAAATGAAAAAGGGTTCAGAATAACTCAAATGAAATGGGGTTCATAATTCAGAAAAAGATAGGGTTCAGAATAATGAAAATCATAGAAACCATTCCCATTATGAACCTAGGAGCACCATGTACTTTAAAAGAAAGAACGATGGCGTAGGGTTCATTCACTTGTACTCCAACTAAGGATATAAGGATTGTTAAAATCTCTGTTGTTTATGTTGAGAGACAAAGCCTTCCATGTAGATGTCTCTTGACTCGGGTGTGATTTGAATATTTTTTGTGTTTTGTTTTGGGGGGAGGGGTGGTGGAAGGAAGAAATTGTTATTTTCCCTCTGCCCACCGAAGGTGATGCCGGAGGCAATAATGTTTTCGGGTTTCTGTGTAGTACAGTGTTGGTGCTAGTATGCATCACCTTAGGAAGACAATCTCATTAGATTTAAAGTAGAAGTGCGTAAATTAAGAAATCAGCACTGATTGTAGAGACAGAAATACAACAATAAAACATGAAAACTGTAATGTATAAAAACAAGCAAACACTTGCGTAAACACTTCGATTGCTTCCTGGCCAAACGGGACGTTCGGGGCTTTACCGCACACGCCAATCGGCACAAAATAATACTAGACAAAATTAATTAGCAGAATGATTGCTCCGTTCAACACAAAAAGAGATGATAAATTACCCATTCACGGTCTTTTGACATCACAACAGACACTCTATACGTATATAGATTCATTTTGTACTGTTACACTTTAACAATCCTGAATCCAAATGCCTTTTGTAAATCTTTCTCATGGGAAATGCACTGTGCTACGAAGCATTCAAGATTCAAGAACCTTTTTTTTTAATACAGAAAACACAGAAAATCACACTCCATTATCCTGATTTATGAATACTATTGATAACGATTGAACTGTGACGTGTCGACCAAGCAAACTGATATCACGAACTTGTAGACCTCATGACTCTCTTCAAGTATTTTTCTTCGAGTTCATTACTACCATAGCACTACTGAGGAGTTACCAATACAGTGCTAGCCAACACTGAAAGGCTCGTTACATGAGAAACAGCAGGGCCTTCTCATATGCTTTAATACAGAGTTGAGGCCCTTCTGTTTCTCGCCCAACGATACGCGGTTGTAAAAGTGCAATGCTTTAGTTATCCACGAAGTCAGCCTAGCTATCTCGTGAACCATCGTACACGCTACTTTAAATTTGTCGTTTCTAATGTCATCACTTTGCCCTTCCCATCTTCACTTCCTCTTCTTAGCATTTATACAGTGGCAGCCCCCCCCCCCCCCCCCCCATGATAACCCCCGCGGTTACTTTATTGTGTTTTTGTTGTGTGTTTTTCCCCGCCGTAAGTGAATGGCAATTTGAAGAGGTTGAAGATAAAAACACCAAGGCAAAGATTATCTTTTGTGCCCCTGAGGCCTGTTGGCCAAAACGTGAAGACCAATCAAATTCCTGTAAAGTTCGCAAAATACATGTATGACTTCATGCGCAGCATTTCTCTCCTTTTCTTAGCCTACATGATGATGATTTTAGCGTGAACCCGAACTATTATTGACTCTTACTGTATGCACATCTCATCATAAGAGGTGCGGTTTTCTCCACCATGATTTATATGAACACATTGGAAAACATTAAAAAATAACCCCCCTCAAAAAAAAAAAACAACAAACAAACAAACAAACAAACAAACGAAAAACGACGGGGTTTTCCGCGGTGGTCAGCGAATGAGCGTTCTTCAAACGTAAAAAATGTGCATTCACTTTGATTGTCGGGGGTAACAAAATATCATGAAAATTATTGATATAATGCAAGCGTTCTCACGTATTACCTGAAGAACCACTTAGAGTGCGCGAAACAATATTGTTCATATCACCGGCGTAAATCCACTTTGAGGAGTGGGGGGGGGATGATCGACTTTTTTTGGCGATTTTTTTTCTGTCGGACTCACACTTAAGTAGAAACACACGCCCTCACCCACCTGTACAGACCCCCGTTACATTTTAATTTTATCTTGCGAGCGAGCGAAGCAAGCGAGCCAAAAATACCACTTTTTTGGTTTTCAATCGCATTTTCAAATAGAAATTCTAAAATATGAGGAGCGAGCGAAGCGAGCGAGCCAAAAATAACCACTTTTCTGGTTTTCAATCGCATTTTCAAATGAAAATTAAAAAGTATGGTTGTTTACGACAGATTATTAAAATTATATTTAAAGATTAATTCAAATATCATTTCTTCCTTACAAAGTGTGGGGATATTTGTACATGCCATCCACCCCCCCCCCCCCCCCGGATTTACGCCAATGGTTCATATTGGTTCACAGTACTTATCCAAGCGAGAAGCTTCACTGATCCTATTCTGTGCCGTTAGTTTGTGAGAACGCTTGCATTATTTTAGTAATTTTTGTGATTTGAAATTTGATTGCCGTGTTCAACCGTCGACCGGTTTCATCTCCATGTACTGGTGTTCATCACAGACGTTGTCGCTTGCGCCTCCGCCTTCCGTCACCGTGGCCCCCTCCTTGAAGACCACTTTCACCTCCCTTGGCCCTTGGTTGTACTCTTGATACACCCCTGGTGGTAACGCAGAGACGCTTAATTTGACCTCGGATGTTTCCATGTACAGGTGTTCATCATAGACGTTACCGCCTCCGCCTTCCACCACCGTGCCCCCTTTCACCGTTGGCCCTTGATTGTTCTCTTGGTATACCCCTGGCGGTAACCCAGAGATGGGTGTTTCAGAGTCATGCCGACGTCGTTTTCGAAAGATGTAGACTACGAGAGCAACGATGATGAGAAAAAGTATGACGGTTGCAGCACCAGCAATGTACCCACCAAGAAAGCCATGCATGTGGGGCAGAACGGACTCTAAATTAGAAGCTGAATAAGAAAATGTTCAAACAATCTTTCCTGATTTCTTTCAGATGATAAACATATCAATTATATCTTTATTTTGATATGCATTAATTAAGTTGTATTACTGTGCCCCCGCCCCCTTTCAAAAGCCAGTTTGGATATACTCTTTAGTACATATTTCTATGGCATTGTGCCGCCATTTCTTCGCAAATTTCATAGATCCACTCTCCATGGATGACTTCGGGGGGGGGGCAATAACGCTCAGCAATATGCATAGAAACAATTTGTTTTGACACGTCAATAATTTAACGGATTTGTTGTTGTTTTGTTTTGTTTTGTTTTTATTCCGAATGACTAATCAGTGACTCAATCAAGTTTCGATTTGTAAAATTCTTTCAAAATAATAAATCATTTCCAATTAAGTTATCAGCATGTGTGTCATGAAAAGGATGTGTAATTACTTTAATTCTTTATCATTTGGACACTACTTTAAAAATTTATCACCTAATTTCGTAGGATGTAGACGAGTGCTGTGTAGACTTTAGTGGGTTGTGGTGTTTGTTTTTTTTTGGGGGGGGGGGGTCGGTTATGCAAAAGAGGAAATATCAAAAGGTTAAAAAAAATCAGACGCGTTTTGTATGCTTACGTTCTTTGGAGGAATCCATTGGCATCCTATAATGTCGAATGATATGAAAAGAAATATATGAAAATGATTTAAATAGATTGTTTTCATATTCATTTCACTGTTACCACCATCCACTGAATTTCAAAAGGTAAACGGAGCGGAATGGTTCTCGGAGAATTAAGTCCCTTATAATATATTTGAAAAAGTGACATGAATTTTCGCTGTGTATCAGAAGTGAATCAATTTCTTTGTTTTATATGTTTATACTCTGTAACATCAGTAGATCTGTTCTAATAGCAATGTGCTTTTAGAAAAGTATATGTTACATTCTATTCTATTACATAAATCTCATACAGATAAAACTTTATCTAAATGTTATTTTTAAACTAGACCCGTCTATGCTATAACATAATAGATTTCAGCCATGTACAAAATTGCATGAAATATCTCATACGTATTAAACCGGGTTATCAAAGGAGTTAAATCTTCATAGCCATAACTGATTTTTTTCGTGGTGTGTATATGTGTGTATTTATATATATTTCTTTAATTCAAACTCGCAATGATTATGAATGAAATCACACAACTAACCATAGACTAACGATTCTTTAGGAAAATTAGTAAAAACTATAACAAAAACGAATTTCATTTGGAGTTTGATACTATGTTTCCAGGAGAATCAGGACATTGGAACGTATCCCAATACTGCACTTTAAAGAAAAATAGTTAAATCACACTAGCTTAAGTAAAGTTCTGCCCATTAGTGGGTAAAAACGTGGAACATGATTATTGGGTAAAATTTAAGCCAATGTCGGTTAAATCGGGCTGAAATAGGTAGAATTCACCCACACTGTAAACAATAATATGCCCATTGGTAGTTTGTACTCAAATTGCCCGAGTAGAATTCACTTTAAAACATAAGTCTTGTCCCTAACGCACTCAATTTAAGTTTTACTAACTCAAACTGTCTAATTATCTGAATATACGTGAATTTTTAAAGTAAAATTCATTACAAGAAAATTTAAGTAATTTGAACTTGAATGAATTTAGTAATGTTAACTCAAATGAAGTAATTATACGTTTTACTAAAAAAGTTACATTGAATGTACTTATCTTTTGCAAATAGAGAATGATTAACATAATACATGAATATTCATTAAGAACAAGTTGATATGATTTTTTGAATAAAACAATCATTTTTGTGTGTTGTAAAAATACTGATGAAGACTAAGGAGTGTAAAATAACTCTTAATTCATTTAAGAAAAAAGAACGACGTTGAATCGTCATTCAATTTGAAAATGTCAAAACTTGATGTTTCAGGAAAATTTCCTACCGATTTATTAGTTAAGATGCATCCGTCGAGTATATATATAAATGTCAGTGCCCTATAAAGTATTCTGGTAAGTGTTAAAGTGAAGTCTGTATGATTAAGATATTGTTTCCTGGTGACATTTGTTTAAAACATATCACAGCTGAAATGGTGTCAGTGAGTATCGTGCTTAAAAAGCAAAAACATTTTTAAAATCTAAGTTTTTCCGCATATTACAAGTCTTGAAACTTAATTCAATTGAGTAAAAATTTTGAAGGAAAATAAGTAAATTCTACGGAAAATATCTGTAAGTTACTTTTACTTAAAATGATCAAGGCAATCTGTTGAAGAAATTTTTTGAGTAATTTCAACGAATTTTTTTTTAGAGTGCACTACTGGGTAAATTTTAACCAAAGCACATTCATCAGAGATCAAAACTCACTCATTTATCTGGGACGTTGCATCAACAATTATTACACCACTACCCGGCTCGTTGCTGTAATCCTCGTCGTCATCGAGATAGATGGATTGTGGAGTTCTAGTTGAAACCGCATCGCCAGGAATTGAACCACTGCCTTCCATGACTGCTATTACTCTGGCTCATTAATAGTCCACTGCCTGGACTGTTTCCCTATCGTGCAATTCGATCGGCTGAGAATACACCATCAACGTTCATAACGGCGACAGTCGTTTCCTTTTCCTGAGGGACACGGTCCAGAAACAGTTACGGGATTCCCCTTTCCCCCCGTATCAAAGATGATGTAATGGTTTTAAAAATATTCATATAAAATCAATGTTAGCTTTTAGAATAGCAATTGTAATATCTTCTTAAAGAATATTTATCGGCGCCTCAGATGGATCCTATGAGAGAACTCTAGTGGGTCCCTGAAGGTCCCAGATGAATTTTACAGAGTCTTTAATTACTGACTCAAAAACCTGACACTGCCGGCGACAAGCGATTAAATTCTATTATAGTCGCATTGCAGACCCATTTGAAAGAAATGGAGTAGAAAAATGTACCTTGATATTTTCGGGAGGTCAAGAGAAATGTTTCAGCTACTAGTTGCAATGTCTCATTCCTAGTACTGATTTTTCATGAATTTTCTTTGGTCTCATTTTTAACACGTAGCCCTATGGGGAAATGACTGAGGTGATTTTTTGGGCATCGGGCGATTAGTGGAGTGCGGCGCTGTGTGTGGAAAGTGCGCCGGAATCAATATGGACAGCAAAAGTGGGGAAAAGAATTTTAAAAGGGACAGAGTCTGGACCACTGATCTCGTAGGTAGAGATCAGTGGTCTGGACTAGTTCATGAACGGCTCGATCTCTTTTTGTGTCGATCTATCGATCATGACAATTCTGTCACTGTCTAACCGACTCTGAACCGACTGTCTCTTGGCCTAACCATGCTTGGAGTATTTCGTTCGGTTCGTTGTCGGTTTAAGGTATGAGACAGAGATATATATATATATATATGGACTGCAGAGGCGTCGATCCATTTTTCGGATGGGGGGGGGGGGGCAAGACGACCAAGCGGAGATGACCCCACGGCTACTACTTGTACACACACACACACCCTCACACATATACATACACACACACATACATACATATATGTATGTATGTATGTATATATGTGAGGGAGGGTGTGGGTGTGTGTGTGAGGGTGTGTGTGTTATGTATATATATATATATATATATATATAAAACATAGGCCTATATCAACGTGAAGCATTTTCAAATTGGAGAAATTAGCAACTTGCTACATGTATGTGAACCATCCTCCTTTTTTTTTCAATTTTGCGAGCGAGCGAAGCGAGCGAGCAAAAAATAACAAATTTTTTGTTATGAGAGAAGGGTTTAGTTATCATATAGGCATAAATGATACCTAATATATATGTATATGGTTACCTCGCTGCCAGATATGAACTCTACTTTGTCACATCGTTGATCCATTGTTGCTGCCCCCCAAACCACTCTGTTTTTTAATATTACGAGCGAGCGAAGCGAGCGAGGAAGCACACACTGTTTTTCATGGTAGATGTAGTAAACCGTTCGGTAAATTACGCTGTGAGCGACTGAAACATCTACATTATCTATTCGGTCTCATCTCACCGAATTCGTTTGCTTTTCAAAACCATTAATATGAAACGAGCGAGCGCAGCGAGCGACGAAATATATACCCTTTTCCATATGATAGAAGTGTTATTTCGTCATCATAATAATATGATAAAAATGTGATATGCGCTATACAAGAACGGAATACTATTATCATCATTATCATCAGAATAACACTATAAACCTGTCATGCCTGTATGATATCTAAATAAAACATCCGATCACCTGTGTGCTGAATATGACACTGTTTTATCTACCTCGCTTGCAGTCCGAATCCATTCTGTTTCTACCATAGCGAGCAAAGTCAACGACCGATCCCGGCAAAATTATATGGATTCGTCCCAAAATCTTTGTCAACCACCTTGCTGCCCAAATATGATGATATTTTGAAATCTCGCTGCTATAATAAGCTACTTGCTGCCCGAAATCATCTTGTATCTAGCTTTTACCACCGAGAGTAGCGAGCGAGTTTACGAAAAATATGTTTTTGTTTTGCGTTTTTCTTTTCTTTTTATCCAGGCCGTTGTCTCCTGAAAGTTTATCTATTTTTAGGTCAACTGGCCGTTCGATTTCTAGGAGTGATATCTCGTTTGGTTATATTAGTTCCTATGAGTAGAAGAATAGTATAACATTAGATAGAAACACAAGATGCAAACCGATTTCCTTTCATAAGAATAGTAATTATCATCGGCATTGGTTAAGATACTTAAATGCGAGCGAGCGAAGCGAGTGAGCGCTTCCCAGTTTCCCATTTTCTTTCTTTTCTCTTGTTTTACGCTTCCATTTCACTTCCTTCCTCCCTTTTCCTTTCTTTTCTCTTTCTTTTTTCTTTTTCCTTTTTTCTTTTTTTTTTTTTTTTTTTTTTGGGGGGGAGGGTTTGGGAAATTATTGGGGGGCAAAATGATATCTTTGCCCCCCGAAATTTTCTTTGGGGGGGCAACTGCCCCCCCCCCCCCAGTATCGACGCCTCTGATGGACTGAGATAGTTAGTCAAAATGGCGGCAGGTCACATGACTTCTCAATATGTTAACAATTCTCAATTTCTTTCTCAAAAGTCGAATATTCTGTCAATACTGACTTTATTTCCTTTCGTTAAGCATTCCCCATGCTCATGATTTATTTTCAGTTGATCTACTATGATTCATTTTCAATAAATAAAATAATGTCCCATACGACAATGTCAAAATGCAGGATACCACTGCAGTAACATGATTTAAAATCTATATAATATTATTTCGCCTATGAATGAAACGAAACTCTAATGCGGACTGGGACTGAAATACAGTTGTTCCTCAGACCACAAACCGACCGGCCCTCGAGCCCGAACAGCGAGCGGGGGGGGGGGGGGGGGCTCCCCAAACTTTACATATTGACAATCCGCTACTGAACACTTTTAACAACACCTCTATGGCACTTTTACTTTTTTTAATACGTCAGCTTGCATGCAGTTGAGTGGTCTGCAGTAAAAAGAAAGTAGATGATCTCAGTGTCCACAGTATTATTATCAAAGAACATTTTTCAAAGGAAATCATGGTTGCTGCCCCCTATCTCGATCCGCTAAAGCTAAAAGCTAAATTCATTCCTGTTGAAACCTACGTTATCTTTGATTATTTTTGATAGGTTGAACCTTTGCTAATAATTAAGAAAGAGTCGAACGAACGAAAAGTGGGGCTTGTGTTAGGGACTCCTAAGAAACAGTCGTAAATTCCTTTCATGTCTCAGGTGAACATCCGTGCAGGCCAAAACTACTTGCTTTTATATCCTCTGCTGGGACTAATATTTCCCAACCTTCCTCGGTCATCTCGAGATCAACAACGGCATCACTGGTCTTGCGATGGAGTTGATCGGCGAATCCTTCACACTAAGCATGCTGAGCCGTGGCATTCAACAAGAAGCTTTTTGCACCTTTAGGGGTGCAGTTAGCTACATTTTGCACCCTAAACTGTGCAGAGTTGTACCCTTTAGGGAAGGTGCGAATTTGCACCTTCTTGAACGAAAAAATTTCCGCACCCTAAAAGGTGCAAAGTTGCACCTTTTAGGATGCAAACGGGCATTTCCGGGTGAAAACAAGAACAAAAAGGTGCATTTTTGCACCTTTTTCATGTAGGGTGCAAGATTGCACCCAAAAAGGTGCTGCCCGGCAGTGTTGCGTTTAGGATGCAAACTTGCACCTTTTTTTCTTGGTGTGTACTTGTCATTCATCATGCACAGAGTCCTTTCTTTCTCTGCTCTTTCAGCAGTTCAGCATCCGAATAGCTCTCGACATTGCAAGGGCCTTCGACGTATATTCTCGAGGTGGGCTATCTCATGAATGATCTGAAGGATTATTACTTGCTGAGGAAGATCCAGACATGTCGATGGCAGGCATTTATCATGAAATTCGGCCTCGTGTATCCTCTGGCCTCCCTTTTTATGCTTTTCACCTTTCGTTTTGGTTTTACCGCAGAGGGATAAGTGTATGAAGGATTTCTCTTAATTTTCAGGGTTGAAATCTTGTTTATACTCCTCGATCCGTCGATCGTAATCATTCTTGAAATTAAATCATTGACCAGTAAGTTATACTGGCAATTATCATTCATTTGACTCTGGTTCATTCCCATAATAAACCGTTCAAAGGCTTTGGAAAACAACATCAACAGGCAAATAAACGAAACTATAACTATTAGGCCTAATAACCCAGGAGCCTGTCCCGAAATAGTCACCCCATTTTACATAATTTGACCCCTTAAAGTTAGTCGGACCATCCATCCCATTCACAAAATGCTTGTCAGACCGAACATATCCGCCGGGGGTAGCCCCCAGGGCCTCCAAAAAGGCCCCAAAGTCGGGTTGATTTTACCCCATCTAACATATGCACCAAACTTTGTCAGGAGGAAGTGCTATGACTATACATTACCAAAACACAAAAACTGACAAAATTTCCGTCGGGAGGGGTTGTCAGACGGCCACTAAAAATGGGGGGAAATTTTCCACATAAGGCCCGTGTAGGCCTACCAAATTTTGTCAGAAGGAAGAGCTATGGCTATACATTCCAAAAATATAAAAACTGACCAAAATTTCCTTCAGGAAGGGGATCTAACACTTTCGGGGAAAACACACCAAAGTGCCCTTCAACTATAGGCTTTATTGCCCCAAAGTGCTCTAATTGATAGGGAAAAATCCATTTTCTCACTTACCAATCATGATAACTCCCAAGTGTTTCATTCAATCCAAGTTGAATTCACACAGAATAATCTTGAGTAATGTAGTTTTCTTTGGGTGCTGTTTGGATGTAAAATGATAATTTCAATAATAGGTTATTAAATTTTGAAAATTGTATTGCTTTCTCAAAAAAGAGCAAAGCAATATTTGTCAGGGTCATGTAAACACATCTCCTGCCCACCTTTGCTCTTGGACAAGATATAATAGAACAACTTGCTAGGTATTTGAGTAATTAACACATGAATGGTAGATTTCAGCCTGGTGCAGCAACATAGCCCAGATACTTGGCAAGCTGCCATATGTTGTCTTGTCAAGCAGGTGAAGGTATATTAGGTGTGTTTACATGACCCTGACAAAATTGATTTGCTGGAGAAACCTGGAAGCGCTCGCTCGCTTCGCTCGCTCTTATTTTCAGTATCTTAACCAATGCTGGGTATATTACTGTTCTCAAGAACAGAAATAGGTTTGTATCTTTTCGCTATCCACAGTAATGCTATTCTTCTACTCATAAATTGTTAGTTAGACCCATATAATTGCAAGGATTCGAGCGGCAAGTTGACTTAAAATTGATGAAATTTCAGGAAATAGCGACCTATGACAGTGACTATTATTCCTATACCCTCTGTGAGCAGGTGAGAAGAGAAGATGCTGATAAATATTACTGTACATAACTAAAGCACGAGTAGAGGGTCAATACACTAAGTCCTCTTCTCAGGGAACGCACATCATAGAATCATCTGGTGCATTTTTTACATTTTTCCTCGCTCGCTCATATAAAGGTTTAGTAGTATATGAGAAGAATTCTTCGCAAATCGAGAAAGAAGATAATTCGTCCTTATTAATGCTTCATTATTTTTTTCACAACTTATCAGTTACATCCAATACGAAAGATCATGTTGCTCTTTAATATTAACCAGAGTGTCAAAACTAGATTTTGATAAGAAATGCTTCAAAATGTGGAACGGATTTACAAATGTAACTTACGCAGAAACGGCGTTCACTTATCATGCCTATGCATATGGCGTTGTACGAGTCGACGGGCACACAATGGCCTTATTGAACACGACACGCTCGCGTTTGATTAGGTGCAAAAAAGGCCCTTACCATAAATATCACGTACAAGCTGTCTGCATCTGAATGTTCTATTGAACAGTCTTTGGCATGGCCTTTGCAGTATTTTTTGCTTGCAGCTTGGATATTTGTGCTGTTTATTTCTTTCTTCTTGTAGGCATTCCTGCTTATGACAGTCTTACATTGGCATTTTTGTAATGTTTCTTAAGAACAGCTCTCAATGATAGCATATAAACATAATTACAGCTATTTCAAAGTTTTATTCAGGACTTTTTAAATTAATTTGCTATATACTTATTAGTATCACGTACATTCTATCCATTCTGTTGAGTGTATGAAAAAAGAAAAATATAATTTATTGGATGTGTCCCCATTAGCCTATTGAAAATAATACAATTTTTCTTATCTATATTTCTCTCTTTTCTCTCTCACTCTTCCCCTCTTTCCCTTATCATATTTTGAAATTCATGCACACAGAATGGAATCATAAATTTTGCATTGGGGCAAATATGTGTATATTATCAAACACATTCAAAGAAGAATGGACGTCATAAAAATAATGTAAATTTCATCTGATAAACATAAATAAGACACATGTATTAACTTGTAGCCAAACAATTTTTGCAATTATGCAAACTTGTTAAACCCATTACGATCACTAAACTTTATTTGGGGGCATGAATAATAGCCCCTTGAATTGTGCTACGTACTTGAAACAAAAATAAGTGAACGTTTTTCCCTTTACGACCATTTGAGTATATTCTATAATGATGTTTCCATATATTCTGTAACACGGGTAAATCCAAACCTATTTACAAAAAAACGTATTTACAAAAAAAAAGTACGAAGTACAATTTTTATGGCTACAGCAATCATAAATTCTGTAAAATTACAACATAATATTTATTTTTGTAATAAAAAATCATAATAACGTCTTATTTACACAGAGTAGCCACTTCAGTTTTTCAACTGCTCTCTCAGCGGGCCCTACATTATATGCTATTATTATTACCCTTCTCCATTCTTATATGCTTAGCGCCTGGCTAGAAGGCAGAAGGTCCCATTTTTAAAGTCTTTGGTATGACTCGGCCGGGGATCGAACCCGCGACCTCCTGTTCATGAGGCGGACGCTCTATCAATTGAGCCAACATGCCTGGTCATACTTCCTTGACGTTAAATTGTTACTCCTTTGTGTTACAGATAAAACTTCAATGATGAAATGAATTCAGCGATCAACCTTTTGTTATTATGATGCAAATTCTTTAAGCTGGATTTTATGTAATGATTATAAACGGTATAAACTGATTATAACTGATCAAACCAAAACTTCGGGGTTTTTTTATTCTATACCCATCTATAACAACATCATCATGTTTATTACTGTTTCTTCTGCAAACATAAAATAGATCATCCGAGGTGTAATTTTTCAGTAGACCTAAATTTCTTAAATAGAACAACAAATGATCAATAGTCTCCTTTTTGTTACATGTTTCACATTGATTTGAATTTACTCTCTTAATTTATAAAATTGTTCCGAGAGGGTAATATTCTATGAAAAATTTGAAATTGAACTCTTTAATCTTGTTATCTTTTATCTTTTATCTTTTTAAACTTAAAATCGAGGGTGTCCTTCCAATCAAAAGACTCTGGCCGGTCTAATATTAATTGATCTTGAAATATTTCCCCAAGAGTTTTTTTTATCTTTTTAAATATAAACTTGAAGATTTGTTGGGAAGGGTCTATGAACATTCATAAACAATCAGAGATAGAATAATTTGTTAATGCATATTTCAGTAATTCGATCAAATATTTCAAAGTTATTCGGCGGGTTAACACTTCAGTAGAATAATAGAATAGGGTTCAGTTTTCGGGATGTTAGATAATTCTGTTTGAACAATGTCGTAGTGAATGCTTAAATATTGAAGAATGTTTTTTTTTTAAACTTCATTTACCATTTGCTATTTTAGTTAGACAAAGCTGATGGTCCAGGTTGTTTTTAATACTTTGTAGATGCATTCTTTGGTTTGTATTTTCTTTGATCTATTTCAGTATGTACTGCAAATGCTTTGTATTTCTTGTTTGTTTTCTTTTAAATATATGGATCAATAAAAACTTATCAATTATAAAAAAAAAAATAGAATAGGAAATAATTATTTAACTGTTCACAAATCCTTAAAAAATGTTTGCTACAGAAGTTACAAGTCAGTACGTGGCATGCTTCCATATATTTATTCAGTACTTTTAAGAGATAACTTTAGTACATGTACGTGTACTTGTAATGGTAACCTTCCTTTGTTAGTAACGAAATCCTTTTCCTCTCTCACGCGCGCTCTCTCTCTCTCTTTCATTATTTCTCTCTCCTTTTTTTTCTAACTTTCTATCTAATTCACCATACCGTTATGTCTCCGTCTTCCTCTTTCTCTCTCCTTCCCTTTATGTACTGTCTGAGAAACACTTTTTTTTGGGGGGGGGGGGGGTAAATTGTAGTACTTAAAAAAAAATACTCTCGTGCGCTTCATTAAAGTATCATGCCTTAACCGTGACAAGACGCCTAAGTATTCAAGGTATTACTGAAATCCAATTAACCTCACCTTCATGGGTTAAGAGTGGCAAATGTGGATTATTGTCTTGTCATATGACGTACTAACTAAAGCAGGGCGGCGCTATACAGGGGGCAGGGATGGCCCCCTCCCCCTATGATTTTCCAAGTGATCAAAAAATAAATAAAAGGAGGAGAAGAAGGAAATAAAGAAGAGTATGCGGGAAGAGAGGGCAGGGTCATGCAACTATGGAATAGCCCTATTCGTTCATTTAAAACGTAAATAAACTCACCTGTGCATGGGGAAAGGTTTGAAACCAGAAAGATATTTGCCCCCTCCCCCATCAAAACACCATGGCGCCGCCCCTGTTAGTAAGTGCCGCAAAGAGGGTTCGAACATTTGGTCCATTGCGGCTGACTTACTTACATCACAATACCTCAACATAAGGCTTGGTTATGCCCATCTTCGTTTAAATCACACCTCTCTTTAGACTCTTGAACTTTGCATTTTAGCTGCAAGTCCCTGTAATTCTCCGACATTTAAGTAAGTGGGCTGATTGCCTGACGACTTAATGTCCACGACGTCATAAACATATTCATTGTCTGATGAATCATGGGCAGTCTTATTTCCTCGACCTACTCTATCTCTATTACATTTATCATGTTCAACTGTCAGCTCCTGATACTGTTGGCCATCTCCGCCATTGGCGTCTGTCGCTCCCTCCATAACCTTCTGCCCTTGTTGGTATTCTTGATACACACCTAATGGTAGCGCCGAGACATTCTTGACATCAGGTGTTTCAGCTTCCTGTCGACGTCGTTTGCGAATGGTGCAGTTTACGAGAGATACAAGCATGAGAATCAGAATGATAGATGCTACGCCTGCGATGTATCCACCGAGAAAACCATACATAAGCGGCAGATTTGAGTCTACAACAGAAGACAAGAAAGAGTAAGTATTAGCACTTGGCACAAAATGAATTTCCTAATGAATAGGAGTAGGTATTAGCATTGGCACAAAATGAATTTCCTAATGAATAGGAGTAGGTATTAGCACTTGGCACAAAATGAATTTCCTAATGAATACAGAAAAGGATATTTCATTTTCAGTTGAAAAGGAGTCGTGATTGATCCCAATCAATCCCAAGTTTTCAGTCCATCGTACATTTAATTTACGCAATCTTGCATCTTTTAAGTATTTGCGATTCATATCAAGCTGCAAGGGACCTGCGCTCTGTTGCGAAAACTGATATCAGTCGCAATTATGTACTAAAGACAGCGTTTGACAGTTTGTGATTGGTTTGTAGACTCGAGATCAATCGCAACTTCTGTAAGACGGGCTCCAATGGACATCAATGAATTCAGGAATTCGACAGCACACTTGGCACTGGAATAAGTTAAATCATTCATTGAAAATAGACATACTTTATCAAAACGTAATCATCACAAAAGACACTCCTTGACAGTCAGAGGTGTCGATCGGGGGGGGGGGGGCCGGGGGGTAGTTGCCCTCCCCCCAAGAAAATTTCGGGGGGCAAAGATATCATTTTGCCCCCCCCCCCCCCAATAATTTCCGAACCAAAAAAACAAAAAGGAAAATAGAAAGAGAAAAGAAAGGAAAGGGAATTAAGGAAGTGAAATGAAAGCGGAAAACAAGGAAAAAGAAAGAAAATGGGACGCTGGGAAGCACTCGCTCTTTGCTCGCTCGCACTTAAGTATCTTAACCAATGCCGATGATAATAACTATTCTTAAGAAAGGAGATCGGTTTGCATCTTGTGTTTCTATCTGTTATACTAATCTTCTACTCATAGGAAGTAATATATCCAAACAAGAAATCGATCGGCCAGTTGACCTAAAAACAGATACACTTTTAGGAGATAACGGCCTGGATTAAAAATTTAAAAAAACACATATTTTTCGTTAGCTCGCTCGCTACTCTGGCTGGTAAAAGCTAGATACAAGATGATTTCGGACAGCTAGTAGCTTATTATAGCAGCGAGATTCCAAAATATTATATCTGGGCAGCAAGATGGTTGAAAAAATTTTTGGGACGAATCCATATAATTTTGCTGGGATCGGTCGTTGACTTTGCTCGCTATGGTAGAAACAGAATGGATTCGGACTGCAAGTGAGGAAGCTAAAACAGTGTCATATTCGGCACACAGGTGATCAGATGTATTAATTAGATATCATACAGGCATAATAGGTTTATAAAGTATTCTGATGATAATAATAATAATATTCTTGTATAGCGCATATCACATTATTATGACATTATTATATATCAAGATGACGAAATAACACTTCTGTCATATGGAAAAGGGTATATTTTTCCTCACTCGTTGCGCTCGCTCGTTTGATATTAATGGTTTTGAAAAGCAAACGAATTCGGTAAGTGAAATGAGACCGAATAGATAATGTAGATGTTTCATGGGCTCACAGTGTAATTTGCCGAAGGGGTTACTACTTCTAGCATCAAGAACAGTGTGCATATATCAGTAGCCGTGGGTTCATCTCCGCTTGGTCGTCTTGCCCCCCCCCCCCCCATCCGAAAAATGGATCGACGCCTCTGTTGACAGTGAATAAAAGTTTTAAACTCAATGCATACTCATGATACTTGCAACAATAAGACAGACCTTTTCCGCAAACTCTCCAAAAGCAAAGGAATACATTTCCAGAAAGTACCTGAAAAGGGGGGGGGGCGAAATTCTTCTCGGACAGAGCATCAGTGTGACCAGGAAGGCTCTCAGATTAGGGAATTTCCCTGCTCAGATAATAGCCTCACTATTTGGATAGGCTCCTGGCTCTAAAGTCATGTCCCGTATTTCAGGATTCAAAATCTGAACACCTGCCACAAAATGAAATTTAACCAAAATTTTAAAAAATGCTTACCTCCAGGATTAGCAGTATCCTTGGTGGAATCCGCTAGCATCCTGTTTGAAAAGGAAAGAGGAATAGAACAGAATGATGCATCGGAAGTCAAACACATTTCATGTTAGTTCAGGGTTCATAATTTATTCATCTCTCTCTCTCTCTCTCTCTCTCTTTCTCTCTCTCTCTCTCTCTCTCACTCTCGATCTCTTTTGCACCCTCTGAAATAAAACTGCAGCAGTTGCTGTATACAGTTTTTGGAAACCCATATAAACCATGCAATGTGTACTTGCCCAGCTCTTGCACAGCTTGGAGGCAAAAAGGAAATTGAGAAAAAGTGTTCAATATAGCCTCTTGTTGTTCCGCAAGTATCAAAAGATATATGTACGAGATCATTTTAATAGTCTGTTCTGTTATACACATCCCTGCATTGGCGTAGACAGGTCCTCGATTCTGGGGGATGACTCCCCCAAATATATGTATTCATATACATGTACAGTCGTTTCAAAAAGTGGGGATGCATCCCCCCCCCTACGCCCCTGCATCCCTGGTTCAGTACAACTTCCTTGCCACTTCTCAGAGGGTTCACCAGGAAGATGGAAAGCCTATAGGACCGACAAATCACGCTTCCAACATTCTGCTGTCTACCCTTAATTCTGTAATTGTTTTGTCCGTCTGTAGGTCGTCGGTCCATCGACCTTTTGGAACTTTCGTTCTACGGTAGTGGACCGTGATTTCGTGAGTCGTCTGTGTTTTGCATGGGCTGTGCACTGCCTTTCGAGCTGGACGACGATAATTATGTTACTAATACTATTCGTGGCATGTTGTAATAAGGAGTAGGTCCATCGTAGATTCAATGGTATCGGTGACGCCATTTAGTTCATTAGAGGAAATGGACCAATTCATTAATGGTTTGGTCAGTGGCGCCGACATATTCGGTACCAAGGTTGACATGCAGATGATATTGAATCATAGGCGCCAACGTAAGAGAATAATTATGCCAAACTTTTAAGAGCTTTCTAAAAAAAAATGACTCTGTATGATTTAAAAAATACTGATTAGATTAACGATTAATGATAATAAGTAACTAGCTCGCTTGACAAAGGCCTTTAATAGACGCATCATCATCATCTCTCTCTCTCTCTCTCTCTCTTTCGTAAATAGAATCAAACATTGATAGTTGTGGTAGAGATGGAGTCTCGAGTAGTTATCAAGATTATGTTTCGTCACACGTACTCTTTAAATCTGACTGGAGCTTACTATCACTCATACCAAAATAAAAAGTAATTTTAAAAAAAGAAATAAAGAAAATCAAAAAAGGAAAAAGGAAAACAATCCCTTCCATTCTGCAAAAAGTAGTTCAATTACTATGCACCATTCCTCAACTGTTATACTTTTATGATAAAGTGTGGATGACTACTGATGATTAGGGTACAGAGGCCTCATGCTAGTCAAGATAATGTTTAATCTGACTGGAGCCCGACATCATGAAAACACACACAAAACAAAAACAGAAACTCACACATATGGTACAGCCGTTGTAGGAGAGGTATCACCACCCCAACTGCTACTTTCGTAATTATCATCAGATACGGATGACACGGGGAAAATATAATCGTCAATACTGGAATCACTGGATGAGGGAGATTCAAACATGATGATAGGAGGTGATGCTGGGGAGTCAGTGGTCATCAAATTTGTCCCGTTAATAAAAGTAATATTGCCCATGCTCGTAGAAGGTATAATACTGTAGAGTGATAACGTCAGCTCTCTCCGGTGAGCAAGCCAAGATCGAATTGTAACATGTTGCGTTTGCTGACATAAACGTTTTATATAGACGAATTGGGAAGTTCAATGCAGTGTTAAAAATTCGGTTCTAGTCGGATCAACAGTAAGTTGAAGTCAGGTGATTTCCTCCGGGCCTACAAGCCAGCTTTATAGCTTTCTCTTTCATATATGCACTTCCTAACCGCAGGAAGGTTTCCTTTCACTGCTTATAGTTTTCCTAATGATGACGTCATATCGGTAATTGCACAATGCTCTCCACTTACATTTTGTCTTTGTCTTTTCCAAAGAAAATCAGTTCACTGTGAGTATGAGATTGTCCTAAACATAAATTTTGTCATTCATCCTGAATATTTGTTTTCATTTGAAATTCAATACTACACTTACCATGCTTACTGTTAAAGCGGTTTTGATATAGATTTTGGACCCCATGTTGGCGCTTTCCCTCCCAAGCACAAATGATGCTGAATACTGTCGTGATGACAAAATGAGTAAACAAACAAACAAACAAACAAAAAGATATATTTTTTGTAGGTAAAATCTAAGTGGGAAATATGCTAATGATTATTTTGATGTGTAAGTAGCAGATGTGAGATATTGCGACAATCCTTCCTGACACGGGAAATAAGTCACTGCAAATGAACTTTCATTTACAGTTTGATACGATTATTCCACAAACATAACAAAACAGATATTTTTACAATGGTATAGCCATAATGAATTGGCTCCATATCTGCCCATGACGTCAATGAATATTCAGGGTAAAAAAATTATGACACTGATGTCACTCGGTGGATGGAATGCAACAAGGTCATAAATTTGGAGAATAGTGTGAGGGACCCCAGTTAGTGCCTTCAATTTCAGTCTCCCTTGCCTCTATCTAGTCTCTCCCCATCATCATATTTTTTTCTTCTATTCTCTAAATTTATTTATTTATTTTTTTTTTTTGCCTTTTGTTTTGGGTCATTTATATGACTTTCCCACAGCTGTGCAATATGGTAATGAAGAAGAGTTTGACGTTCATACAGGAAGTCTAAAATGTAAGATATTGAATTTTTGAAATAGTACTCAGCATGTTGCTTTGCAGTGTGGTTCTACGGAGAAAATTTTTAAGAATTTTCGCTTCAGCACAAAATGCATTAGTTCATTGTTTTAACACTGATTGTATTTATGATAACTAACTTTCACTACAAAACAGTGAATTATTTACAAAGCTCATTATTCGCTCCCAATATCAATTACGCCCTGAGCGCGAGTGAAACAGGTACCGGGGGTACGCGAAATCTATTTTCAACAAAAAAGTTGTGTTATTATGACCAGCAAAAACAAAGGAAAGGTGAACAAATTATAATCCATTTATCTGGTCTAAATTTCAATTTATTCATCTACAATTCAATTGATTCGTGTAACAAAATAGTTCAGAATATATTCCATTATACTAATTAGTATCAATATCGTCATATAAATACAATTTAAAACAAAAATGTACGACATTTTATGGTGATCTATCGTAGGGTGGAGCAGATGGAATCCTCCCTTTTTTTCTTCTTTTTTTTTTACAAAGCCTCCCCCATCTCCCATGAAAATCTCTACCAAACGCAGCGTTTGCCTACGCTACGTCGGGTCTCCAAAGTATATATTGCTACTCAGTCGAGAGAGAATTTCGCCCCCTTCTTTATCAGTTTCCGGATACATCATTAACACATACAATTTTGGTCAATGAAGGCACACAAACTGAAGTTTCTGAAAGACTTGAACTGTAAACCTTAAACTCCATCATTCTTTATACCCATCATGCCCGTAAATGTTAATAATGATAAAATCAAATAAGCCAACTTAACAATTCCCTGTCTTTACATTATGCTACTTGCCCAATTCTATCTAATTTTTTTCATAGTGAAGAAAATCGTAACACATTTCGCCCACATTATGTCTCAAGTATAATAGCAAAATGATGAAGAGACAAACTTTAGTATTTCAAAAAGGGAACAAATCTTTCACATCCAGAACGGGAATTGAGACATGCATGTAGAAGAATTTGTATAGTGCTGTGGTATCGGGCCGATGATTGCAAGGTACGGGGTTCGAAACCTAGATGCAACAGCACTAACATCTACATTTGCCATACTCGTCCCAGGTGCAGTAATTGGGTACCATTAAGCAATAATCCCTTACGTGCTTCTTTGCCTTATTAGAGCAATTAGACTAAAGTCGAGTTATAAACTTTGAAAGCGGTTATAAAAACCTTTCAAAATATAATATGCGCTATATAAAAACAAATATGTTGCTGAAATATGTAACAAACAAATATGGTGGTTATCAAAGTGATTAAACCTGCCTATTTCAACCTGCTGTTAGCAATATCACCCTATATGACTAAAAAAAACCCCACTCATTTCAACTTTCGTAATTATTGATTTGAAAATGACGTCTTTTCTTTGGAATGTTTAAAACAAAGTTTCCAAGACTAACTTATATGCAAGCTATATTTGATATAATCTTGACCTCTTTCAATTCGCACATAATCACGTCAACAGAAAATCTCAAAATAAGAAAAAGAATATGCATCATAAGCTCGGTATGCCCTGAGAATCATCTTGGTTTTCTCTTTCCTGTAGAATATACGTATCCACCACTGATGGGGCTACAGTCCTTTCCTTGTCAACGTCTTCTGTCTCTTCATCCAACTCTACATGAGGCACTTTACCTGTCCTTTTCTTATAGAAATCCCTGATGGCTTTAACCACCGCTAGAGCCCCTCCCTCCATCACGACAAGGAGTCCGATGAGGGCTGGGACACGCCCTATGAGATCGATCTCGGGTTGGTCATAGTAGAGGGCTACCACCGTGATGGCCAGTAAGCTGTTCTGGACACCCGTCTCGATGGCGATCGTGACAGCGGGTTTGAGGTCGACGCAGGTTACGCGAGCGATAGCGAACCCGAGTGCGCCTCCGATGAGCGGAAAGACAGCGGAAGCCACCCAAATCTTCCAGGAGACCAGGACCACGTAGTACTGCGTTGGAATTCCAACCCCGAGAGCGACGACCACTAACCCTGCCAGCATCGGCCGGAGCATCTTATCGAAAACGCGTTTGACTTTGGGAAACTTGTGACTGAGCCCGAGACCAATGACGACTGGGACAACAAGAAAAGCTAGTTGTATGGCAAGCTGGCCGTAAGGTGCCTGAAGCTGTTTATTGTGGTCAATAAAAAGCGAGTGTAGATGAACAGATTCAGAGGCATCATGCCGAGCGCTAGGAGTGTTGAGCTAAACGTCATCGTTAAACTGAGATTGAAGTCGCAGTCGAGGAGAAGCGTGAAAACATTGCTAAACCAGCCACCTGGACAGGTTCCATCGAGTATGAGTCCGATGGCAGCTGCGTCATCCAATTTGAACGCCTTGGCGACCGCCAGTGAAAGCGGCGGCATGATAAGAAACTGGCACAACAAACCAATCAATACAGCGTGTGGTCGTTTGATGTGATCCCATATCAGCTTTGGTTCAATCTTGCTCCCCATAGTCACGTACGACACACAGATCCACACAAGAAGAACGGTCGCCAAAGCTGTCGGGGTGAACAGTGGCTTTCTCAGAACCTTCACGAGGTACGTGTCGATTAAATATTCCCCAGAGGAATTCCTGAAGAATGTTTGCAAATCGGCTACACCTAATGCGACTCCATCAAGGAATAGTGGATACGTGACATTTGTAACGGTTTCTCCTGGAAGACACTCAATCTCGCTCACGTTAGCACCAACGGTAAAAACAGATTCATCTGTAGACACAAATTTCAAGCCTCCTCCATTTTGGGTAAAACACGTGACCGTAACGTTGAGTTCAATTTCATCAAACGCTGCTACTACAACAAAGTCGGTCTTTCCAAAGGCAACGCTGACAGCGTTAGCGGCTCTCGACGTCCGAAAATAAGCGATGGTAAGAAATATCATTAGATGCATTCCTAATTTGATCGCCATCTTAACTTAACAGTCCCAAATGTTTTCGAAAATCAGTAGGCCTACCTGCGGAAGAAAGAAAGCAGAAAAGAATAAAACAAATTATTCACTGAGAAAAAAGATTTGATGTCAAAATTAATGAAACTTTTTAGGCCTAAATGTCTAATCTTCACTTGATGAAGATCCTCATTAAGGTGAAAGAAACGACGTGCACGACATTCCCGTGAAACGCCAAGCATCAGTATGTTCATTATGTTTTCAGTGTCTCCTCCCTATAAATATCGATTTGAAAGTTTCAGTACAAGAGCAAAATATAAGAGCTTTCATCCCCACTTGTAAAAAAGGTGCTTATGTTTCTTCATTAATTTAAGTGTACTTTACATGGAAAATGACAAGTTGATATCAACATTCCTTTTTCTTCTTTTTTTATTCGATTTTTTCCAAATGTTTCCTTTAAACTAGATGTACTTGAAACACGAAATCAAAACCAACTACAATCATGTAGCTAATGAATTGTTAAGTCTACATGAGGTGTATAGTTACAGAGGCACTTAACATTATTGTAAAAAGTGTTTTGTTTTGTTTTGTTTTCCAGAAAAGTTCACTTGGATAACAGCACTGTGATGAAGTTTTAATAATTTCATGTCAGTCTTAGTGCTCTTAATCAGCTATGATATAACAACCTTTTTTCCTTCACAACACCCTTGTTTCTCAAGGACCATAATCAGAGTGGAGAGGAAATGAATGGTATCATATTTACACACGTTATTAAAACGAGAACCATTACTGCGCAATCGGCAACTTGCATACATCAGATACATGACTGTGTGAAAAAACTGAACTTTGGGAGATTTTTTGTTGTTGTTGTTGAGATGAAGCAAAATCGGTATTTGAATGAAGAAAAATAAGGCTTTGATAAAGACTACTTCTTAAGCTAAAATTTATAATTGAAATTCAACTTAGGCTACGACTTGATGCCGACAAAAAATAAATCATCCATACCAAAAGAAGTTCCCTTTTCTTTTTTTTTTTATTAAAAATTAAAAAAAAAATGCTCTGTGATCCTGACAACGCAGTGTCAAAAAGAATAAAACATTGCACATATAGATAGTAAAATACTTTCAGCAAAGTAAATGAAATGACATGTCAATAAATTTATCTTATACATGTATAAAGACAATAACAAAAAGAATGATACCAGAAATTGAACGAATACAATTTAGAGTCCGCGAAAAATCAAAGTGTAATGGCTGGCTGTGACTTCCGCGAGAAATCGCGTCAGCGAGCTGTGAAGACTTCGACGAGTTGCAAAGGGCGCTAAACGACGATGGATGTCGGTGTCGGAGACGAAGGTGATTGACGAGAAAGCTCGGAGACTTGATGTTAAGAAGACTGCTGAGGGACTGAAGAGTCGCAGGGCCAAGATGGTGAGAAGATACTGATGAGAAACTGATGAATAGCTAGCACCGAGTCCCAAAATGCATGGCGAAACAGTGAGTCGTTCGATCATGCTGCTGAGCGAAGATGAGTAGCATGAGTGAGTCCCAAGGCGTAGCGAAGCAGTGAGTCGTTCGCAGATGAAGAGGAGCAATCATGCTGTTACTGACCACGGCCACCGACGATTCTCAGCCTTGAAGGCCGACTGAGAATGAACGGCGACGATGAACCACAGCCCGTGAAGCTTGAGGAAAGAGTGAGAACAGTGGACTCGACCAGACCGACGTCGGGAATAAAGCTTCAACCGAAGAAAAACTGGGAGTAGAAGTGACGACTCGACCGCGATGGCATAAGGACTCGACCAAGACTTGAGGGGAGTGTAGAACAAATCCAGAGCATAAAAATGCACGGTGCAGATGATGCACCGGCGAAAGCGAAATCCAACGGTGATTGGTTAACCGAAATAGTAAGAGAAAATAGACAATTGGCCAAAGATCGTGTAAAAATTGACGCGATATAAAAATATCAAGGATTAGTTAAAAATTACACGTGGCACATAAAACATAAATAAATATTTACTTGTCTAGACATGACTAATGCAAAAATCTAAACGGCTCCAACCAAGTTCAATCCGGTTTTGACAATATGAAAACAGAACTTTTTGAAGAAACTGGTCGCCATTTTGGATTTTAAAAAATAGAATTGTGATATTTTTTGTGAAAAGCTAAAGAAGGTCACAAGAGATATTCCCCCTCCTCCCCTCCCTCCCCCCCCCCCTTCGCTTGTATGAAATACAAGGGAAGAGGCGATATACAAAAGATTGAACAAAAATATCTGCATGCATAGATTTACAATATAAGATTGACACACAAATAGTTTTATAAAATATAAGAAATTGCGACTATATCCCACATTCCGTTGTCAAGAATAAAACTGAATACAGAGCCGTCGGCTATTCCGTCACGTCGGGGTCACAATGGAAAAATTGGAACGCTGAAGGATTTTTTGAAAGGAAGCAAAATCGGTATGAATAAAGAAAAATAAGGCTATGATAAAGACTACTTCTTAAGCTAAATTTTATAAATGAAATTTTACTTAGACTTCGATTTGATGCCGACAAGAAAATATGAAATCAATACCAAAAGAGGTTCCTTCTTCCCCATTTTTTAAAATTAAAAATCTGATCCTGATAACGCAGTGTCAAAAAGAATAAAACACTGTACATAAAATGATAATGTAGTGATCCAGAATTTCTGGATTTAAAAAGAGAGAGGGTTTGTTTGTCAATGTCTGAAGTCCAATTCCTGAATTTTTTATGCAAGTACAATGAAGCATATGACTTAGGGAGGAGCAACGTTATTGTCTCCTTGGAAGGTTCATTTATTGTGATAGCGGAGTTTGGGACAGGAGAATGTTGTTCTTTTGGGTTCACTTTGGTTTGCTAATTCATGTATTTGAAAGCCTGTATAGCCCAATTGTGGGTATAGGGTGTGTCCAAGTTTAGAGTTTAGTGACATGATCAGAAAGTAGTTCTGGTGGATTTGACTAACAGAGTTACTTGATACACATAGGTATGGTAGGGAAAGCAATGTTTTGTTTAGATTCACCTTTTCTTGATAGAATCAGCTTGGAATTAATAGGTTTTTTGGTTATCAACTGTAGTGGAGAGATATCACTTTTGTTGATTGGTCTTTAGAGATTGGTATCATTTTAAGCATATCTCGTCACTGCAACTTGACGACTCCGTAGACAGAGCTAGGATATGGGTCTTGTGGAAGCAATCCTGGCATGGCAAGGCAAGGACAAGGACATGTCCTGTCTGTCGAGTACCAGTATGGCCGAGGAGGCGACCATTGTCTTGAGTGTCCGACCAAGGGGATTTTCTTCCTCAGTTTTTCTTTCGTTTGTTCTTATGTGTTCTATGTTCAGTGGATTAAAGATCACGTGACAACTTCACGAGCGTCTAAAAGTGTCGTTTGTGGGATCGCTTCATAAATAGTAAAAAAAATAGTCTGAGCAAAGTAAAAGAATTGACATGTCAATAAATTTATCTTTTTATAAAGACACTAACAAAAAGAATGGTACAAGACATTGCACGAATGAAATTTAGAGTCCGCGAAGAACTGTACCGGTATAATGATTTAGAGTCCGATTTAAGTTTAGAATCAAAATCGAATGGTTGGCTGTGACTAAAGCGAGAAATCGCGTCAGCTAGCTGTGAAGACGTGGATGAGTTGCAAAGGGCGCTCAACGACGATGGATGTCGATGTCGATGTCGGAGACGAAGGTGATTGACGAGAAAGCTCGGAGACTTGATGTTATGAAGACTGCTGAGGGATGAGGGACTGAAGAGTCGCAGGTCCAAGATGTTGAGAAGATACTGATGAGAAACTGATGAATAGCTAGCAAGAGTCCCGAAATGCATGGCGAAACAGTGAGTCGTTCGCAATTGAGGAGGAACGATCATGCTGCTGAGCGAAGATGGGTAGCATGAGTGAGTCCCAAGGCGTAGCGAAGCAGTGAATCGTTCGCAGATGAAGAGGAACAATCATGCTGATGAATAAATCGTAGATCGTAGCTTGTTACTGACCACGGCCACCGACGATTCTCAGCCTTGAAGGCCGACTGAGAATAACAACTGCGACGATGAACCACAGCCCGTGACGCTTGCGGAAAGAGTGAGAACAGTGGATTCGACCAGAGCGACGTCGGGAGTAAATTTTCAACCTAATAAAAACTGGGAGTAAGATTGACGACTCGACCGCGATGGCATGAGGACTCGACCAAGGCTTGAGGGGAGTGTAGAACAAATCCAGAGCATAAAAATGCGCGGTGAAAATGACGCACCTGCGCGGCGACAGCGAAATCCAGCGGTGATTGGTTAACCGAAATAAGATGGACAATGGCCAAAGATCGCGATTTGGTAAATATTTCTGTAATTTTTCACTTTTCACATTAAACTATTTAAGCAGCAACAAGTTACTGCACATATCGTACTTAATCAGTCACTTGTAAACCATTGTTCTCTTATCATTGAAGATTCCATCTACGTTTATGTACTACCTACTATGTGGTGACGTACTATACTGCTTCTTGTGTTTTATGATTACCCGGCACTTTGTAATTCTGCCCAATGACACGATTTCTTATGACATAAGAAAGTGTTTTACTAAATTAATAATCTGAACAATTTGAATTGTGGTATGATGACGAGCAGTATTGTGGTATTTCATACTCAAAGATTGAAAATTAATGGTATATAAAGTAGCCTGAAGGAGAATTTTTTACCACAAGTTTGTATGTACAGTGTACCCCTCATTCCTCTATGAAAATTACCTCGATCTGATGAGCTTGGCCTAATTTCAATCCACGGTAATTATCTTCATTACATCATTTTCATAATCAATATCTCTGTTTTATTTCTTAACTACCATATTCTTAAAGTTTATTAAGTATCATTTCCGTATTATTTCGCTATAGTTTCTTCACTTATATATTATTTCGGTATTTAATCATTCAGTTATGTATTATTATTCCGATTATGTATTGTTTCGATATCATTTTGATATTATTTGTATATTATTTTTGCCTGTTCGTTTCTTCTCTGTTGTATCTGTTCAGACCTGATGAAGGCTTGATGATGGCTGAAAGCTTGTCCATGAAATAAAGGATCATTGTGATCGAGAGCTACGTCAGCTTCATTCTCTATTTTCTTTCACATGTTACTAAAATGAAGCAATGTACGCGTTTTGCGAGGGGCCATCTTCCTTTATATATTAATATGTATGGGTGTATGTATGCATGTATGGGTGTATGGGTGTGTGTATGTGTGTATGTATGTATGCATGGTTTGCCCTTTCTGGAAAATTTTGTGTGGGTGCGCCCTGTCGCCACACCAATTAGAGTACCTACATAAAGAGAGTAGCGACATAGACGTCCTACTTCTTGGGAAACAAAATGGCGTTCAAATTCTTTCTATTTCGAACACCCGTTTGCTTATCGGAATTGAATAGAAATGTTGCGTAACAGGGAAACAAAATGGCGTTCAAATCTTGGGTTGTCGCTACTCTCTTTATGTAGGTACTCTAACACCAATAGGCTAAAATGACTCAATGTAGCATCCTGACCTCTCTTGCTACATCAGGTACATGTGGATGAGATATTCTGCTACATTGTGGTGTACGTACATGACGAGAAAATGAAACCGCTTGAACCTTGTCTCCTTTGTATATTCAGGTATTATTAAAAAGTAACAATTAAAATATAATTTTTAAAAATCCACCGAAGTACAGTCAAATACGTGCCACGGACAATGAGCAATGAATTATTGTTATACTCTTTCTGTATTTATCCTTTTGTCTGACTCTCTCTCTCTCTCTCTCTCTCTCTCTCTCTTTATTTCTATGGGCGTGTGTGGGGGGGTTGTGTGTGTTTTTATGTAAAGCCCATCGCATACGATCCGACCGCGACCCGATTTTCGAACAAGTGTCAAGTATGAAAGTTTAAAAAAGTAAAATTATCTCATTTGAAGTTCGGAATAATAAAATCGAAATTTTGGTCAACTACAACAAGGTTTGTTGTCGGAGTAAAGGCCAAAATCGGCTTCAAGTCGTATAGCCGATCGCAAGACTACTATGACGCCACTACGATTCGTAACTGAATTCGCTTTTATTCCTACTGAGGGAGGCTCGCAATAGCCCGGAATTTCGATTTTAGTATTTATACGGCTGTTCGGAACTTTTATCATTACAAGATTTTACATTTTACAATGCTATAACAACTTTTCCCAAAAAAAACCCGGAAAGCAGACGGATCGTTTAGTGTGCGGTTGGCTTAAGCGATTTCATTCCTTTTTTTTTTTCTTCTTCTTTGCTCATTGATTTGTGAATTATCAAATTATGTTATGAAAACGAAATGAAGATTCGTATCTATATGGATTTATATACATTGATTGATATGTAATGATTTATTTTGAATGAAATCTCTAGTAAAAAAATACATGGAAAAACAAAGTGTGTAAATGTACGTTTGATTGTATACCTCTCTTTCTGCTTCACTGAAGGTGCTCCGCGGGAAAAAAGGAAAATGTGCATAATTATAAGCTTTTTCTCTTTTGTCGTTTCGGTGTTAAGACGTTGGGGCCCGACGAAGCGGAGTTCATAAAATGTAGGTGTGCACTCAAGTTCACAACGATTCCACTGGCACTAGTTGAGCTCATGTCAAGTTCACGTCGATCATGTCCATGTTGAAACTGCTCATGTCCAGTTCCCTTTATTGCCATATCATAGTCGACTGGTTGCAGCATGCTGACAAGAGAGTGGTCCTCTCAGTCTATACAAAAGTCATATATTACAACAGGTATCAGTCTTAACATTGTTCCAATTTTTCACTGTCGGCACGATGAATTTCAGGCAAATCCCGTTTCTCCATAAATAAACTTCCAGTTCAGATTATGTCATTACAGTTGTCATTTCGGGCCATGATGAAACTTAGAAAACAGAAAATTCTTGCCAGAACTTAGAACGTAACTCGAACTCCCAATCTCAACAGCGTGTCTCTTCGCTCTCAGTTCTCACTGTCTATAAAAAATAATGTTAATTACTTTCCGGTTCCATGGAAACAGTCCTTTGTCATGGCCCATACAGAGTGAATCCTTACTTCTAATTACATGATAATGATATGTAGACATATAAGAAGTAGTCTTACTACAATCCCATTATACTATATTCTTAACACCTCCACCCTAAAAGAAAAGAAAAATGTTACTTCTCGACATTTTTCTTGACATTTTTCTTTATTATATTTAATCATTTCATGATGTGTATATAAGCGTGATTTCCAGGAGTAGAATGCATTCACCGTTACTATTGCAAAGCAATCCAACATTCCTGGCAAATGCTAAGTATATCAACAGCATTAAGTATACGGGGACAAATTTAAGATGGGATCGACGCATTCTCTTTCTTCACAATCTCTTTCCCCTCTCCTCGACCCCCCCCCCCCCTCTCTCTCTCTCTCTCTCTCTCTCTCCCTCTCCAATTCTCTATTTTTCATTTGGTATGATAATGTTCCCCGCGTATGGGGGTATTGAGAATTTAGATGACAAATTTCTGATGACAATTACCCGGGGCCCCATGCCAGTGCTCCCTAAAATAATGGTTCAACCCACGCTAAGCCATTACAACACTGCCAGCATTATAAAATCCTGAACCGCTCAATCTTTTTCATTAAGACGATCTTTTGGGACGCCGCCTCCATGCCAGTGCCCCAATGTGGTCGAGCCCACGCTAAATATGTCACTGCCAGCTAACATAAGAATTCAAATCTTGAACTTGAACCTCTCCATTATGTCCATGTCTTAAAGCCATGTGGAGATGCCCCCTATCATGGTAGTTACCATGTTATGCCATAGCGAGCTATATACTCGAACCTCGATGTCTGTCTATAGAGATATGGAGAATTCAAGACATTATCTTCGGAACTTTCTCGTTTGCCCTCCCCCCCCCCCCCCCCCCCCCCGCCAATGCATCTTTGATAGCATGGCCCATAAGTCCCTTCGTCTCTCACGCACTCTTGGAAGGGGGATGTGGAGAATATCTTCAAAGTCTGATCAAACTATGCACATCCACATGATGCCAATGCTCTACCGCCCCCCCCCCCCCTCCCAAAATGAAAAGGCTGGTTCATGACACGCCACTGCTAGCTAACATTATTAAGTCCTTGAACCTCTAAAAGTTTTAAAGACTCATCATCATCTAAGGATCCCCTAAGGATGTAGAGAATTTGAGACATATCCTCAAAATCTTTCTCCTATTCCCCTTACGCTCTTATTGACACCCCCTTATAATCAGCGCGAAATCGAATCAGATCTTAATGTCTGACTCATGCCTGCATGCTGCTCAGATATGGGGCTGCATGTACGAGGTCTTTAATCAATCATATTCAGGCAAATTATTATCACAATATTAACAATCACATGTTGCTTCATTCCCAACTACGTCATAACCACATTCGTTGAAAATATATTTAAATAATCAAATCCTTCCTCTCTTCAAAATTGACTTGGAAATGCGGATATGAATACAACATGTAAATGTGAATTGTGTAAATGGTTTATCCAGAGAGTCAACTTGAACGACATGGGATTTCTGTGAAAGTTGGAGAATGGTCATTAAGGGGAAATTCCCTAAACGATCCATCGGATGTTTTTTTAGCTTGAGACCTATGTAATGGAAGAAGGTTTATAAAAATATAATAATAATACATGTAATAGCAAATATAGAATTTCAGTTCCTACGTGCACATCTCTGAAGGAGAGCATATGTTATTTTGATAAAAAATCATAAAGTCCTTTCCTCGCGTGAAAACAATGATCATTATGTGTAGAGATGTGTACAAGATAAGAACATGCTCTCAAATGCAGCAAGCACGTTTTTCAATGCAACAAACATTCAGAACTTACCAAGACGAAACCTTCATCAATCAAAATATCAACAGGAGCCATCGAGTACAGATCACGTTTCAACAGAATTTGACAATAGTAAAGAATAGCAATGTATCAATGGTCTGTTCACTGCAAACATGATTAGAAAGAATAATTTCAGGTTTTACAGCACGCCGAACTACCGGTACATATCCACGCATATAGTCCTGTGTATGCATGGTGATCACCGAACTGGAGACTGGGGCATCCACAGCGGAAATGAAAACATTTTTCGGGCTCTGTTAATGACCTCTGTTTGAGACGGGAGACGATTATAATATTGATCGCTTCTCTGAGCATAATATCTAAATGACTCGAAGTGAAAGCTGAATAAACGTGCATGTGTCACCTTGGAAGATCTAGGGTTCTTTGCACCCCCCCCCCCGTTCCTCATCCTCCCCCGACCCCTCCCCCTCTCTCTATCTATCTCTCACTCCCTCTCTCCCTCTCTCTCTCTTTCGCTTTCAATCTCGCTTCCTTTCCAACTCTTGTCTTTCTGTCTCTCTCTCTGTCCCTCCCTTTCTCTCTCTCTTTCTCTCTCTCTCTCTGTCCCACTCTCAATCTCTCTCTATCTTTCTCATTTTCTCTCCATTTTCTGTCTGTCTTTGTACAAGTGACGGAGCTGTAGAGGACATCGGCACGCACGTGCCTCCTCCCCCATGGAATGGTAAAGAAAAAAAAAGAAGAAAAAAAAAGAGAGGGGGCGGGATGACTTGAAGAAAAGGGCAGAAGAGAGCTATAGCGTGTGTCCAGGCAACGTAGATTGAGATTATAAGGCTCCCTCCTATAGCCCTCCCAATCAGTAGCAATTGAATGAGATCCACCAAGTACTAGATCGGTGCCCCCCCCCCCCATGCAGGTGCCCCCTTAATTCTGAAATCCTGCTACGCCATTGCTGTGTATCCCTCTGTTATTGTCTCTTTGTCTATTTTTAGCATCTCTCAATTCCACGCTCATTACTGTCTGTCGCTTCGAAACTAATGTAATTACGGTATTATATTCAGGGAAACTCTCCCAGCAGGGAATGCACCTTCATTGAATTGTATATATACTGTGATGCAAGATAATGAACCGGTGGATTCGTGAACGTTCATTGTGACATGATCCAGGGAAATAATTCGTGAGGAAGGGCAAGCAAAATCCAATGACAAATATTTCATGTTCTACGATCACTTGTATTACTCTTTCGTAAATTACAATTCACACATGCAGCAAACGTGCATTTTCAGGTGTTTATGAAAATATTCACGGTATCTAAGAATCTTTCATCTCTAATTCACCGCAATCTAAAAAGAACTTGGTTAAAGGACTAGACGAAAGGGTCAGCTGGGTGCAACTAGCTTATTCTAGTCGTTTTTTGACCAGAACACAGTCATTTCTGAGTAAGATTACTAATCATTTTTACTAATTTGTTTTTAGAGTGCATTATGATGGCGCACAGAACCATTTCCGCGGGGGGAGGGAGGGGGGCTGACGTTTCTCAGTCGAATATCATCCTTTTGATTTCTAAAATATTATGTGAGGAAGCGAAGTGAGTGAGCACAATTCTGTTCACATTAATCTAGACCTTTCCATTTGGTCATCAAAATATTTTAGATTGCTCTGCCCAAAAACGAGGTGAGAGTTGCTCGAATATAAGCAATTCTTGATGTTTTAGAGGGAGTTGTAGCCCCTAAGCCCCTCCTCCATAATTATAAGGCAGTACGTGTTGTTAATATGTGCTGATGATCATGATGATGATGATGATGATGATGACGATGAACAGCATTTGTATAACGCCATGTTTCTATTGAACAATATCTTTACATGAACATTGTACAAGTGTTTTGAGTTCTGTAAGTATAAGCAAGTGAAATTTCATTGAATCTGATTAATTAGAAAGAAACGAGGGACTAACGGCTTTGTTGCTCACACAAACATCGATGTAAAAATAGATTTTCATTAAAATCATAAGCAGTGGTGCCAATACTGTACGCTTGAACTATTAATGAAATCAGTGACTGAGACTGTACGTAGAGAGACTCTGTGGAATCTAAAAAGCAAAGAAGAAATCGTATCGGCGAAAGGACGTCATAAAATATGCATAGCATTAATCATATAGAAATCTTAATGACTATACAATCACGTATAGATATCGTGCGATGCTTTTTATCTTAACGAAGCATGCATGCAGATTTGCTATTCTGGCCTATAGTACGTACATTGTATACATGCGTAAATGCGTTTGAATCTTTTTCTACACTCCATGCGTGCACCTGAAATAAGATGGTGAAAATTAATCAAAAAGGTTGAATCGTTGTAGTGATTCTTATAATAAAGATTATGGATCATGATATTACTCACTTGTTCCTACGTTCAGTTTCGATTTCAAATCTCGGTTTCGACCAAAAAAGTTGAAACTAAGACTGAAAGCGAATAATATCAAATTCTCCTGCATTTCGAGTCTCCGGTATAATTTCTATGTAAGGAACACAAACTACGATTGTTTTTTTTTTTTCTGTCTTCAGCTGGATTCCTCATCCCAATACTTTGCAATGATTTTAAGCTTCGAGCCTCCAAAGAAATACAAAACAGTTTGCTGCACATGCACGAAACACTATTCACACAAAACTTTGATTCCGAGGGTTTATGAATAACTCATTCCCCATTCCTTCGCCGACCAGCAATAGTTATGAACGGAAATGTCCTTCACAGGAAAATGCATGTAAATGTTTGACATGATTAACCAATTGAGAAAATAATGATTAGGGTGATTATATTTGATTATGATACAACTTACTATGCAAAATTCTTGTTAAACATCTCATATCCTGGTTGATGAAAAGGGAACTGTGCAGATTTCGAGGGATTGTGTTCTACTCAGTGTAACCAGAAAGCCTATTTTCAACAATGCGCTTCACTATAGAGTTGAATCTATTCCCAGTCAGAGTGGAGCTGCTCCAAAGAGGTCGTTGAAAATACTTTGATTGAGAGTAGGTTCCTCTTGTTCAGATTAGATTCCGCCATTTTGATTCCCCTCCAAACATGCCAAATGAAGCGATCCATTATGACCCCGTCAAAGAAAAAACGTAGTTCCCTTGTTCATTTTTCTCCATGCTTCACGCACCACTACTCTAATAATATGTTTTTGCATATGGCAATAGAGACCTAATTACATAGAAAATATTTACTCGCTCTCTGTTTGTTACACTGTATCATAGAACCCATATGCAATCATTAGTGCGTCACCATGTGAAACATGTGAAGGCTTAAAGATACGGAAAGGTTTAGAGTTTAGGAAAATGCCATTTAGTTTGCTAAATGTTTCGCCATAATCATTTATGATTTTAGTGCGTCATCTGATGGACTGTAATCAAAATTAGGTCAAACATGTCACCCCACATGCCTCACAATATTGGGCAGTAAGCATGAAATGTAACTATTTTCAGTCTTTTTTTTTTTTTCTTCTTTCTTTCTTTTCACTACAGATCGCTTGGACGCGTCGTTAGTCAACAGCAAGAAGAAGACGAAGAAGAAGAAGAAAAACCTGACGTCTTGTATAGTATGCAAGACATTTGCCTCTCTCTACACAAGTGAAGTGAATACTGTAAACGAAACTGCATGCAAAAACGATACATTCAATTAGTGGCGTATGAGCTAAATTTATCAACTGCACAGGATTGACTGGCGCAGGTAATCAAAATGGCATGTTCAGGTGATCAAATGGCACAATCAAAATAGTATGTACAGAATAACTACCGCAATCGCTAGTGATCATCATAAGTAACAATATAACAGCAATCATACAAACTTACCTCTCAGCGATTGATAGATATCTCCAACCTTCACTTAATCACGGAAGCTTCAAATGATACCACGGGTTCACTCAAATGCTGGTTGCTTTGAAGTCCTTGTTTACACATTGTACTCTTTATTTTTTTTCGTGGTTGCTGACGCAAACATGGATGGTGATGAATAAAAGAGAATAGTTAAAATCAAATTATATAAAATCAAATTATATAAAATCAAATTATATATCTGGATTCTATTTTCTGGCCCCTTAACCCAGAAGAATGTACGGGCTGCTTTAATACTGTGTACACACTCTGCTAACCTAGTTCCTGTTGTGTATACCTTGCTAGTAGGTCAATACTATTACATAATAACATAATAGGTGGGAGTATCATTCTCTTCTGCAGGCCTACTAGTGAGAGTGAAAGAATAGTTTCCTATACCATACAATTTCTTGGGCGAGCAAACAAAATTTCAGTGGACAATAATGATATTTGAGCACGAGGTGTCAGCCTTCTCCCCCTTCATTCAAAATATGCCATTATACGCTGTAAATATAATTATAAGCACATTCGATGACATTGTTGTCTCAAATTATATAAACTGAAAATGATGAAAACGTGAAGGTGTAATATCAAGGAATTATCGAATCCTATTCAAAATGATTTTCTTTTTTTACGAAAAGGCACCAAATAATTACAGAACTTTTTTTTTATTGACAACGTATGGTTTTGCCATAGACCTCCGTCTTGAAACAATGAGCAATAATAAACTGGTGTGTACTTCTGACTCACACATCTGGCGTGAAGGGAAAACTGAATACTCTATACTGAACACTCTGTACTTCTGTACATGGAGCAGGGGCGACGCCAGGGTATTTTGATGGGGGGGGGGCAAGATGACCCATAGGTGAATTTATTGACGTTTTAAATGAACAAATAGGGGTATCATACTATATAGTTGCAAGCTCCAGGCCTCTCTTTTCCGAACCCTCTTCTTTCTTCTTCCTCCTCTTTTTTCTTCTTTTTTCTCCTCTTTTTTTTTTCTTCATCACTTGAAAAATCATGGGGGGGCATTCGCTCCCTGCCCCCCCCCCTGTAGTGCCGTTGGATGAACTATACACCCTCATTCATGCAGCTAAAAAAATAACAAAAGATAGCTCTGTTATTGTTTTTGGATTTGAGGTGCAGCATAATGAAAAAAAAATCTAATGCTCTATTAGAACAAAAAACATTGATTTCCATGAAAGAACTCGACCGAATTATGCTGTTTCATTTGCACCTATAAATATTAGGTCCAGTAGTATAGGCCTTTATTTTTTTAAATGATATTTTTTTTTATCATTTTCTCTCAAATCAAACACATATTGTACAAGTCATTCATAACAAAATTTTATATTCTTCACAACAAAACAGCATGCATTATACATTTATACTTTTATAAGTATAAGTATAAGTTTAAGTATAAGGTATAAGGATTTATTGTCCATATTAGTAAATATGCTTTCCACTGGTTGTCAGAAGAAATGATACAGTGTAAACAAAACATGCAAATACAGTATAAACAAATACAATATAAACATGTACAAAAATGTATGAATATATCCAGGAGACATAATGAGCGAAAAAAAGGGGGGTTGGCTTAAACATGAATTGCAATAATGAAAAAGAAAAAAGATCATTTTCATAAACTATTAGAAAGCATTTTCACATAATCAAAGAATAGTACCTGAGAGAAAATTTTTGTCTGTACTCCCTCCCCCCCCCCCCCCAAAAAAAAAAAGAAAGAAAAAGAAAATTACACAAATACTTTTTTTTCCAATGATCTTTATTTTGATTTCATTCACGGGGTACAAACACCCTCGTCCATACACCTACCCTCACACACACATACACACACCCTAACACGTATACTCGATGACATACAAATAATTAAATACCGAATGCTGTATGCATGATGTATCGCACCCGTTCCAGCGTTGTTGTTTTGTTTTTAAGAACCCAAAAAATGGATGTATTTGCCTCAACGTCCCTATGTATGAAAGCTTTCCCCATTTCCTATAACAGTATAAGATGGCGTATTGTATTCAGCTAATAATTTTCTTTCCTCTCCTTCATTTTCTAGCATTCTTTGTTGAATTTCTTGAAGAGTCGGGGGTTTATTTTTAGTTCTGCTGTAAACAAAAATCATTTATTTGATTAAAAGTATATGATTAATTACCTGCTCCTTCCCTTCGTTTGAAACTTTTATACCAATGTAAATTCCCTCTCAGGTTATATATCTAATATCCAATAAGTTGAATAAATCACCACAATCTCTCCAAAGAACTCTTTTTTTCACAATTAATAAGAAATACATGTTGATAGGTCTCTTCATTTTTATCACTGAGGAGCATATTGAAAATTTAAATGTTTCCTAGTGTTATAAGAATATTACAACACTTTAAATTGAAATTCCCTTAGCCTACTATTTAAGATATAGGTCTTGATAATATTGTATATCTTTTTTCAGAGTAATTATAAATCCTCTACATTTTTAACTGCATGCAAATGACTTTGCATGCATGCTATGCAGAAAGATTGACAACGGAGCGATCATCCGAGAGTCAAAATTGCATCTATACTGTTGGCTTTAATGGGAGAAAGGCTTACGAATGCAGGCGAAAGTGGTTTGCCTTAAGTTTTTCTTTTAAATCTTTTTGTGCTAACTACGTCTTCTGTAATCATAATCAGCCCGCTCACAGACCACCAATCGACCCCGGCGCCGGCTCCCCAAGCTCCTAGAAAACTCTTCACTGGCCAGTCCGAATGATGTATCCTCCTCGTTCCCATTATATTTACTCTTCACTTCTTCTTCTTCTACTTCTTCTTCTTCTTCTACTACTACTGCTACTACTACTACTACTACTACTACTACTACTGCTACTACTACTACTACTACTACTACTACTACTACTACTACTACTGCTACTACTACTACTACTACTACTACTACTACTACTACTACTACCACTACTACCACTACTACCACTACTACCACTACTACCACTACTACTGCTACTACTGCTACTACTACTACTACTACTACTACTACTACTACTACTACCACTACTACCACTACTACCACTACTACCACTACTACCACTACTACCACTACTACTACTACTAACTACTACTACTACTACTACTACTACTACTACTACTACTACTACTATGTACTACTACTACTACTACTACTTCTTCTTCTTCTTCTTCTTCTTCTTCTTCTTCTTCTTCTTCTTCTTCTTCTTCTTCTTCTTCTTCTTCTTCTTCTTCTTCTTCTTCTTCTTCTTCTTCTTCTTCTTCTTCTTCTGTTCCTTCGTGTTGCTTCTTCTTATTTTATTTTCGCTTCTTCTTCATATTACTCCGAATTGTTTTTGTTCAATATAGTAGCCAAAATGACACTTTTGTCATTTTATTTTCGCTTTTCGTAAGTACCTATCAGGCCTGTAATGAACTTTGAAATAGCAGCATGGGAAATACGTCTCTATGTTCTGGCAATTTTACTTTCAAACTAGTACATAATGGAACTGTTCAAGAGTATTTTAATTGTTGCCTGGTTCGTGGTTATCACCAGCGAGAAAATAATAATAAATTTTTATATATTCCCTGAAACCTCTGTACCATGACAAAGCCATGCATGTATAAAACCCGGATCCTTTCTGCATTTGCTGCAGGCGATGGTTTGTATGCAAGTGGTTTTGTTTGATGTCAAAAGCTGTTCGGTCGCCAAGAAACATTGCTCAGCCCGTGACGTCATCACCGATGCCTTTTACAGAAAACTCAAAAGTCCTGATTATTTCACACCAAGAGGCAGTAATCAGCGCTAAAAAGAAATTTCAGTCACCATATCATGACTTTCGTAAGTAAATTCCTTTAAAAAGCAAAATAGGCCAAGTAAAATGAAATTTGTATGGGTTTCGACGGGTGGATACTGTCTCTGATTTATAGTGTGAATGGCGTAGAAATGTGAAGCCTCGGTCCCACCTACCCGATTGTGTGATGTGTGTGTTCGAGTGCAACCTTTCCTCCGACTTTTGCTGGGGTCTGCGTGTATCGATTTTGTGAAGATTTTACGTCCTAACTTGGCTTCTTACTATATACGTAGCACTACCAGTACCAGACAAAACTAGAAGTCTGAATGAAACATCAGTCATATTTTGACAAAATGTTATTGTTAGCAGCAAATAGACATAGGCCTAACAGTAACAGTCACTATGGCAGGGCCTAGGCTAGGGTGACCTAACTTTGCGCAGGTCCAAAGTTCACGCACAGGGCCATATCTCAAAAACTAGAAAAGATTGTGAGAATCTGATAGCACCAACTGAAAGAGCAACCTAAATTTACCTTATGACTAACTTTTCTTTGAAATCGGGGAAGGAATTGTGAAATAAAGAAAAGTCGGCAAATTTCATGAATTTTGCAGCGTTTTGCTTCTGTTCAAAAAAAAAACTGAACCTGCCGACAAGGGTCTAGAATTCTGGCAATATCGTGTTTCAGGCCCCACCTCTAATATAGTTTGAATGTGGGGCTGATTCCCACACAAAGTACATTTCAATAGTTGATCGATCATGAAACTCACTTTTACATTTTTACATTTTCTTTCACTAATAAATATATATACTCGTGTTTACGGCCTCACCAAACAGGATTATGATATCATTATCATGGTAGTGGGGCTCATGGGCATCAGCCCCGCTGCTGTGTTAATCATATTGGAATACGGTTCGGTGGGGCCGTAAACACGAGTATATATACTGTGCTCATCAGCTCCGCTGCTGTATTAATCATATTTGAATCGCGTTTGGTGGGGCCGTAAACACGAGTATATATAAGAGAGTTTTAATAGAAGATTATAATGATGATAAGATGTGATGATCGATCAACACATTTTTTTTTTCAAAATTGTAATGGAAAGTCCGTCGTCTTCTATTTCTGTGGCCTAAATTAGGTCAGGAGACATAATCGATCATGATGTATGTGGGCATCAGCTCCACTCACCATGCATTAATTGAGTGGGGCCTGAAACACGATTATGCCAGAATTCCTCTTTTCGAGAGGCGATGTCATCAAAATTGTGAATAAAATGTGATATCAAATTATTCTATGGCATTTTGTCTTGCTAATGATGCAATTATCTTACCTTTTATGGATCTCTATTTTGCATTAATTATTTGTAAACTGGCATGCGCGAAGTTACATGTAGGTCCTGTTATTTCTGTAAAACTTTTCCAGGTCCAGTGCAGCGCGATACGACATCAAATTTTGCGATCACCATATCTCGGGAAATCTTCGTAAATTAGCCTTCTTCTTGCACCCATTTGTAGTCTTAAGACCTTGCTTTGTCTTTGGTGCCAATTAAATGAAATAGTTTTTGGTAGAATTTGATAAATTATGGATTTAGAAAATTAAAATGTGCACGAACTATGGTCCCTACTCATACCTACTCTAACAAAGTTAGATTATTAGATGCACTCAGACTTGTAGGGCTAAACGTATATCGGACTGTGGCGAACATTCACCATTGCAGCAGTCAAAAACAGCAAAATTGCCTTTAGCAAGATTTTTTTTTTTTTTTATTTATTGGCTAGATTATCTGATTCAGGGACTCTTCAACTCTTGATATGCCACAAATTTGGGGATTCAGTGTCGAAAATGCAATTTTAAACAATTATTATCCTCTCATGTGTGATTTTCTACCAAGCCTTAACGTTAGCTCTTGTCTCAACACCATATCAAACTAAAACACCGATCGCCTAGTTTCATCTCCAGAGTGCTCAGGAGCTGATTCTATATGTCACTACTGTGAATACGTCCCATTTTAGCTCCAAATTAAACCACATGTTGAAGGTCGCGCTCATTATTTTCTGAACCTGGGTCACTGGCGGGCGGGGTTATGGACCAGTCAAGTGGTTAGTACGGAGTGACCCCAATTTAGTATAAATACGCAGATAAAATTTGATGCGTTGCAACAACGGAGTAACTTGCTTACGCGAATGCATTTAGTACAGGTTTATGACGGGATGGCCACTCTGTATCAATCTTGTAAATTTGGAACCCATTATAAATGCGGTAACAGGCATAGAGTGTTTGAAAAAAATAGATCTACATGTCAGTTTCATGTTCTGAAACTGTGTCTGTGACCTGCCAAAAAATATTGAGTTAGAAATGCAAATGTGGAATGAGCAGTTCATTCCAATCATTACTTCCAAATGGAAACATTAGTCTAGAACAGTGCTTCTCGACTTTTTTTACTTCGAGGCCCACTTTCATTCTTAAAAATATTTTGACGCCCACCTCACAGAATCTCAATAAGAAAAAAATCAATAAAACATGACAAAAGAAAATAGAGAACAAACAATTGTGTGGTAATTATCTGGATTACATTACAAAATCCAACCTACATGTATGGTTGCAATAAATGAAAGATTGATATAATACCCCCTCTCCAAGTGTACAGAAATCTTCAAAAAAATTTAGCACATTATTGCACCGATGATAATCCACAACTGTTGATGTTATTTTAATATGTTTAATAAATTCAATTCCAATTGGATGTTAACGGTAAAGCTGAATTCAAGAATTTTTCCCCAAATATTTTAGACTGACCTCGCAGCCCACCAGTGGGCCGTAGACCACCAATTGAGAAGCGCTGGTCTAGAATATGTGATATTTGAATGAACTATATTTTGCTCCCTCACATTGCTCGCCTGCAAATAGAACATACATGTAGTTCTCCCTATCACATGTAGTGAACAGTTGGCCAATAAGGTATTGCGTGTAACATCTGTGATATACATGTATTTGCTGACAACTGAGCTTTTAGAAAAGAGCAGCAACAGGCGTAAGAATATGGAGACGTCATGATCTACAGCTCTAAATTAGTGGTTGCCACTGTTCATTTCCCATCAAAACTGATGTAATAACTCTGGTGTTCAAAATTTGTTTGTTGTATTTTTGTCATCTGATAGCTGATTCTGTTATTTAGATGAAAGAAAATGAGACTAGAGTTATTTCAACTCATTTGTGTGTTTTTTTTTTTTTTAGGGATACAATTCATATTATTAATCTGTAAATACCTTGAGTTGATTCTGTTTTGCTTATAATTAATCCTGTTGTCTACAATATAGGCCTGCATTGTATACTAATAATGACATGTTAATCAAAATGATTTTAGGTATGTTGATGTGATTGCCCAAAGGTATGCTTTCCTCAGTGTGTTTCCTATCTCAGCATATTATTACCCTTTCCTTTGTTTTCTCAAATACAATGAAATTGGAAGGATTCAGATTCACAGAATTGGTAAAAAAACAAGATCAGACTTTGTAAACTGCTATTCATGGAATCAAGTTTGACAAATGATGGAAGAATGATTTGCATCATATTAAATGCATGTAACTTTATCCTGAATTTTAATCATATTCTAGGAACCTGCCACCTCATATTTTTTTGCAGTGGGATGATGATCTCTGTGTAATATTTATATCTCATCTAGTATTTTCAATGAAATTAACTGTAAATTTCTAAATATATGGTATTTTCAGGAAAATTTAGAAATTGACAGGTTAATATTCAGACACTTACGTTTACATGTATATACATTGTCAAATATATAACTGTGGCCCATGATGTAAATATCATTGCTGGCCCACAAGCTCAAGATCCTAGGGCCTGTTTTTTAAACCATTATAAGTCTTTAAGTTCATGGATTAGTACTATAGCACATGGCAGTGGGTTGTCCAAGAACTTAGACTTATGATGATTTTGAGAAACAGGGCTGCGTTTCATGAAACCATCGTACATTTAAGTCTAACTTCTTGGATACCCCATTAAAATGCACGTTGTAGAATTAACACTCATTTCAATGGGATGTCCATGAACTTAGACTTATGATGGTTTTCCTGAAACGCAGCCCAGGCCCCTAAGATTTAAGTCATGATAGATGGAAGGATATATGTGAGCTCACGTGGATGAGGTTTACGGTTCATCATGCCATGTGGTAAGTCCTGAAGTTATAGGAAAAGAGAAGAAAGTTGAGGGAAGAAGAAATGGGGAGGCTAGATAGAGGGTATTAAAGAGAGTGTCTGCACCTTTCTTGAGAATGTGTGAAGTCCTGAAAAGGACTGTAAACCAGATGAGAAGGTGATGAGGAGAAAAGGCTGAACTGTCAGTATAATTCCTGTACACACGCGCTTGACCACAGGTTTTCCAAAACCACCCTAAGCAAGTTCTATCCTGTTGTCAAAATGACCCCCTTTTCTTGTTTTTTTTGGGGGTCTCCTAAAAAAATCCCCCCCCCAATGAGTTTAACCTCCTTCAACGGCTTTTACTAAACACTTGGGTCACGGCACGCTGGAAAACACTTGGGTCGTGGCATGCTGGGTATGGGGCGCCAATTGTTAGCCAAGTTATTTGGTCAAAAACTACACAATTTAGTGTCAAAAGTTCACTCAAAATTCTATTTCTTTATAGAATTCATGAACAGTGACCATTTCGTTACAAAATGATATGCAACAGTCAACTTTGCAACAAAAACCTCCTACCAATATGAATAAACAGAAAGGATTTATAATTACGATCTCTCATTAAAGCCTACTATATTCAATTCGCATGGGGAGCCCTTGACTTTGTTTCATTACAAACACTTTGAGCATAGCAGAGGGCAGGAGTATCAGTTTGCCAGAGTATGTTTGTTGGCGCGGCTATGACTATGATTGTTAGTGGTTTACTGTACGCTGACTGTAGTTTTGGACCGAATAACCTAGTTGAAACACTTGGCGCACAATACCCAGCGAGCCGCGACCCAAGTGTTTTCCAGCGCGACGTGACCCAAGTGTATAGTAAAAGCCCCTTGAACATACCCTATACAAATTTGAGGCTACACTAAGTCCAGACTAAGGATGGGGTAAAGGATACTCTAAACATGTCTTAACAAACAGCGCCTTAACCGGCCAAAACTATCCTTTTCACACGTTTTTCTGTGGGTGTGTACAGCAATATATTTGACTGTCCCCTGGGACAGAGAGTCTCCTCATTACCTTCTCGTCTGGTTTACTGTCCTTTTCCAGACTTCACTCCTTCTCAAGAAAGATACTGTGCTCTCTACTCTCTCTTACTCTCTCTTACTCTCTATCTCGCCTCTCCATTCCTTCTCCCCTCAACTTTCTTCACTTTTCCTCAAACTTAACAGTCCTCTTCAGGACTTTGACCACATGGTGAACTGTAAACCTCATCCACATCATCAGTACCACCATGCAAACTTCCACCTTCAAAAATTGTCTGAAGATATGTGGGGATTGCCTGTAACAGTTAACATCTACATGTAGCTCATCTACAGTAAAGATAAAATTATTTTGCCTCAACAAAATATTAGACAATTTTTTGAACTTCTTCTTTGAACTTTTAAGATGAAAATGTAAACATAACTCTTGTGTACATGGATCTGTAAGTGCACATTAATATTCTGTTGTGGTTTTTTGTTGTCCTGGGAAAAATATCAAGGAATAAATTGATCTGTTTCTTTTTATGCTCATCATTGTGTAGTAAGGTATTTGATCATATTTGATCATATGAATGTCATTTGATTATAAATAGAAGAAGCAATGTAATAGACCACTGATTCTTAGCCTTTGGGCAGTGACTTAGATTAATGGTAATGTTTAAGAGAAGCACAACAAATTACTGACCATGATTGCAGCTCACCTGACTGAGGCAAGTGAATAGCAAATATTTTAAAACTGCCATTAGAAAAATAAATCATTAGGAAAATTGTCAGAAATATTCCTTAGTTACAAGAACACATATTTTTAAAGGAAAGTAAATACAACATGAATAAATGTTCAAATGTGCAGGGATAGTAATTCTTTCATTAATGAGCTCTTTCTATTAGATAAACACTTCAATTATCCTTCCTCGAACGGTCAGTTTTTCGTAAAAGCATATTTATTCGGTGGAGAAACTTTTGTTTCTACTTTTTACTTCACTATTAGTGCTCCTCGGAAATGGAGATTAGAGGCCTACTTCCTGTGAGCTTTTCTTTGCTATTTCCTGTATCAATGCCCTTGATAATTTTGAACCTGATTTCTGATGTAGAGTACCTTCAAGTGTGATATATTATCTACTTCAAGAGCCAGTATAGGATGAAGGAAAAGGAAGAAAAGAGTTTGGTCTACACTTTTTACAGGAAACATGATATTTCCTCCTGATAAGAATTTTCATTTTGTGGACTTTAATAGAAATAGATGTTTTTATTAAAAGCACTAATCAGAGCAGGGCAGGAAAAAAAAAAGGGGGGGGGGGGGAATACGATTAAATAGAAATATGATCCTCTTACATTTTCTTCATAAAATGATAGGTGTTTTGAAAAGTCCTTAGTGATTTTTTTATTTTTTTTTTTTAGAGGGGTTGTAGTTATCTAAATAATGAAATATTTTGGGGTTTAAGAAGTTAAGATCATTAGTATGTGTACAGTTGCTTGCTTGAAGCCATACAGAATTCAACATGTTCTTTTGCAATGTCAGACATAGTATACATAATCCATGTAATCTGGTTTGTTTTGAATTTGAAATGATTTATTCACGAAAGTAAAATTTTGAATTTATGGAATGGATAATGTTTCTTTCATTGTATGTCTTTGCTGCAAAGAATATCATTATGTGCTTATTTATTTTCAATCTATGATGGTACAAAATGTTCATAGGTATATTGTTTGCAGCAAAATGTCACAGTCCTGCTCATATAAACGTTTGTTTTTAATTTTTTATGTTTCTTTTTTTCCCCCCGCCTTTTCCCCGCTCCGACTTAATTCTTGAAATTAATTCTCTGGTCTTAATTAGGCATACAGGCTGCATATTTGGTATATTTTGAGATATTTTGGCCTAAATTTGCTTAAAAGGTTTATATGGTTTGAATTCAAACTACATGTATGGTTTAGAGCTCCATAAGTGTAGTGCTCTCATGTCCTCTTGTCCAAAGGGTGGACAGTAATGTATATGCGTACTTTCGCCTTTATTAGTTTATGGTGGAAGTGAAAACCATGGTTTTAGATCCCATTTGCAGCTCTAACATATTAAGATGTGTGAATATGTGTTCAGTTATAAGAGAATGATTATTAAAAACTTATGTGAAAGAAAAATGCATTGTACATGGCTAATTAATTGAATAACATTAACATTTTTGATAACTCTTTTTGATAACTATTTTTTTCAGACCAAAAATTTTATCAAATTTTTTTTCGAGATAGCGCACAACGAAAGGATTCACGTTACATACAATACAGTGCTGCTATTATGCGGTACTTACAGGGGGAAAAATAATTAATTTTTTTCCGGGGCTACTTTTTGAGCCCACCGGCTCAAATTTTACTATATTGTATTACAGTTAACATTGGACTCTATGAGAATTTCAGGGGCTCTTTTTTAGTTTTCCAGGGCTCTTTTTTGGCATTTCAGGGGTGAATTCACCCTGAGCCCCGTGTATTTTTTTTTGCTGACGTGTGGTGGCCGCGAGCTGCGCGTGGCTGAGCTAGCCAGCTAGCTGACTTCGCTTCTGCCGGTGAGCTGATCAAACTTGCTTATTCAAGGATGGTAGCCAGATTTTCATTTTTGTATGACCAAGTTGTATGGATTTTTGAAGATTTTGCAAAAGGGATCTCCTACTTTTAATATGTGGTTTAAAGTAAACATCTTTTATGCATTTAGGCCTAATAATATTTGGAGGAATTGGGGTAGCTGATGAATCATACTTTATATTTATAACAGATTTTTATGAGTGCTTTCAACATGGATTATGGATTATGACTGACCATGAATGTAATTTTGGATGATATCATGATATCATATGATATCATATGAAAGATTGAATTCACATTACCAGTAAAATCGATCCTCATCAGGGTAGATATTTTCGTGCACAAATTAAGCACTATCCTTGGCTATTGTGTTTCTTCCTTGATGGATACCACAGACCTGAATACCTATTTGTTTTGATGCATACTAGTACCTACATTAGGATGCAATATTGCCAACAGCCAGAAGGAAACACATTGATTTTTTTTTACAGGGTTTGATACCAGGCATTGTTGCTCTCATTTCAAGAATATTAACCAAGTACATTGCATTTGAAGAAAAAAAAATACTGATTTACCCTCCTACCAAAGCCCTACTACAAATACATGTATATGACATATGAAGATTAAATGGTATGGGAATCATCTTAAGGCCAGTGTCAACTGGTTATTTCTTTAACAGCTGTTTACAGGGTCAACACCATTCCCAGCTTGACACTCAGAACCTTTCCTGTATTAAGTAATGTAAAATTAACCTTATTATAGAGTAAGAATGAATTATGAAACTCTGTTTACATATCATAGGGTGTTTTGAAAGGATGATAGCACTTTCATTGCAAGGTGGACACCATGCTCATACATGGACTTTCAAAATGGATCCTAAACAAGTAATTATCCTTCCATCTCAGAATACCCTAAAAAAGTAATTTGTCATGTTTTCCCCACCCTAAGCAAGTACACGCACCCAAGTTGTTTTAAAAGTACCAGTATACCCTTTTTTCTTGATTTTTAGCAATTTTGATACCCTTTTCACTGTACATGTGTACATCACCCGTCAGTGAAAAACAACCCTTTTCATGCATTTTTGTGTATGAGCATGGTGTCCACCTTGTAATGGCAGTGCTCCCCCCCCCCCCCCCCCGGGTGTATTTGGTACATGCCAAACGCAGTTTGAAGGGGGTATATACATATGCATGTAGGAATCAGCATGCAATCGGGTCCGTTGCAAATCTTGCAGATCGAACTACTTCCTCATTTTTCGAGCAATGCTCATGAAATTCGGCATACACATTAGTCTTGGGACGTAGATGTGCAAGGCATATTTTTCAAATGTGTTGGAAACTTTGTGCCATGGTAACAGCATATTATTGCAATAAATCAGGAAAGATCTGGTGGACTGAAATAATTCTTCATTTTTCAAGTAATGCTCATAAAATTTAGTAAACATGTTGATCTTGAGACGAAGATGAGCAAGACATAGCTTTTGAATGTGTCAAAAACTGCATTGCCATGGTAATGGCATATCATTGCAATAAATCAGGAAAATTCTATGGATTGAACTACTTCCTCATTTTTCAAGCAATGCTCATGAAATATGTCACACACATTGGGGTGGGGGATATCAATTACTTTCAGTGATATTTCTTATTTTTTTCTTCTTTCTTTCTATTTCTTATGGTTATTCATGTGATGTTATCCTGAAAGAGAAAATGTCACCTCTTAGGCTTTACTTTATTCTTACAGTACTCTTACTGTATGTATACATGTATTACTGTGTACAAACCTGAAAATGAAATCAACTGTCTTCTATTTTTATATTTCATTTTATATTGCAGAACCGTGTGTGTGAAGCAAAGAATGCAAGATGTAGAGTAAGATGGCTGTAAGATCAGATTGATGGCATGACCAAGCCAAGGCAACCACGGCCTGTCAACGGTTGGATGGCTTCGTCTGGGCAAGACACTCTATTACAGTACCCACTCCCTAGTAGCACTATTCGCGCAAGAAAAAGCAAAAGACGCCCTCCCCACACGGACCCACCCACCGCCATGGCCACCTCACTCAGTCCTCGTTCAGAGCACAACAACCGAGTCTCTTCTCTCTCGATGCCGGCAAATGCCCTATCCCCTCGCAGCATCCAGCCTTCGTCCCTGATATCCCCAAGGACAATGGCCGCTGCATCCCAGCAACTCCGTGACCTCACCCATGAGCAATACCAGGAGAGGAGGCGACCACGTCAGATTATCTTCTACCGAAACGGTGATCGCTTCTTTAAGGGCAAGAAGATGTTGATCACGCCACACCGCTACACTTCATTTGAAGACCTCCTCAGTGACCTCACCAGGAACATGAAGCTACCTTACGGTGTGAGGCAGATCTTTACACCAGATGGGACTAAGGTCAGAGACATTGAGGAACTGAAGAATGGAGAGTCATATGTCTGCGCTTCTTTTGAGAGGTTGAAGAAGATGAAGTATACGTCAGCAACAGCACTTCCGGACTGGAATACAGGCACTCAAAGTAGGTATCATCTTTATGAATAACATGTATGGCTGTGGTATATCAACCATTGTTTTCCCTTGACCCCTCCAAAGTCCTACCAAAACCACCCTTCAATTGAACTATTGCATACATGTACGTAACATTGATTCTTTGGACACCACTGCCCTTCCCATGGACTTACAGTTGAAAGATACCGGTCAAATGGTCAACTGAGGAAATATCCACTTTTTTTGGGGGGGGGGATATTCTTCATGGTATATTTTGGTTAGTTGTCCTTGATAATTTCTCTGGTCATTTTTTTCTGGTTTTTACATGTATATCATGCACAAAATACTCTGGGTACCCTTATGAATAAAGCAATGTACCCTTTCTTATATATGAAAATTATATTTTAAGATCATATTGATTGACATGGTCCATCATCTAAGCCCATCCTGAAATATTTGTATTCAAGTGTGAATCATGAAACTGACTGGTAAAATCACACTCATTATAGCACGTACATGTGCTATAATGCGAAGCGTCGTGGTCTGGTGGTTCTGACTCTCGTCTTTCAATCAGAGGGTCGTGGGTTCGAATCCCAGCCATGGCGTTAATTTCCTTCAGCAAGAAATTCATCCACATCGTGCTGCACTCAACCCAGGTGAGGTGAATGGGTACCTGGCAGGAATTTATTCCTTGAAATGCTTGCGCGCTGGCGGCTGCCGGGCTAAAGCCAGGGTAATAATATCCAAGTCCTTTGGAAGCGCATAGAGACGTTATATCATAATGTGATATGCGCTACACAAGAACTGTATATTATTATTATTATTATTATGTACACATACAGCAATTTGTCACAAGACATTAAGTGCAAACCCTTGAGTAGTCTGAATTCTACAAATGCAATTCTTTATTTCTAAAACCAAACCAAATTCCACAATGACTTGAACCTAGCCTAAATATGTCAGTCACTTGTACAAGAAGAGCTACAGAGGGTTTATATCAGAGGCTAGTCTATAGCACCAATGTTTCAGACCCTTCCTTTTAAAAGCAGGTTCAGTCCTAAACTACATGGTAAGCCAATTCCCACCTAAACAGCGTCCTTCCTGCTCTTGGCAAATCACGCCCCATTGTCATAGAAACAGTAAACAATACATGCACTGATGTGAGTTCTGTCAAAGCAAATATAAGGCCCCTTGCTTGGTGTTGCTACCCTACCTGCCTTCGGTCAGAAGGGCTGAACAAATAGATTGTTGCATTCAAAGCTCAAGTACCAATGTAGATTATGTAACCCTATTTTTTATGTCCACTTTGATAAATAGAACTCCTGTGAGCTTGATTAGTGTTTTTGTATGCCCCAATAGAGATGCCCCCTCAGGACTGACTACATTTACTTCTTACTTGTAACTAAAAAGCTTAGAGCACTTGTGTTTTCAGACTTTCTTTTAATCCATGCATGACCTTGTAATTCTGAGTTCGTCTTAGCGAGTTCTTACTTCATATTGCATTATCATGCCTGGATGTTATTTCAGTCTTGCAAGTGACATACATAATATTGCAGCAATGGAATCGCTTGATCTACTGATGTTTGCCTACTTTCTATTTAGGATAGGATGATATCATGATCTTGAGTGGAACGAATTTGAAATATTAACCAACATTGATGAATTGCCCCATTCATGTGCTCTCCTGTGAATACATGGACATGTATGTACAGTAGTAAATGTACATGCTGTTGTCAACATATTCAATACTCATGAATAAGGAGGGTAAGAAACAATGTTTTGTTTCTTTTGTTCTTGTCTTTTTTTTCTCTCCTTTTTTTTAGTTTTGAATAGTGAAATGCCATCAACCTTTTCAATGCAAAGTATGTATATATGTATCAATTTATCATGAAATTCATAGCTACGATATTTTTAGTTAGTTTGTCTAAAAATAGAATGCATGCATCATCAGCATCATCATCAAGTTCAGAATTTCTTTCATATCTCTTCACTTAAACAATTTTCTGATTGTTATGGGTAGAAGAAATGAAATGATTGAATTTTACTGCTTGAAAAATTTGAAATGTCAAAATACATGTATCAAGTTTCTTTAAGTAGAATAATAATGGAAGTGTGGTTCAGTAATGTACACTCCATTTTTGGACCACTGTTCATACAGTATTGCATGTGCACATGGTCCTATACCTCTTCAACTTCACTGTTTGAAGAACCCTCATAAACCCTTTTCCAGTTGATACATGTACTTGGTACTTTGGTATCACCACCATGTTACCCCCAGGAGCTAGGTTACCTTTGCGGGTGCATTGCTTATCAATGTTTATGAACGATAATCACCATGTTAAAAAATCAATAGCTTTGCAAGATAAGAATCTTGTCTTCTGATGCATGTGTGTGTTCATGTGTTTGTGAGGACACATCAAATACACAAGGCGTGAAAAAAAATAGCCATCGTGCCTGTTGTAACTTACGTAAATTGGATTTAAAATATGAATGTCTACATGTAGATGCATGATGCAGTGATTAAGGAATGTGATACAAGTACCTATTTTTGAAAGCTGAGATTTTGTAGCAGAGAATACAGATATATATATGAACTTCTGAAGACTCTTGTTTGAGTTTGGATTCCATTTGATAATTTGAGAAGTGTTGGGATAACTTCATCAATTTTGTGCATTCTGTGTCTACAGAACTTGTACCATGCAGTTTACTGGTATGTCATTTTGGGTTCACATGCGTCTTACTGGCGTAGACATCATATTTTCTTGGTTTCATATGTGGATATAAAAGCACTATTTTTAACACTGCAACATGGACTTATTTCTTAGGACTTCAAAGGAGACAATGATATTTTGCATGAAATTGATTGTTTAAATTCTTTGAATGGGAAGTCGTCCTAGTGTGCGTTTACCAGGCATTCAACCTGGACAGGCTAATAAAGGTTTGTATTCTGTGAATATACTTTCATTTCATGATGCAGGGTTATCCAAATAATATTTCTCACAATACATATGGGTAATTCCATAAATTAGGGGTCCAATTTGTGACATTTTTGGTGTCCCTGTTACATATGAAACCCACATATTTTCATGGCTTTTGCTGGAGATGCAGATAGTGGAGCAAGATTTTAAAGTCATTCTATGCATGAGGATGCAATATCATGCTTAGAATTACATTAAAATCTTACTCCACCATTGGCGTCTTTGCTCAGAGCCACAACAAACATGTTGGTTTCTTATGTAACAGGGACACCAAAAATGTCACAAATTGGACCCCTAATTTATGGAATTACCCATGTACCAGTTGCACTCTTGGAATGAAGAAATACAATTACAAAAGAATTCCATGATACACATCTCTGTGTGTACCTCTTTCTTGTAGAAGTACATAGGTTCTATAAAGAGTACCATTGCTTACATATGCAGGCATACATTGATTCATGTATTGATTTGCATATTTTGATTGACACTGATACAAAGTCAGTTTTCCATTATCATTGCTTTAAGCTATTGCAAAAATTGAGCAGGATATTTTCATTTCTGCTGGTAACACCCATTCGTAACAAAACATTTGCAACACAAGATTTATTTGTTGTAACTGTTATACTGTACAGTCAACTGGCCTGTGCTCATAATGTCTATGTTTTTCTTGATTCCATTTCTCTCTAAGAGATCTCATTTCCTTGTCCAAAGACTAATAGTGGTAGTTGAAATACTATGAAATCATTCATCTCATCATACTTGAGATGTTTGTGAGTCCGTAAGGCTTTCAAACTTAAGAGCTACATATTTTTATGGAGTGCAAATAGTGCCATATTTGACAAAGCAGTCTGTGTAAAGAAATCGCTTAACTCCCATTTTCCCTTACTTATGAAATGTTTGTATTAGCAACCAGGAGAATCTGTAGATTCCCGTGTTTAGGATACTACTTTTTTATTCATCTGTTATTATTGTGTCGAAAAAGGATGTTTACAAGGAAATAGTAGTGTTAAGAGAAGTTCTGTTTGTTATCATGAGGTATCTTTGCTGAAGTATGTGTTTAGTCGCTTGTATGGGACTTAAGGATGAAATTGCAATTTCGGTAATGACTGATTTTTGTTGTGTGACTCTCTACTCCGATTTGAATGGAATTTCTTTGAATAAGACCAGAGATTTGCTCGACAGTTCTTGACTCTGCACTTGTGAGCTTTTACAGTGAATCAGTGGGTCATCATCAATTTATTATACTCTAAAATTTGACATCATATTATCTCCCATACCAAAAATTGGGTAATGGTCATACTGGATGATTTACTTGGAGCTCAAGATGGAATGATGAAGACTTGAGGGTTGTGTTAATTGTTTGTGCAATGTTGTGCAGCATCAGTACTTCTTCCAAAAGTGGAGTGAGGAAGGAAAAATTATACAGTACATGTACATGTACATTGCACTTTTAATCACATTTTTTTTACTTAATAGTATATTGAACAATGCCTAACGGATATCCAGTCTACTACAAGAAGTATGTATGGGGAAGGGAACAGAGAGCCCTTTGTAACGATCAAGGTAAATGGAAACAGATAATAATGCCAAGCAAAGTTTTTGGGGTACTTGGTCAAGAAATACAAAGTCTGAAGATGGAGGAATTTTGGAAATCAAATATTGCAGTACTACTCCTTGATTATCAATGTTTGTAAAATCATATGATAAAGTATAATGAATTTCATTGTAAATAATATCCCACCAAGTAAGGTATCATCAATGAATTATGAGGAACTGCAATTGGAAAAATACTGAAAGTATCATTTAAATGCATTAAAAGCGTTAACCTTCCAAACCTTACCTAGAGTGCATTTCATATTTTTTTGATGATTCATGAAATGTCATTTGAAAAATTCTATTTAGAGTAATAACAGATTTTTGGCAAATATGTTTTATACTATATTGCTATGAATAGTCTCTATCGATACCTGCATGCATGTCTTGAGAATGAAATTAATACAGTCTGTTAATCAATTCAATACATGTATATTCTGGCTGTTTCCTGTTTGTACTTGAAAAGCATTATTGCATCGTTTTCCTGCTTAATACATGTTATTTATTTTAAATGCCAAATGAATTAGCTTTGTATCATTATAAGGTATTTTTTGGTGGTATGATGAGTGTTGAGCCCATTTAGGGTATGTTTTGCCAGTGTGATGCTCTGTAGGGGATGGGTGCAAATTTAAGGTCCATTTTCAAAGTGTGTGGACAAGCTCCCCCCCCCCCCATGGGGGGAACACGCATGTGCTTGTTTGTGCATTTACATCCTGTAGTGCAATCATTCAAGGATTTAGAAACTGAGTGATGTTGCCATGTAACACGAGATGTTTTTCCATCAAAGAATTCTAATCTCTTTCAAAAATTAGCATAACCATCATTTTATTTTTACAAAGAATGAAAGCTAAATGAATTTTGAATCATTTGCAAAGAGGAGCTCAGTGGGATCATTCTACAAGGATAGCATAGTCCCGACTCCCAAGGGGGTTTATTTCTGAACAGAAATATATTCATATTCACCTCTTATCTGGTTAATTTCTGCATCTATATCGATTCCTGTTTGATTCACACCAGATTTTGTTTGATTTAGCACCACTTCTCATGCAAAGTGAGGAAATGCGCAAGTAATGTGATAGGAGGAGTTTGTTTTTGTAAGTCTGTTGACTCTTCATGTCTACAACAACCTTGACTCTACAGAGGCGATGGCAACCACTTGAGGCTATCCCAAGAATGTGGTACAAGAACTTTGGCATGGGCCGTTTGGTGCTTTTATGATGATTTTCGACAACTGTGCAATCAGTCAGCCTGTTGGGATGGTCTTGTTTAGTCCCTTAGTACCCCAAACAAACACTTGAGGCATCATTAATTCATATTTGGATGTACTTGAGACTGGATTTAATTGATGTCAGATGTTGATTCGCAGAGGATCATTTCATACTTGAACCCATTTTTGGATTGCATACTGTGCATTATTGGATTGATATTTCAGTGATTCTTCCTTTTATGTGGATCATGGTCACAAGATGTACTGGAACAAAAACAGGAGATTGCTTTTAACATGTTAGTTATGCAGTGATTGCTATTATTGTGAAGTGCCTTACTTCTTTTTATTTAATAGATCTGCATCATACTAGAAATCATAATTGGTTATTTTCACAATTTATCACACTCTCAGTCTGAAGAAAGTTCATAGCATATCCCTCTTTTATTCTTAAATATTCCATATCCCTATTTTATTCTACTTAATACGTCTTGATTATCTAGTTTCTTTTTTCTTTTTGTTTTTTTGTTTTTCATTTTTTCCTAATTTTTTTAATGTTTTATCGATATGTTCCTGCATGATATATGACTCTTGTCAGTTATCTATCTTCCACTCAATTAATTATGCTGTTTCTTTTCTTTGTGCCATCCTATTTCCAGGGAGGGATCCAAAGAGTGATGCACACCTTTACACGCATATCCCTGTTGGGTTGTCTTACCCTACTGAAGGAAAGTATGCAGAGATGTACGGCAGGACTACCTTTGGCTCTGGTCACTCTGGGCCAGGGTCATTTTCACACAACAGAGGAAGACCTGGAGCAAGTCTTGATGGAGACTCCAAAGCCCTGGGCATCCTTCACTCAGACCGTAGCCCCATCAAGCCAAGGGTTGTCAAGATCGTCAAGACTGGACCAAGACCTAGGAAGATGGTGTCTTTGCTCATCAACAAGCGTAGTGTACAGTCTTATGAACAATTGATTCAGGATGTGTCTGATGCCTTTGGACTACCCAAATACAAGAACAACAGGGTCCGCAAGCTGTATACAGCAAAGGGAAAGGAGGTGAAGAGTCTGGTAGACTTTTACAGAGACAAAGAAGGTGTGTTTATTGCATCTCCATCAAGGGCTAGCCTTTCAGATGATACTATTCTTGATATTTATGAAGAACTATTCCCAGAAAACCCCTATGCTCAGACTATCCGCAAGAGGAAGGGGAAAAAGAAAGATGGAACAAAGCATGATAGTGGAATAAGTGATGAAGAAGTCAAGGTAGTGAAGAACAAAAGAGAAAGGAATAAACTTTCAAAGGACAATGATTCTAGATTGAATGATAGCAGGGGGTCAGATTTGACGACAGATGCTTCGAATCTCAATCAAAAGGACAATGACAGGAAGAGGGAGCAGGAGGAACTGGAAAAGAGGAGGAGAGAGTTGGAGGAGAGAATGCAGGGAGATATCAAGAAGAGGGAATCAGAGTTGCAGCACAGGGAAGAGGAATTAAGATTAAAGGAAGAAGAGTTAAAGAGGAAGGAGCAGGGTGAACGGGAGAGGAAGGACAGAGAACGAGAAGAGGAACTGGCAAGGAAGGAACGAGAATTGAAAGAGAAGGAGGAAGAGTTGAAGAGGAGAGAGAAAGAAGAAGGACAGAAGCTGAAAGAACTCTTGGAAGCTGATGCGCAGCGTAAAATTGAGGAAGCTAGGTTGAAAGCACAAGCTCAGGCAGAGAGGGAAGCAAGAGAAGCGGCCGAAAGGAAAGCAGCAGAAGAGGCTACTAAAAGGGAAGAAGCTGAGAGGAAGGCCAGGTTTGAACTGGACAAAAGAAGTAGAGATGAAGAAGATCTAAAAAGGAGAGAAGAAGCTGAGAGAAGAGCAAGACTAGAAGCAGAAATGGCTGCCAAGGAAAAAGAAGCAAGAAGAGCTTCAGCAGAGAGAAGAGCACATGAAGAGGCAGAGAAGAGACTTCAGCAAGAACAAAAGCTTAGGGAGAAAGAAGAGGCGGAACGAGAAGCAAGAGAGGCTGAGAGGTTGGCCAGGGAAGAAGCGCAAAGTAGGGCACTGTCAGAGAAACAGGCAAGAGAAGAAGCTGAGAGGAAAGCAGAAGAAGCTTTGAGGTATAAGGAGGGACAGGAAGAAGAGCGCAGGAAACGGGAAGAAGCAGAGAGGCTTGCACAGCTTGAGGCAGACTTACGGAAGGAGGTGGAAAGACGTGCAGATCAAGATTCCACCAACAAGAAGGATTCTGAAGATGAACTCTCACCATCTGGCTCTCCTAGAGACTCAGATGATGGTATAGTGTACAAAAAGGATAGTGATGATGGCACTCCAACTCCAGAGCCTCCCAAAGACCGATTTGTCCACCAACCAAGAACTCTTGTGAAGAAGTCTGATATTTTGGTGAAATATGACATCGGGGCTAAGATCGGTGATGGCAACTTTGCCGATGTCCATGAAGCAACTCACAAGGAGACAGGAGACATGTATGCCATGAAGGTCATTGAGAAGGCAAAGCTCAAGAACAAGGAACACATGGTGGAGAATGAGATAGCCATCATGAAGCACGTTCATCATCCCAACATTGTACGATTATACGAGGAGTATGAAACCAGGGGTCATATCTATCTGGTGATGGAGTATGTGACAGGGGGTGATCTCTTTGATGCCATCACTGAAAGTGTCAAGTTCACCGAGAGGGATGCTGCCTTGATGGTGACAGACCTGGCCAAGGCTCTCAAGTACCTCCATGACTTGAATGTCGTTCATCGTGACCTGAAACCGGAAAACTTACTGGTAAGTCTGAAGAAGATCAGTTATTTTTTATTGGGTCCTCCATGATGTATAGAGACAAGATGAACAGTTCAAATATCACGTATTTCATGTCTCTATATTCATGACATGACATCATGAATATGGTCTTGTCATGGTTGTTTTCAAGATGTAGAAATAACATGCTGGTACATTATTAATTTGATGAGGTCAGTATTTACGTGAATCTTACATGTTAAATCATCACCAACATTTGATTACGTATAATAGAACATGAAGTAATGACTATTAAAATGGCAATTTCAAGTCTAGTAATTGGTTTCTGTATGAAATGTGATTTCTTTCTACATGTAATGTTAATGTTATGCTGAACATTGACATTTTTTTATTTGTACATGGAAGTATTTTACTTTTTGAGATGCACCATTATCCTTGCATTAAATCTAAACTAGAACTTTTTTTTTGTATTTCATTAATCCAGGTGAATAAGTCAGAATCAGGTGAAATCACTCTAAAGCTTGCTGACTTTGGTCTGGCCATGGAAGTGAAAGAACCCATATATACTGTATGTGGTACACCTACATACGTGGCACCAGAGATTCTAGGAGAGACGGGTGAGAGTTAACAGTATATTCATTATTTCTTTAGATGGACCAGTTTTTTGGGTTTTTTTAAATACCGTTAATAGGTATACTGATATCAAAGCATTTTGTAATGATGGGGTACCAAAATACACAAGGACAACAGGAAATGTGACCATAATGTTGTGATTGAAGTACATAAAAGCAGAGTGTCAAGTACCAGTATATTAATTTGTTAGGGAAGTTTTTGTGTTCTCCTTGGAAGGGTCATTAAAATGAATATGCCTGTTTTTCGTCTCTTTTATTATATCAGAATTTTTTAGAAATTGACATGAAAGACATGATGCACATGTATCTTAGGAATTGTGAATACTGTCATGGAAAGTATATACATGTATTGACTTTATGTGAGCTAATGGTTATAAACCACTTAATTATGGACAGATAAGATTTCTGTTCTTTGAGTAGTAAGTCCAAATTATCCATAACTTTATTCTCATGAATAAGTCTTTTGCTTCCTCTTTTAATCTGTTTTCTTTGTCTCGAAGAATTGATAGGTTACGTGGTCTTTTTGCAGCCCTACATATATCATTGTTTATTTTTATCAAAATTTCCTTCAAGATGTTTTGTCTGAAAGAAAATCTTTGAATATAGATAAACTTCAGGAAGTGCCAACCTAAACAGCCATCTAAGCGCTGTATTATGTAAAATTAGCTGTAGTGATCTGTATTCTCATGATTTCATCCTCCACTTTCTCATTTATTTTTATCTCAAAGAATTAGTAATATATTTTATCTTTTTGAAGCACTGATTATATCATTGTTTTTCTTTACCAACACTTCCTTCAGGATGTTATTATGTTTTTAAATAACATCTTTGAATATAGAAAAACTTAAGAGAGTGCCAACCACAATATCAGACATCTTGGAACACTTTAAATTACCCTTTAAATTATTTCTGTTTCTCTTTCTCTTTCTTTCTCTTTCTCAGGATATGGTCTAGAGGTGGATATGTGGGCCATTGGAGTGATCACCTACATCTTGCTGTGTGGATTCCCTCCTTTCAGGAGCCCAGATAGAGACCAGGAGGAACTCTTTGAGCTCATCCAGGCTGGAGAATTCTCCTATGTCTCACCGTATTGGGATAACATATCCTCAGGTAGTGTATGTGTGTTTTGTATGCACACGTAGTAGTGTTATAGTAAATGGGTTTTATCATTTGATTGGGGATGTGAAAGTTGTGTGTTGAAATCCTGGCATGGCATGTCTTTTTTAAAAACCTTTACTGCACTGGCTAGTCTGCAAAGAAAAACTGTGGACCTTGTAGAATGCGGAAAGCATTGTACATGTAATTGAAATTGACATATGCTCTCACGATGACCATATTAATACTCCCAGGGATTAGAGATATTGGACATTGTGTGAGCCTGAATGAATGCATATCTGTGAAGTACTTTTTAGAGACATTCGAATTAAAGCTTTTTATAAATCTATAAATCTATAAATCTAAGCTTTATATAAATCTATTAAAGACAGTAGCAATGTGCATATAGGTGGTTAGCTTCTTAATCTTTTGAGTAATACATATTAATTTTAAACTAGCTGTCATAGAGGTTATGAAAAAGTAGGTTTGGGAATGTTCATATATGTGCACAGTGTGGTGATGTTGGCTATGAAAATATTGGTTAGTATTATATTCTTGTCATAATTTTAGATCCTGAATAATTGGCATTAATCCACTCTGAAATGAATAGACACTTCATGTGAATAGAATTGAGCAAAAAATGAGCTAAAGTGTACAGTTCTTTCCTAAAGGCAGTTATTTGTTACCTCAAGTCAGGATTGTACTGACAGTCATGTGATTGACCTACCACCATTTAATCAGGTTTGATAAGCTAGCAAGTAGCATCAACTAATACCGGTAGTAATTTAGGAGCTTTTTGGCAGCTGAAACTTTAGCTGTACATATATGTTTTGTATGTCAAGGGCTTTTGAGTTTTCACCTTCTCTTTCTCCTTTCTCAGCTTCTCTGATAACCTACCTGTAAGTCAGTAATCTCTCTTCAACCTGTCACTTTCACTCTAAATATGTCACTTTTCTTTTTTTTTTTCATAAGTTTATACATTTGATCATAAGCCCAGTTTATTTTCCCCCCTATCCCCCTTCAGCTGCCAAGGACCTGATTAATCACCTGCTTGTGGTTGACAAGAAGAAACGTTACACTGCCAAACAAGTTCTCAAGCATCCTTGGGTCACCAGTGAGGGCGCTTCAGGGAAACAGATCAACCTACAGAGGGAGGTCTCCATGAACCTGGAGAAGAACTTTAAGGATCGACGCAGCGCAAAACGCAAGCCAGCCGCTCTGAAGAACTGAAGAGAACCTTGTCATATGAATGGAAAACTTCATGTAAATATAAATGAGCACAAAAGAAACAAGACTATTCCTGCCAACCTAACTGACAAGTTCTTAACTTGTAGTGATGTCCTCTGTCAGTACCTGTACACTTTAAAATCACAACATTTTGTTTAGTCAAGTTTTTTCACATTATTTAGCCCATGATTGGATCATTTTTGTGTTCATTCTAAGTTGAATGAATTACAGTGCTGTTATTGCAACTTAGAAATCTTCAAAATATGCGTAACATCTGAAATACATGTCTCATTTTGAGAAATGAGCTTTATAATTGTTGTTATTAAAGGAAGTGATGACAATTAATCAGAGGTAATATTCATTGTACATAGTGAAAGAAATCTTTTAGACATGATTAGTTCCAATCATGTTATGATGCAAAATAAAATAATATATGCAGTATACCAGTATTTAAATACTGATTATGTCTTCTTTGTGTAATTCCTATGACGCATGCTGCTTGTCTGTCAGTATGTCAGTTGCGATAATAAAGAACATGTATGTTATCAAAGTTTTGAGGAGGGATGCATCTATTTACTTAAGGAAGACAAACTGCTATTTTACAGTTGATAGTAGTGTAAATTTTGTGAGGTCGATTTGTTTAGTGTGACATGGCTGTCAATGTTTGGCCAGCTTTTTGATTTCCCTCTGAATGTGAAGATGATTCATTTATTCAGTAGGGAAGGTTGAGTTTTCAGAACCCTGATCTGAAATCCAATGACAAAGCAATTGTTGTTTCAATATTTATTTTGGAATGTTCTGATCGTGTAAAGGAAAATTGAATGCTGGTATGAGATAATATCCAAAAGTTATTTTGCAGGATTCTTGTTGATTTTAAGAGGTAGGGCTTTCAGGTCTTTCTGCAATGGAGCTGTGAATATAAAATGCAGATTTTAAAATCCTTTCAAATATTGGGCTTATCGGGAATCACTGATGTGTAATTTCGATTTTCACAGTGCCATGTGAATAGATATATGTAGAAGTGTGTAATGTGATTAGTTTTTAAAGCATTATGGGAGCAACTTTATAGGGATGAATCAACTTTGATATCAATTCAATTGAAGATTTTGGTAGGGTTATATACACAGTACTGAGGTATCGTATTGTATACATGTATTTGCTGTGGATGACTTGGTGGTATGCTGATATCAAACTTCTCAGTGAAATATGCCTCCTCAGGAAGAAAACTAACCTTATTGTCTTGCTGTGTTTTATATTTCATGACCTCATGCTCTAGTCAATCCAGCTAGTTTTAATAGAAATGTTTACCTGCCTGCGTAGAGGCTAAATCATGGAATTATGTTCTGGATGTGAAAGTTCAAAGTTAATTTTTTATCATGACTAGAGTTTTGTAGAATGAATATAGTACATTTGTATGTTGTCAGCTGATACCTTGCACTTAAATTTCTTGAAGAAATTGTGTCAGTCAGTGAATACTATTAGTTACCCCTGCTTGTTCTTATGAAATACGGGCAAGATATTTCCCATATTTCGTAAGAACAAGCAGGGAGTAACAATTTTATCTTTTTAAGTGTAGATCTACATGAATTCTGTGTGTAATCTCAATGGTAAAGTTAAGATGAAAACATGCTGTCATTCATATTTCAGAAGCTTTGGTCTACTCACCATTTTTTTTTCACGGAATACAAAACATAAGCGCATGGAAAACATAAGCGCAAACATAAGGGCATGCATGCAAAGCACCTGCACACTAAATAATACAAAACACAAGCACATGCACAGATGTGATGATAACATCATCAAGGAATACGGGATATATTCAGTGATGATTTAGCGCATGCGCACAAATATAAAAAACAATGAAAAACATAAAAACGACATCTGCAACATATGGCCTCTTTTACGGAATATGGGAAATATTCAGTGAATGGTCTGTATTTGTGACCGTATACACAGGTAATACGGGATTGTCTCAAAGACATGACTGACCAGTGAGATTACAGAATTCATGAACAATAAAAGATTAACGTACGTATACTAAGTTTTAAGCATCTCGTAATCCAGCAACTCCGTTTTTATTCAAGATTGTAAATATTCATGTCTAGTGTGTAAAATATGTAGATTATTAGAATGAGAACTATTTGTACAGAAAGAGATGATGACATATTTACTTACATTTTTCAGATCCATTCATCTTGTCACAACAGTTAATAGATTCAAGGCTAATTGCACAACTTAAAGAGAGCCAATCTTTTGAAGAAGATTTATACTACCTCTATTCTACAAACATGGTAGGAAAAATACTTTTGAAGTGCATCAAATGTAATCATGCAGTGGTGAAGTTTGAAATCATTTGCTAAACTACGCATGTATGGATATCTTTAGATTGGATATTTTTTGAGGATACTGAACAAAAGTGCATTCAGGAATGATCTTGAAGTGTAAATGAAATGATGAATTTTGAAAGTGATGAAGATTGTCGCATTACAAATGCATTTTCTCAGATATTGTAGTGGTGATAGTTTCTAGAATCTACACTTTAATTTTTTCATGAAATTCTCTCACATTAGACAAGATTAAAAATGTTTACTGATCAGGAAAAGAAAAAAAAAATCTATAAGAGAATTAAGTGAGTAATTGGGGATAATTGGAATAATCCTCAAGCAGAAAGACTTTCTTTGATGGAAATGTGAGTCTTCTTATAAGGGAATCATGAAAATATATGCAACACAGGATTTGTAAACGGGAAAAACCAAATGTAATGTACATTGATGAAAGATACATTTTATTTTCCATTTTAATGATTGAATAAGATGTAATGATTCAAGTTGGATATTTCTTTTAGGGTTTCTCTGTTTAAAATTCTTTAAGTTCCTTTTCAGAAGAAAGAAACCATACAAGTTCTCTAACATATTGTGGAGATCCTCTTCATTGATCTTGTCCCGAATATGTTACAAAGCCCTCCATTGCTTGCTAGGGATTTCATATGAATAGTAGACCTTCTGATGAAATGCATACAGGTCGTCCAGTATTTCATATGTTTCAAAGTCCCAAAGAAATGGGGTTTCCCTTTTATACCAAATCATGAATGAATGATATTATACAATGGAGTTTGCACACACCTGGGGTTTTCTGTGATTTTTCACACATATAGCACCGTTTGTACACAGAGACTTCGAATCGAGGATTAAGTAAACTTTGCTCATTGTATATGGTAAGTCTGGTCTGCATGTAGCATTTAGAATTATTAAGACATGCCATGGTAAACCATTCCCAAAAAAGAAAATGTGGCCTTTTGCTTTGTTTTGTTTTGTTTTAATTTACACGTACTGGGCGAATTGGGATGAGTGATGGAACAAAGGCCCTTATCAGATTCCTTACCTCTGTATTATAAGATGAAAAATTGTATCAAGCACAATATGCTAAAAATAAAAACACATTTTTTTAAAAAGTAGTTCATTGAGGCAAATGTGAACAAGCCATTACTCTAATTCAATGAGAAAATTTAGATTAAAATTTATGGATTGCCTTGAATCACATCCACCTCGAAATTTTATCAGTTTTAATGAAATTATTGTCACGTGACTACTCAGTAAACCTTATGTTGTTTTTGTAAATATTCATGTTTTCAAGCCTCCATTTGGACATGTTGGACTGGAGAGATTGTGCAGTTTTGATTTCATAACTGCATATCATTACCTTGCAGAAAAATTTATCATATATTGTAAAATGTAATATGTTATTGTACTATGTTTGCATTACTTTCAGTATGCATGTTTTCTGGTGTCTATGTCTGCAGTTCAGTTCTATATTTCTTCCATCATTTCAGTGTAACACCTTGAACAATTATATGTATTTACAGAGCAAGAAATGTTTTCTTTATATTTAGATTTAAAAATCATGAACAGAAATAGATCATTATAAAGGTTTGTTAATCATATATTTATATGTAAAGCTTTCAAAGTCAATCTAGTTTTAAGGATGCTTTTGGTTTCTCATTTCTATGGATAAAGATAAAACTGCAATATTTTTTTTGGTGGTCCTGCCTAGCAAAGTTCTTTGCCAGTTGAAATTGTCAATTAAAATGTCAAAATGAGATTTGGAACAAACATAGCAAAAAATGAAACAAAAAAAACAAAATAAAGAAGAGGAAGTCTGTTGAATTTCTGTAAGCCATCTCTCCATCCAGAACTGTTTTGACTTTGAAAAGATAGTAAATGCTAAATTCTGTATAATTTTTGAAAAAAGCAGATAAATAGGTGCAAGTCTCAGCAACTGTAAAGCTGTCTCTGTGATTGTACAATCTAATGACACATTATTGCATATGCCTTTTAGTGCCTTTACTGCCCTTACTGCCATAGTGTACTGTTTTTCTTAGAACTGTGAATTCCTTCTAATGCAAACAAATGAAGCCTTGACAACACAATCCAATAAATTCAATTTCAAAATGTGCATCTGCATGTTATTGTTCTGTGGGAGGGGTGTGGTAGAAATCATTTTACCAATTACATCATCTGTGAAGCTGTTCAAAGTCGTACTAGTTTCGAGGATTTTTTTTTTTTCTCAATTATGAATTTGCATGTGCATGGTGATGTGTATTATTTACTTGGCATCATGTCACAGAGTTATTCAGCAATTCACAGGGGATAACTTAACTTCTAAATTAATTTTATACTTAAATATGTAATTTAGCAAAGTTGAATTGACACTGCCCAAAGAGAGAGAGAGAGAAAGTAGAGTAATAGACGGCAGAAAGAAAGACAGAAATAAACCATCTGCAACTACCTGCTTCATCTGTTGGCCAGTAGAAGAAACTTCTCAATTTGTTTATTCTGCTTGAGAACAATGGATTGTATCGGCTCTCTTTGTCTCTGTGAAGTGATGAATTATTAAGTGGTGTGTGAAGTGCTTAGTATCCATAAGGAAAAGGTGCTATATCAAATACATTTTGGAT
>CM057151.1:10795187-10822208 GCA_029962745.1 Echinometra lucunter
TCTTAGTATCCATAAGGAAAAGGTGCTATATTAAATACATTTTGGATTGGATTATATTCAAAATGACAGAAAAGAAAGAGATTGAGAGAGAGAGAGAGAGTAAAGGCTGGTTTTCATATGAAGTAGACCCCCCCCTCCCCCCCCCCCCTCCCCGATTTCTTTGATACATGTGCATGATGAGTTTCGAGGTGGCAAAAAAGAAACACTGAAGCCACAGGCATATTTTTTCCTCCCAGTGGCAGTAGCTGTGGACCATTCAAATTCCAAGAGAGTTACCGCAACATATGACATCACAAGTCTGCACAATTTTTGGTAAAACTCGCTTTTAGTTGAGCATTCCTATTTTTTTGAAGCGTTAATGCGCATCTTATAAGTGGCAAGGCAAAAGGAAACAGCTTGTGTTTCCCCTGGGGTTTGCTGCTGAAAGAGCCTGTAGAGAACAAGAGCAAATATACGAAAGAAAAAGCAGAATTTTTTGTATCTGTGCACTCTTCTATTGAAGTCACCCTTTCCTTACACATTAAACATGGAGGCAATCAGGGAATACATGTAGTTATACATGAAATATACTTCACATGATTTATTGGTTTACCCCACTTCAGTATTTAAGAAAATCCTTCAAAAGGTATATGTTACAACGATTTTGAATTGTATATACAATGTACATAATTACATAAACAATAACATCACTAGTCCTGCCAGTAGCTGGCCACAAGTCAAACTGAAACATGTATGCAAACTCTTAAATAATAACAATACACAAACATTCTTGCTCTAATGCAATCTTCAATCCTTGCTAGATAATGCAACATTCACTATGTTGTATTCCAAATACTCAATACACTATAAAAGGGATTCTCAGTGATGATATAAGTGATATGGATAAGAATATTCTTGCTGAATGGAAGAGTTATAACAATAACTGACAGTTTTACACCATTAAACACAATTTTTTACTTTTGAATGAGACTTTAAAAGAGATTCTCAGTGATTACATAAGTCATGACAAAACATGTTTCTGCTGAATGAGAGAGTTATAGCAATAACACTAAAAGTTATAACACCATACAACATCAATTTTTAGTTTGAAAGGAGACTTAGAAATATGTCTTAATGTTTACAAGATACAAGATATTTTATTTCATCTTTGCAACATAATTACAAAGAAATTTGGTTTCCACTGGATATAACTCAAGAAAAATACATAAATATAAGAAACAAAGGTAGCACATAAAGAGGAAAACATGGAGAATACGTGCGAATAGACAAACATTATCAAAGTACTTTGATTCGTTGGCTTCTAGATTATTTTTTTTCAAATCATAAAATAGTTCATTATTATCAAAGTTATACAAAATTGTATCAGTAGCCCCCCCTCACTTCAGCACAAAGGTCAGTTAAATTTGTTATCATCATTATAGTTACTATTATCATTGTCATTATTATTATTATCAGCATTGTTATATTATTATTATTATCATTACTATACTACTACTCCAATTATCACTGCATTATTTCTATTAAACTATCATCATCATTGTGTCAGCATTTTCCTACAGCAGTAGTCAACATTCAGACGCAGAAGTTCAGCGTAGAACCTGTGAGTTGAATTTATGGACAGAGTCGGGTACGAACAAATTTCTATGTTGGCCAATATTTCAGTACGGGAGATGTTGAAAGCACTTTATGTACCACGACATTTTAGAATGTCAGGTGACAGTGAGGTCACACAGTGCAGTACAGCTCCATCTCAAACATTCCCCTGTTCTGGAATTGTGTTATAATATTAGGTGCCCATTACAACACCTTGATTTACATAAATATATGGCTAAAAGTGTGTCATGGTTCCCACAGAAACTGAGAAACAAATTCCATGACTATTCATGCATGGAATGCAATGGCCTTCACCTCCTCCCATAGCCAAAGCTACACATGGCCTTCAGGTTTCAAACAAATGTCAGGATCCATTCATGCGCAGTTCTGTTAAGAAAAATTACCATAGGAATACAGTAACTTTTCACCTGGGACTAAAGTTGTTTCATCTAAAGTAAGTCTGTGACACACAAAATGCTTGAAAACAGTTTCCCTGTCATAGAACAGTCAGATTAGAGGATACACATCATAGTACAGTGTCACTAAGAATAACTTTCTAGAAATAGCCTAAGTTTTAGGAGGACCAAAACTGTTACAATTAAGTTCATAACCACACCGACACAAGTGGCCACCCTGATTACATTGACCAGTATTCTTAAACCTCAGTCAAATGTGCAGAGTTAGTCCAATGATTTATCAAGCACCACGTGTTTGCCATTTATCCCACAGAAATCACCATCATTCTGTCTCACACACACACACACACACAAAATCTTTACAACAATCAAATTCACTTCCAGGGTCATTTCCTTTCAGACTTACAGTAATTTGTGAAGAATAAAGAGTTTTGATATCAGTATTTCATTAATCAATAAAATAATTCAAACCAAGCTTATATTGACTTAGTCCACCTCATATCTTCTGTTCTGTTTCTTTAACTCAGTCAATCATCTTTTATGCAACTTGGTCCATCATTATCTCTTCTGTTTTTTGCCCTTTCCTTTCTTCGGCTGACAGTACTTGGCCTCTAGGTTAGCAAACAGACTGTCCATTTGTTGTTCTCGGCTCTTCTGTCTTCCTAAGATCAAAGCCTTGAGTGCATCATCACCGTCACCACCTGATGCCCCCCTTCCGTTCAGTCCAAGCTCATCAGCTAACTCTTTGGCTTCTTCGGCTTCCTGCGCTGCCTGCATCAGAGAACAGTTATAAGGAAAGATTCTTTTTAACGTAAGATGTCACTGCTGCAAATCTCATCTCTGTTTCACAACCCAGTAATAGAAGCTGATCTAAGAAAATTATCCCTTTCTATTCCTTTGCTACTACCATATTAATCATAAAATGGTCCAATTACCCTAAAATTTACCACAATAATTAGAAAGTAGTTGTACGGAGCAATGACACAACAGAGTAATATCTAGGTGGGGGTATATATATGTATACCCAAATATATATATATATATATATATATATATATATCAAATAGTCCTTGGACTTCTTGTCTTGGCAAGATATCTTTATTGGTAACCTCTCACAATTTTTAGATAAATTTGCTGAATTCTGTACAAACTGTAATATTTCATTCTCATCAAGACACAATTACACATTTAAAAAGGTTACAAAGTATTTAACACCTGTGCAGGTCTTAGAGGTGAGCAGCAAATTCTGTGGCACATTTCATGATACTTTTTAGCTTACAAAAGAGCTATAGTGGTGATTTCCAGAAAAGGAATCAGAGGTTCAGCTGTTGCAAACGAGAAGGTGCAAGCAACAGCCAATCATGACCAAAAAGAAAGGTCATGTCATTCAAACAGTTGATTAAGTAGACAAACAAGGACAAAGTTGGCATATTCATTTCATCACTGTCCGAACTACCTATCTGCTGACAGGTCACTTAGGATTAGGAGGGCATACAAGCATCTTACACAATGCTGAAGATCTAACTTTGTAATATTCAACATACCCTTTTCTGTCTAGCTTTCTGTTTCTTCTTTGAAGCCTTTTCAAACTCTTCAAACATTGGTACCTCTCCTTTCTTGATGAGTCCTTTTAAGATCTTGGTAAACCTGGGCACATCTTCCTCTGTACTGCACATAACATTGTTCAGAATCTCATCCATATCACCTTCACACTCAATATAAGCTGCTTTCAGGTCATCCAGTTCTTCTGCAGAACCTGCCCAGAAGAAACAAAATAAAACTGATTAAAGACTTAGTGACTCAGTAAATACTTTTTCAAACTGAGAAAATAAGACTTGAAATAAGGCTATGTATTCAAATTTATGGATGCCTCTATGGATATGGATTATGGATACCCTACTCACAAAAAATATATAGCATGCATTTCATTTCACGCATTTTCATATTTTGAAAGAAAAATCAAGTTACTGACATAGTTGTTGTCAGGTTGGCAAGCTTCAGGCAATCTGTATCATCATCACAATTAATGATAGCGAAGCAAGTTAATCATCTTATCCTTAAGTTGGCTTCATCCAAATTTGTATCTTTGATTAAAGTAGAACTTTATTTCAATGGACTACTAACAGATGCAACACCATAGTATAGGTTTTCCCTTCAAGCCCTAACATTTGTAGGCTAGGCAAGACATTAATCTATATGTATCACTCCTCCATCAGGCAAAGGTTATGAGTACCTAGTTAATTCCCTCCCCCCCCCCCCCCCCCTCCCCATTATAATGAATAATACAACCACTGTATATGCACCCACAGGGCTAATGCAAGACTTTCCACTAAGCATTGACAAGTCATTACAATGTGTTATGTGCTACTAAAAATGGGTTACAAATTTCGTACATAAGTCTCTTTTACTTATACTATAGAACAGAAATATAGCTTTATATATTGGGAAAGAGCATCGTTGAACACTACCAAAGTCTCAGCCAGCAGGAGACGAATATTAGGGTGTACACATAAGTTACCTCTGTACTTTTCTTCAAATTCTTTGATGTCCTTCACTTCGACCTTCTTGAAGAGAATTCTCCAGTAAGCATCCCAATCCTTCTGCTGGTCTGTGTCAACTTCATCATCAACTTCACCTGAAAGAAAGGTCAGTTTATACAGAGGATGGAAAATGAATGCATAAAGTGGAAATTCCTCTTTATGTCACCCAATAACATTTTAAGATATTTCCTTCATTAGCTAATAAGCAAGGTTATTGAACCTACTTCTACTTTTCTCATTGAAACATCTATTATACCTGCATCACTGTATGCTTCATCAACAGCAGTTTTCATGATTAATTTGCACAAAATATGAACATTTTTTTTGTTTTGTTTTGTTTTGTTTTTGTTTTTGTTTTGTTTGTTTTGTTTTTTTTTTTTGGGGGGGGGGGGGGTTGTTTAAACTACTAACTACATCACTCCAAACATCTGATTACCGGTAGTATTTGAAAGTATCAATGTAGAACGAACAGTAGAGAGGCTGAGAGACAATGAAACAGAATAAGGGTGAAACTCAGCTCTTCATAACAAAAGCATACAATCACGAGGAAAACACAAAGTAAGTCTAGGTAAGCCTACTTATTGCACTACAGTTTTCAAAATTTAACAAAAAGTAATTTTGTCAGATTATTCTGATTAATGGTAAAATACCCACAGTCCTTAACTGCAGTGCAAGTTGTGATTATCACAACAACCCTGCTTTCATATATCTTTTAAAATATCTGATTCCCTGCCATCTTCATACAATGGGCTTCATGATATGTTTTTCTAAGTATTATCTACATCCTGATATCAATGTGTTCACACTGTCTTTCCTCATTACACATATGCAATCACTGTGAATGGCCTATATAACAGAAGTAGACCTAGATGTACAGCATTTGAAGATCGATACCTGTTTCATCATAAAGATTTCTCCTAGCTTTGTCTGACAGGACAGTGTAAACTCTGGACAATGTCTGAACTTGATCGTTGCTTCCTGCTTATCCTCTTCAGCTGCCCGGTCAGGGTGGACTTTCAAGGACTGTTTGTAGTAACCTTTCTTCACTGAAAAAAACAAACAAAACAAAAACAAAACAAAAATTAAAACCAGGTGAACATTTTTAGTTAGTTGATGGATTTCTTTCGTTTTTTCTTTTTGTATTTGTACAAGGTAACCATGCACGAGTGTACAAAAAAAACCCTTGCATGAATGACTGCAACAAAGTGGTGTGTGGATTAGTCACTCTTAGCGACATTTACTAGATCTACTTTACTTATAGCAGAATTATTACAATTGTGTGTATACGTATGTGTACGTGTGTACTTGGACATAGTCATACACATCAACACTTTCCAACACTACTGCAAAAAAGTCATCAACATTCACTCAAAATTGATTCTACCCTCTCAAATTACATGAATACTATGCATGGTGAGGGGCAATCCAGCAGCCCTCATAAACAATGAATTTGAATACCTAGTAAGGAGTTGTGGCCTGTAATCCAGCTAACAGTGAAAGTTACAACCGAATTCAGCAGACCCAGGTTCGAGTCCCAAGGTAACCATGCACAAGTGTACAAAAAAAACCCTTGCATGAATGACTGCAACAAGTGGTGTGTGGATTAGTCACTCTTAGCGACATTTACTAGATCTACTTTACTTATAGCAGAATTATTACAATTGTGTGTATATACTTTTAGTCAAGAAGTGTTTGTGTCATGTATTTTTCCCCTTGGACTACCAAGATAATATCTCTTCGAAGGCACCTTTCTTGTATCTGATTGATACAAGTCTGTAAAAACCCAAGTCAACAACATAGCGTGCCCTGGTCGAAATGACTGATGGGGGATATTGAATGACGGCCCAATTGAAACTGTGAGTTTTATTTTCACATTTTCTCAAATTGTGTGATTTTTAGTGATGAGAATAGATAGATCAGCTACACTAGACCCAACAGGTAACAAATTAAATATATGTAATATACATTTATGAAGATATGAATTTTTTTTTGTTTAGCTGAATTAATATTGTACAGAACAGTTTGGTGCCATTTCTAAAATCAAATGCTGATTTTTGTGCAAATGCTAGTGACTTTTGAGCAGAGCCGTAGCTGGTGGTTGGTTATCATACTTGGCATTCATGTACCTTGTAAGTGGGTCAAGTGTTGATGTGTAACTGTTGATTATGTCTGTTCTCACACATTGTCAGTGGCATAATCATAAAATAGGCATCCACCATTCACTTTGTACAGCAGCACTTCATTCAGTCTCATGCAAAATGGTTTCCTCATTCCCCTCCACTGCTAGCTGCTCCAGTCTTTGACTTTGTACACAAGTGCATGCGTAAAAACGAGTGGTTTCCTAAACCTAACCGAAGCATCAAGTGTGAGTGGATATAGCCAAGTCATTTTTAATATAACCCTGTAATATCTAATATAACCTTGCATCCGTGTAAGAGAGAAGAAGTATAATTAGTAATGCCTCTGACTTTGAACTTATGCACTTTCAAAACAAATTCACCACAGGCCACTCACATGCATTTCAATATATGGGACAACAATTAAGATCCTCTGAGCCTGACTGTATGTGAAGTGTGACTCTGTGAGTGCACTCGTTTATTTCCATCTTTCTTACCTTCGTTTGCTGTGGCTTCCTTTGAGATCATCAGAACGTCATACAGATTTCTTGTTCCGAACATCTTATCACACATTTCTAAGAGCGCCATTCTGGAAACAAGTACCCGGTAGAATTTAGAAGTGAAAACGACGTGCACCAGTCGCACCAGTTCTCTGACAATAACCGGAAATGATATTCCCGCTCTTTAAATTGCGCGCGCCATGCCATGAGAATGCAATGTTGGCAGCCCAGCCCCTTGCTTGAGCATTATCCCTATTCTTTGCCTATCAATTCTGTGCATACGATGAAAGTGGGACTTCTGCAGTCCTGGGATGATCAGTGCGGCTGTTGTGACATTGATTTTTCTTTTTCTTTTTCTTTTTTCTTTTCTTTTCTTTCTTTCTTTCTTTTCTTTTTTTTTTTTTGATACAAAAGTTTAACACACAACCGAACACCATGGCACCATCAACTACTACATGCAGTGGCGGCATTTGCCCCCCCCCCCCACTCAGAAGCTTTGCCCCCCCCCCCAGTTGCCCCCCCCCCCCAGAAATTTTGAGGATTGAAAAGAAAAATTATACAGTAATTTGTAAATAAGTAGATGTTATCATGAGCATGCATATTCAAGCTGTTAAGTGCATGCTCTAAAATACCATTTTCCGCTCTTCAAAACTTTGATTGAAAACCCAAAAAGTGGTTATTTTTGGCTTGCTCGCTTCGCTCGCTCATCATATTTTTAAATTTCTTTTCTAAAATGTGATTAAAAACAAGAAAAGTAACCATTTTTGTTCGTCACTTGTCATATTTCAGAATATTTATTCGAAAATACGATTTAAAAAAAAAAAACGGTTATTTTTTGTTCGCTCGCTTCGCTCGCTCGCAAAATTGATATTAAAATGTGTGCAAGAGGAAAAAAAAAATAGTCCAAAAATTCAATTATCCCCCCCCCCCACTCCTCAAAGTGGATTTACGCCGGCGACTAAAACTCGCGCTTCACGCTCGATTTTTCCATACACCCCCCAAAAATTGACTGCCCCTGCCCCCCAACATTTTCTTTTGCCCTCCATTTGCCCCCCCCCCCCCCCACTTTAACAATCCTGGTGCCGCCACTGACTACATGTATAATGATTACGTTCGATTTCCCCAGAGGAAAAAAGCAAAAAGACACAAAGTCAGACACAATTTTGTTTTCCCAAATCGTTGCTTTAAATTCTCTATAATTATAAGTAAAACCAAAGAATATATATTTACGAAGAACCCTCAGTACCGAAATAAAGCACGCGTACGTACATAGTACATGGTACGTGGTACAGCCCTTGGTACAGCCCATATCGCGCGTCATCGATAACAACAAACGGTTTCACGACGTGTAGTATTACAAACATTACAAAAATTGGTCAAAAGCATGCATGCTCCCGGGGATTTATGGGGGGTCTATTGGACTCATCGAGGTTCAATTATATATTTTCAGAGTTTGAAATTTTATGTGAATCACCTTTTCCATATATTTAGATTAATCCTAGGGGAATTGACTTTATTAAAAATCCCTGTTTTTGTGTATTAACCTATATGGCAGCTAGAGGGTCAAAAGCATGCATAGTACCCGAAAATCATAAGGAGTCTTTGAATTTTTTTGAGCCTTTAATAATCTTTTCCATAGTCTAAATTACATATAAATCACATTTGAAATAAATTCAAAGTAGTAATAGGGAACTATAATTATTTAAAAATTGCTTGTTTTCGCGTGTAAACCTATGGCAGGCAAGATTTTTTAAAGCAAAAAATATGCATATTCCCGGGGATTTATGGGGGTCTATTTGACCCATTGAGCCTTAATTATATATTTTCAGTGTTTGAAATTTTGCCCCCCCCCCCCAGTTGCCCCCCCCTCCCCCCAGAAATTTTGAAAACACATTTTTTGTACTGAAAATTTCCATAAAAAACACCAAAAACTGCACCAAATCCTTCAATTTCACTTTTTAAAATGCAAAAGCGCCCTCGTGACCAGCTCGGTTGCTTCGCTTTCGAGCTTTCGAGCTTCTTCAAATAAATTTACGCGTCTCCCCCCCCCCCCCCCCCCCCGGAAAAAATTTCTGCGTACGGCCCTGCTCGGAAATATTTTCCTTTGTCTCTCGGGTGCACACAGGGGGCTCCCTTTGGGATACCTTTATATCTAGAGACTCGAAAAGACAGGAAAAGGAACACTATGAAGCAGGGGGCATCAGTAGGCCTACTGCCAAGATGCTTTGTTCTTTTAAAATGAGAAAAACAAACAAACAAATTAACGAATCAGCAAAAGCCTAAAACAAACGAACAAACTGATCATCTTCAAAAGGTACTTTTTATGTGAGTCGAAACGTTTCGTTCAAAGAACAAAAAACGAAAAATAGCATTTTGAATATGATTAGTCTCTGATGATTTAAGGAGTCTGTAAATATCTTCCGGATTGGTAAGATTTGTCTCAGAGAGTAGCATGGCTCTTTCTGTGATGTATTTCGGGCATTTTGCTATACAATGTTCTACTGTTTCTACTTCTGTTTCTACTTCTGGGCAGTAGTTACAGTGTCCCGTTCGGTGTATTCATGGTGGTATTAGTAGCGTACGCTTCTTCTTCTATGGCGTGCGGGAAATGGTTTGGTTAACGTTTAAACAAACAGAACTTTGTCTTCTTACTATCAGGGGAAGAATGTTCCTTTGAAAATACAATGTAGGATTTACTGCGTATAATTCATTAACATGGAAACGATTTATTAAGCCTTTGGGTGAGCACTTAATATGACAAGGGTAAACCATGTTTTTCAAAAAGATAGTGCTTATAGGTTGGAAAAAAATCAATGACAAAAAAAGTATCCTAGGTATTCTAGCACATGCTATCTTGCTTTAGAGGGACTTTGTATCTTGAGTGACAATTTAGTTAATGATAAATATTGTGACGTCTTGTTTGTGAAAGATAGTCTGGAATTAATTGAACCGGGAGCGGTTTCTGCCACTTCTAAACTGTTATCATGCGAGTTGGGTTTCGATTTCTGAAAGCTGAAGGCGTGTACAAGATACCAGCTATAGCCGGTGCTGTATATAAGAAAACAGGTGTTTTGTTAGCTGAAAGGTAATATACTCTGTAGTCTTTTATATTATGTTCATTATTCTATTTTTGTCTTGGAGACAAGAAATGGTTTTATTTTGTTAAAGTTTAGCTGATACTTCTGGGTGTTCTCGAGGTCTAAATGTGCATGTGCGTGTATATGTTTTTGATTGTGTTGCATGACTCATTCACACTTTAGTTCAATCTTGTTCTTCAAACACTAATGGAAGTGTTGGATATGAAAGTAGGCCTACAATATTTATGGGTAATCGTCCTAATAAATTTTTCTTTGTATTCTCCATCAGCTAATTCGAGTTACGTAAAAATGGATTCTGAGTATGGAGAAGGCAACTTCGAGTTTGTGGAGAAGGAGATACGCCATGGTAAGGAATCATAAATACTTCTTGAAGTGGGAATTCCCCGCTATAATGGTGTATATATAATAGGCATATCTGATTAAATATATAGTTCTCTTTTAATGATAATAATAATATAATAATAGTGACAATGATAATGATAATGATAAAGATGATAGTATGATAATAACAATAATGAAAATAACTGATCTAAACTAATATAGCAAATCCTATAATGAATCATAATTCAATTTTGTCGATGAAGGCAAGCACATAATCCGACAGGGATATTTCGGGAAAAGGGTGCGTGTTACTTTGGGGGTAGTAATCTATCCATAAAACTGCCATTGAGTATGATAAGTCGAATAAAAAATTTCCACTGGTGCAGCTACTCCTATAGGGAGGGAGAGAGAGAGAGGGGGGGGGAGGGAGGGGGAGAGGGGGAGGGGGATGGGGTGACAGTGAAGTGAAGAGGATTATACAACGCACCTCCATTCCCTCCTCCTAATGGGTTGCCTTCTTATAGGCCTATCTGGTGCCAACCATCCCACTTCCATGGACCCCATAATGCCAGTGTCCCTTATTGGCTGGACTCTCACCCGCGTGCTTATTAGTTGGACTTTGGATTAATATGTTATAATTACCGAGAATATGCTTGGTCTCTTGCACCTATACAGCATCACGACTTTAATGTGAGGAATTATACATGAAGACTATAATACAGAAGCGGATTGAAGAGGGTGGGGGTGTGTCCATTGCCCAGTCTTTTAGACCAAATAGGCCAAATATAAAAGAATGTCTTCAATTTATGTTTTGTATCATTATTTTCATTGTTTGGGGAAGGCTTACACTGTCCTGTCTCAGATATACTTTTGATATCTCGCCATCTATTTGAAACTCTTGGACCACCCCACTTCACTCTGTCTCTTCTGCAGTGTGTAGCATTGTTAGACATTTCGAATTCAAATCAAGAATAATTAGAGAGTAGTATATGATTTTTCCCATGGTTTTCTCTAAATCATCAAAATGATGATATAAATGTAATATTTTCAGTATAGATTTGGTGAGCAGTGCATCATCATACCAGACTTAATATCTTTAACATTTCCTATACAACGACGAATTCAAGGGCAAATAATAGTGTTTCATCTGTTGTTCCGATGCACTTAAAATTCAAACTCTGTGTAATATAGATTCACTTTCGCTCATAAATCATTAAATCGCCTTTTTTGTTCCCTTTTCATGTTTAAAATAGGATTCATAAAGAAGGTCTACGCAATACTGACAATGCAACTGGCAATTACAATTGGACTCATCTGCCTGTTTGTCTTTGTGTAAGTTTCATGAAGAAAAAAAATATGATGCATTACAAATAAAAGAAAAAATTTGATGCCGATAATAATAATGTTGATAATGGGATTATGGTGAACTGAAGATAATCAAAATGGAGATAATGGTTCACTTAACAGGTACAAAATATTGAAAACTATACGCAAATTATAATTTGCATGTGCAATAATGATTGCTAGAGCTGCAGCTTTTAACTGCTATCTTTATTATAGTTTTATTATTTGTAATAACGACAAAGTTTCTAATGTGAGAAATAATGACGTAATAATTTTTCAATTCTCCTAATCTGTTAATATACTTGCAAGGAAAATGATTTTTTTCTATCCGATCAATATGGGATTTAATATTATGTGTTCCTTTTCAGTGGTGAACACCTTTTCCTTGTGTGCTTCATGCATAATACTCTAAAAAGTTGAATATTAACACTGCTTTTTGTAATTGAATTGAATTGAATTGAATAACTTCATTACCAACAATTAAGGTTACAGTACAACATAAGTAACAATAAAAACATAAATGTAGAAGTTGGTAAAAGGACCCTACAGAAATATCAAAATAGCTAGTGAGGCACAGGACTCTTTTACACAATAAGTGTAATAATTTGTACATGTATATATACATGAAAGTGTGAATGAAATAAAATATGGCAAGACATATCAAGTACATGATTCATCAAAAGCTAACAGAGTCAAACTTACAGACTACCTGCATTTACAACTGTACAATGCTAGAGTATAGTTGGCATAAATATAGTAAACAACTAAATCTAAACATAATCACATAAAAGGAAAAGGATGTGGAGTGAAAGCGCTTGCAAAATTGCAATTGCTACATGAAATTGGATCTAACATGTTTTCAATTTATAATTTGCCATTTTGAAAATGTCGTAAGTCTTATAGGTCCTTTTAGAATGGTGATTCTGTACAATACCTTTTGGAGTGTGACACTGACATTACTTAGCCCCTATAATCATTTACTCCTATATACAGCGACGAAGTCAAGGATTATGCTCAACAAAATGAGTGGTTATTTTGGACTGCTTTGTAAGTATATTCTCAAAAGATCAAATCTGATCAAATTTGACATGTTATGAATGTATTTTTATGATACAAGAACAATCGAACATTTTTTTGTTGCAGTTGGTGAAATTTCCTTGCAATTTTATTCGCGAAATGACTGTACTATTGGGTACTTAAGTGATGTCCTTTTTTATTTGTGACACTAAAGTCTCACGGGTTAAAGGCATTAGATACTTAGGAGAAAGATATGAAAATTAGATAGATAAAGAAATAGAAGATGGAGAGAAATAAGGGGGAGACTAAACATGAGAGAGAGGAGTGATCAAAAAGCTTGAGAGGGGATAAAGTTGATACTTAATAACCAGTGGCGGCACCAAGGGCATTTGCCCCCCCCCCCCCACTCAGAAGCTTTGCCCCCCCCCCCCACTTACTCCCCCCCCCAGAAATTTTGAGGACTGAAAAGAAAAATTATACAGTAATTTGTAAATAAGTAGATGTTGTCATAAGCATCATGTTCAAGCTGTGAAGTGCTCTAAAATACCATTTTCCGCTCTTCAAAACTTCGATTGAAAACCAAAAAAGTGGTTATTTTTGGCTCGCTCGCTTCGCTCACTCGTCATATTTTTAAATTTCTTTTCTAAAATGTGATTTAAAACAAGAAAAGGAGCCATTTTTGGCTCGCTCGCTTCGCTCGCTCATCATGTTTCAGAATATTTATTCGAAAATACAATTAAACACCAAAAAAAAACGGTTATTTTTTGTTCGCTCGCTCGCAAAATTGATATTAAAATGTGTGTAAGAGGAAAAAAAAATAGTCCAAAAATTCAATTAGGGGGGCCTATCCCCCCCCCCCCCACTCCTCGAAGTGGATTTACGCCGGCGACTAAACCTCGCGCTTCACGCTCGATTTTTCCATACACACACACAAAAAAAAAAAAAAAACTGTCCCTGCCCCCCAACATTTTCTTTTGCCCTCCATTTGCCCCCCCCCCCCACTTTAACAATCCTGGTGCCGCCACTATTAATAACATATTAACAGAAATTTCTATTCACCATGGTGACGAGATAATTAATAACATCATCAATTTTTTGTCTTTCGCTGATGAAAGTGGCTTAACTTTCATTGTCATCATCGTTTTGGTATGTGCCGCTGATCTGCGGAGACGAGCCCCTATCAACATTATCTGTCTCATGCTATTTGTAAGTATAATCGTCGAAACAGCCCTCCATGCAGGACGCAAACGCTTGGCGTAGCTACATGCAGAAGGCATTTGGATACGCCCCTGTTGAATGACGAAAGAACAACCCCTTTAAAAAGAAAAACAAAACAAACACAGAACAAAACAAAACAAAAACGGAGAAAATAGAAAAGTGGAGAAGCGGACAGAGTATAAGGACAAGAAAAGGGACTTGAAAATAGACGTCAGCTCGCGCAGTCCCATTCAATTGTGGTTGTCCTGGAATTTTCACATCTAATTTTCCGAGTAAGATCGGTGCCCCTCCATGATGCTTGTTCCCCTCATTAGTATCGCCACTGAACAGAGCTAAATTAAGGCTAAAACCAGAGAAATTATCTTGAAGTAACAGTGGTAGTAGTAGAAGTACAGCAGGAATAGTATGTGGTGATGGTGGTGGTGGTGGTGGTGGTAGTATAGTAGTAGTATAGTAGCAGTAGTAGTTGTAGTAGTAGCAGTAGTAGTAGTAGTAGTAGCAGTAGTAGTAGTAGTAGTAGCAGTAGTAGTAGTAGTAGCAGTAGTAGTAGTAGTAGTAGTAGCAGTAGTAGCAGTAGTAGTAGCAGCAGCAGCAGTAGTAGCAGTAGTAGCAGTAGTAGCAGTAGTAGTAGTAGCAGTAGTAGTAGTAGTAGTAGCAGTAGTGGTAGTAGTAGCAGCAGCAGCAGCAGTAGCAGTAGTAGCAGTAGCAGCAGTAGTAGCAGTAGTAGCAGTAGTAGTAGTAGTAGCAGCAGTAGCAGCAGTAGCAGTAGTAGTAGTAGTAGTAGTAGTAGTAGTAGTAGCAGCAGCAGTAGCAGCAGCAGTAGCAGTAGTAGTAGTAGTAGTAGTAGTAGTAGTAGTAGTAGTAGTAGTAGTAGTAGTAGTAGTAGCAGCAGCAGTAGCAGCAGCAGCAGTAGTAGTAGTAGTAGTAGTAGTAGTAGTAGTAGTAGTAGTAGTAGTAGTAGTAGCAGCAGCAGTAGCAGCAGCAGCAGCAGTAGTAGTAGTAGTAGTAGTAGTAGTAGTAGTAGTAGTAGTAGTAGTAGTAGCAGCAGTAGCAGCAGCAGTAGTAGTAGTAGTAGCAGTAGTAGTAGTAGTAGTAGTAGTAGTAGTAGTAGTAGTAGTAGTAGTAGCAGCAGTAGTAGTAGTGGTGGTAGATGCATTAGCAGTAGTAGTTGCAGAAGAAGTAGAAATTATAGTAATAGTATCATCGTCATCATCATCATCATCGTCGTCATTTAGTTGCTTTTATTGTCATTTCTGCTTGCAGACGGTATGCGAAGGAGTGCTACTTGGGTTGACATGTACCTATTATGACGGTACAGAAGTTGTCTTAGCTATAGGCATGACAGGGGTGAGTATTCACGGGGGGAAAATGGTTCGTATTGGAGAGGAAATATTGAATAGATGGATTAAAGTAAAAGAAGATTAAACAAAAAACAAACGTGAGCGACGAGAAAAAAAAGCTAAAAAATACAAAGAAAGGGAAGAAAGGTATACGAGAAGAGCAAGAATATTAATGATATCCAAGTCATCTAAAGAGAAGGTTGATGTTGAAAGTTTCCACTGGCTTATTCAAAGAAGTCTCTGTAGGTCATATCACTCAGCCACCAGATGCCTGAAAATAGATAAGTGCCCCCAGCTAAAGCTTGTGCCCACACGAACCCACCCCCCAAACAAAACAACAAAAACATACTTGCTTGTCAGATATTTTGGAAAGATGTGCCCTCAGCAAATCCAGTCCGATGACATTTTATTTCATCTCGTATATACCAACCACACCAAAGATTTTAGCAGTAGGCCAATGATCATTGAATTGATTTACAAACCCTCACAGCAGCTTAGATCATAATATTCATGATACATTTAATAACATAGTGCTGTGCAACGTATATGACATCAAATGATCAAATCCTAAGACTTGAACAGACAATACAGATTACGAAGGAAATCACAAAGTGGGCCCTATGTCTTGAAGATGCTCGATGCCGACGTTTACTTGCGCTTAAAAGTGAAGATTAGTGTCTCTTCTCTGTATCAAAATACATCATGATCATGAACTTTTGTATTCTATTTTTCTCTTGCATTTTTCTTTGACAGCTCATCACGCTTGCACTGACTATATTCGCATTCCAAACAAGGGTAGGTCATCGAGATTTGCTTTATTTTTCTTCACGAGTTAACAATGTTTAGTCTTACACGATACCACTCTTCTTCCACTTCTTCTTCTTCTTCTTCTTCTTCTTCTTCTTCTTCTTCTTCTTCTTCTTCGACTTACAACTTTCAAGCTATCATATGCCTGCAAATAGCATTATTGACATTAAATAAAATTATTTCTTATCGATTTATCTGTTATTTGTTTATCAACATCTTTATATTTTCTTCATCTAATTCTCCATATTTTTTTTTTTTTACAGATTGATTTCACGATGATGTATGGTCTCCTATACGTAGCACTGATCAGTCTTATCATCTTTGGAATGTTTGCTGCTATCTTCCGGACTGAGGTACAATTATTTATCAAAAATATTAGGACAATTTTACGTTTATTCACAGGACAGGGTCGGGTTCTAGATTTCGAGGGGGCACAATTCAAAAAAACTACATCATTAAGGGGGCACTTTTTGAATTGTGTTCTTATAGTATGCCAACTGGGTTCAAAACGTGGGGACATTGGCCAGGTAACAGGGGTAGATCTAGGATTTTGTAAAGAGGGGCCACAATTAAAAAAAAGGATTACGGAATAAGCTTACTTGAGATAAACCCATCAGAAGTATATAGGGAGCATGGGTCCGTTGAGCCCAAGTCTAAATCCTCTGCCGAGAATCATGGTCATCATATTCCAAAGTGTGTGTGTTTTTTCAAATAATATAATAACATATTGACGATTATGTTACCCGTATAAATCTGAGGAAAATAATATGATGGGAATTCACGGTGGGAAAGTGTCAGGAAAATAAGAACTCGAAAAAGATTGTCAAAATGGCTTTGACAAGGGGTTTACTAACTACCACTGTAGTACTGTTGCTGCTAACGACTCTATACTGCTACTACCTCTGCGCAATTAGTACGGTAATAAATCGTTCAGCATGTGTTAAAAGTAAAATCTTTCAATCAGCGGATCACAACTGCATGTAATAAATAATTTTCTTTGTCATCGTTATCATTTATCGTGATTATAATTGCGAATTGGTTTTCTTCCATTAATTACTCTTTGCAGGTTCTGTACACGTTCTATTGTTCAATGGGTGCCTTTCTGTTCAGTGCGGTGAGTACTTCTTGTTTTTTTTTTCTTTCTCTTTCCACTGTATGTTATCCATTAATGAAGTGTCAATGTCAGTGATGTAGCAAACCAGTATCACTCTTGAGTTTTCATGTCTTTCTGTAGGCCCATGATTACGCATAGGTTAACAAATATAACAGAATTCAAATCCAAATGAAGAATAGATGTACAGCGCATTTAAAAAAATAAGACTATACGTCTTAATCCATTATGGGAAGACATTGTATATACATGTACGCACATCTAGCCAAAGCTCAAAGTGTTTATTATTATTATTATTATTATTATTATTATTATTATTATTGTTATTATTATTATTATTATTATTATTATTATTATTGTTATTATTATTATTATTATCATCATCATCATTATTATTAATCATTATTATTATGCAAAAAAAAAAACAAAAAAAAAACACATATTGAGGAAAGACTCAGTGACTAGCTTTGAGGCACTGAATAGTGAGCATTATGATGAGTCATTTAATCAATGTTTCATTATAATATAATATATTTATAATATTTCCTTCCCCCATCACAGTACATCGTGTTCGACACTCAGCTTTTAATGGGTGGTAAACACCGGTACTCCATCTCACCCGAGGAATACATCTTTGCTGCCCTCAACCTCTATCTTGATATCATTAATCTCTTCCTCTTCCTTCTCCGACTTTTCAGCAAATAGAGAAATTAGTAGGAGATGACTGATGATGATAATGTTTAATAATAATAATAATAATAATAATAATAATGATAATAATAATAATAATAATAATAATGATAACAGCAAATAGAGAAATAAGAGGGAGATAAATGATAATAATAATAATAATAATAATAATAATAATAATAATAATAATAATAATAATGATAATAATAATAATAACAATAATAATGATAAAAATAATGACAATGATAATAATGACAATGAAAATAATATTGAAAAAATGAATGAATGTTTTAATCTGTATTATGTAATTTCAATATAGACTGATAACAACAATTAATAATAGTAGAAATGACGGTTATGACAACATATATTCAGTCATATGAAGAAAAGAGTATCCATACTCTAAGAAATCAAAATCAAAGCTGATTTTATCCACCCTTGCAAATGATTTCCAAATTTAGTCAAGACAACCCCTTGGGTGCTGCTGACAGATTTCAAAAAAAAAGGTTTTACCAATGGGCTTATCTTGGTCTAACAAATGCTTTTCTTTTTGAAATTCTTAATGGGCTCATGGATTGTAAAGTGTCATTTAATGGAAATCTGATACCATTAATATAAGATTTTGATATATGAAAATCTGTTTGAGTTTTCATCAAAAATGTTTAAAAAGAAAAGTTTGTAATACAATTTATAGATGTGAGAAAATTTCTGTTGTACCATTCATTATTTGTTAGTTATTGAATTATATGCTTGTATATGTAATTGTTGAATTGTATGCTTGTATCAATCGTGATATTATTGAAGAATCTTTTATAACATAATAAGACAGAATGCAGATAATGCAGAAAGAAAATCTAATATTTGTTATATGTCCAACTTTACCTCAATACAAAATATAATAAGTGAATTATTTAATAAATACAAATTGTGAAAATTATTACAGGGGTGCTGTTCAAAGACAAACACACAATGTGCGATATGAAGTAAATAATATTTATATTTCATTGCTAAGTTAGTTCTAAGATTAGGCTTCTTTCTGTGAATAAAATACATACTACGTAGTTCTTGGATTTAGAGTAGCATATCAGATGTATATTCAAAGTCATGTTACATGTGTGAAGATGCATGTTGCAGCCTGACACAATATGAGAGGCGTTTCTGGAAGTTATTTGATTCAAAATTAGAAGCAGAGTTAAATCTTGCCTATTTATACCTGAAATTCATAGCGTTTCTATACATAATGATCTCATTAACATGAAATGGTTTTCTCCTTTTCTTGTTATTGCATCCAAGTCAATGAAGAATGATTTCTGTCAAATGAAAATGTTTGGATTCCAGTATTAGGATGCTGTATTATAAGGATAAACAGCTTACTTACTCGCACCTTAAAAAAAGGTACTTCTACGTACTGTACTTGGTACATGTAATGACTACAATAAATAACATTTATCCAGAGTATTATTTTCTTCACTTTTGTATAACTATTCCCTCCTGATATCCTTGTGTAAGACTACGAACTGAAGTGTTCAAAGATTCCTATTAGAATAATTAAGGGTTTTGCAAGACTGTTTATCATTTAATGCACTGATGTATCCTGATGTCCAGGAGAAAGGTACCTCTTCTGAACATTAAATCTTTAACAAAACCTGGAAATATGCAATCTATTTTTATTATGGTTGTGGTTTGATGTTAGCAAAATATCTGCAAGTTAAAAAGCATTATGACCACATTATTTTGATATGTCTATCCTCAATCTACATCAGTATTTCTTACTCTCATGGAAACACAAACATCACCACTGCTGCTGCCACCATCATCACCCTCATTATCATCACCATCATTATCACCATCATCATCATCACCATCAAAACATCATCATAACTATTGTCATCATGATCATCAATGTCATGATGATCATCATTTTATTGATCACCACCACCGCCGGTGGTGTTTATGAAGAAGATGATAATGATAATCATCATCAATATTGTATCACCATTAAGCATCATCATCACTACAACCATCACAATCTTCATCACAACCATCATCATAATCGTCAAGTGCCCACTTAAAGTTAGAGGAAACTTTCAGAATTTGAGCAGTGCCATTGTAAGGTCATTCCTAACATAAGATTTATTTTGAACTCCCTTCGAAATAAGCATATTTTTCTATGGCAATGCAAGCTACTGATTTTGACCTGTAAACATAGAAAAGTTGCCTTCAATTACATTCTAACCTTCACTGAGTGATGATGGAAAAATAAAAACCACAGATATTTTCCAAATCCTTTTAAATAATGTGCTTTTCAGGTTCACTTTAAGGTACCTTTAAGATCACCATCATCACTTTTTTTAATCATATGAGAAATATTTCAAATTTATTTTTACCATACAACTTGAATTATTCCAAAATTTTGACTATCCCCAAACATCACACAAACATCACACGCATGTAATCTCAAATTGAACAGTACATCAATCAAACAAAATTTCAAGATTTTACTCTGGTGTCAATATTTCAATAATATATACTTATTTAATCATTTATTTCATCATTTTTATTAAAGTTATTTTTTTTTCATTTCATATCGTCCATTTACACATGGTTTTTCTGCATCCACAATTACATAATCTTCATTCAAATAACAGCCAGTCATAGGCTTTTTATTAGAAATGAAATAGAAAACAAAAATTCAACATACATGGAAGTCATGGAATCATGTTTCATAGATGAAGGAATTTATGTGGGAATTGTGAAAAAAAAAAGAGAGAATAATTCCCCACGATATAATAGTACAGACAAATACATTACAAAATAACAGCAAGCCATCATGAAGACAATTCCATAACTCCATGTCATTGTTACAAGATAGAAAGAAATATCTCACTGTAAATAAACTTTATGAAGATACATTTGCATTGAATATTCATGTAGATATTGACACTACAATGTCTGGACTTCATACTGTAATGTAGTTATATTACTGTAAATACTTGGAGTGAGTTCACCATGTATGTCTGACTCATACTTTCAAATGGAAACACTTGTCTAGAAACATCAGCATCACATTTACAATGTACAGAAGAACACATGTAATAATTTACAAAGAGAATGGAATTTGTTGAAACCCTCTTTTTCTTTAAATGTACATAGATTTGATAATATATCACATGGACAAGAATAGACTATGTACACTCATCATATAAGATTAAGGTATTGGTTAACATTGTTTGAATAGCCCAGAATTCACTCACTTCATTATATTATGAATAATAAATTTCCAAAATTGACAGAACAGACTTTTATAAGAATGTCCAAGCTAAATAAGGGTAATGAATATTAAATGTTTGCATGTTGATGGGGGTAAGCAGTTACATATTAACAACTTGACTGAATACCAGTGAAATTTTCTCTTAACGTTTCAAAGGAAAATAAATAGTAATTGATGTTAAATGTCATGTAATGTTAAACATTTGCATGGTTGGGAGGATGAGAATATGTTACATCTACATACCAATTTTCACATTAATAATATGAGTTTGAATGGATTCTGAATAATAAATAGCTGTGAGGAAATGAACCTCCTCTTCATTCACCTATCCATCCACTTACAGGTTTACATCTGGTGTATTCTAACACTGTTAACCAACACCCAGCATAAAACTACTATGGTACATTGGTTTTAAATACAAACAATGATTTAATCATATCCACACAGCATTATATCAAAATGATTTCATTGCATTATCCTCAATTACTGAACCACCATCTAGTTTATGGCAAGAAATTCTGGTTTCCTTGGTTCATTCTATCAATCAACACTAGCAAAACGACTGCACACCAACATGCACATAACATAATACTCTCATCTTCAATCAACAACTCCTTCAAACACTTAAAACAACATCCTTCATACAATCTTAACCCAAGATAGTTTAACTGCAAGGAAATGATGTCAGAAAAGAAAAAAAAAAAGAAAAAAAAGAAAAAAGGAACTCCAGCCTCACATATACCATATTCTGGGGATAGGGCAGATATTGCTACACAGCTTTATATCTCGGTGATACATGTAGGTCTTAAAGATACAGCATTGTTAATGCATTCAGAAATCCAATGATAGCCAGAGAGAAACAAGTAAGGACAACATGTTACAGAATGTTTATGAATAACTCTTTGATGGAAAGTGACCCCTAAAGGCTTGTTCAGATATGAGGCGACAAATACCTCGCAACATTTTTAGTGTTCACATATGGAATGACAACCAACCCCGCTTCTGTTAATGAACGCGCATTTACACGTCAACTCTCAAACAAAAGACAGCTTTGTCAAAAGTTGCGAAGACAAATTCATGACAACATATTTGCGCTAACTTCTTAAGAATTTGATTAGTCCACAGCTTTTGACAGCCAGGCGACAAAAAAAATGTATCCTGCCTCGGCAACGTTGACTTGTACACAAAAAAATGTTGTGGGAATTTTTCTCCTCATACCTGAACAAGCCATAAGTTGAAACATAGATAGCATGTATTTTATGTTTAAGTAGGACTTTTCCATTCCATTTATAATCTAATATATGTATGGGTTTAAGGAACATAAACTACTTCTTTATCCCCAACCTAAACCCAAACATCCAAGTTCAAAAGGGAAATACATAATAAAAACAGATGTAACAAACATTGGTATGAAAAATGAAGCACCATACGCATTATTTACTCAAACAAAACTTTACTCCAAGACCAAAGCTCACATATCAATTGAATGATATATTTGTACCAAAAATTAGTGACAAATTCACTCTGAATAATCATTAACCAAATGTCAAGCAAAATTTTTTCTGTAATTCTATTTAAGAAGCCAAATCAAACTATAATTTTTCATTTTTTATTGATTGCATGTAAAGCTGTGATTTTTATCAACTCATGAGCAGTGAAATCTTGAAATGGAAAAATGTCCCTAACAAATCTTTTCTTCACTATAATTTTTGTCTCTATAATTCAGCTACATGAAGCATGAAGGAAGTATGCATGTGGTTGGTCAGAGTACCAGTATCTGTATTTCTTTTAGTGACTGAAACATACATGTATCTAAATAGCTTTACATATATTCCATAGTATGTATAGACAATCTGAAAAGTCTATGAAGTTATACAAAAGACTAGAGGGTCTAAAAAGGACTTACAAAGACAGATTTACAGAGTTTTTACACACCCAGTAGGAAATACTAAAAAAATCATTGCACAATTTACCAACAAAAAAAAAACAAAAAAAAAATCATCAAACTTTATCTGTCTTGCTTGAATAGTCTCCCTGGCAAGGTATGTCCTTTGAGTTGCATCCAGTGCATTAAGCCATAGATCTGACAAGACTTCTGAAATCCAAACAAAGGAAGTTAAAATTATTCTATATTTTATGATAAAATCACAAATTGATTTACCACATGAATACTGTTAATGAATCTGTAAATTCTACATGGTTTATGCCAAAAAGGACCATTTCAAATGCAAAGATAATTTAAATACAGAAAGCAATGACTTCATACAAATTTGCGTGTGATACTCTACACTTCACTGACTAGTACAGAACATGTAATACGATTTTTAGAAGCGTGAAAAATTCCGACAAAATCTACACAAGTACCACAGATGTTCTCTTGAATCGCAAGTGTGAGACCACTTTGAGCCTTAATTCTTATTCCAAATTCAAGCATATTTCCACTGGAATCTGAAAGGAAAGGAAAGCTCACTTATTTACCCTTTTACACACTGCCAAAATATAAAGGCAGAGACTGGATGACTTTTGTTCCATTATCCCCTCACCTGAAATACTACAGACAGATACTGATATGAGTGAACTAGTATCAAAAAAATGGTGATCAACTACAAAGATGAGAGATTTTGCACTAAAGTTATACAGTATTGTTATGCTTTACAGATGAATGCAATGTATTTATTCATGTCCCATGTCTATTTAATTAATTCATAATCACTTCTTTATCACGTTTATCCTCTCTCTCTCTCTTTCTCTCTCTCTTCTCTTCTCTCTCCCTCTACTCTCCTCCTCTCTTTCATCACTCTCTTTCATTCTACCTTTCATTCTCCCTTCTGCTATCAAAACACACAACACTCTTAGTAATTCCACATAGTTCTCTCACTCCACCTATATTACACTCGACCACCTTATCGCCTGGAAGATATTGCCCCCTCCCAGGGCCTGGGGGGTACCTCTGATAGTGAGTAGTGTGATGTTGGGTCATGTTGGAGTTGAGATCTCCATTGTCTTGGCAACCATTCATGATGAGCACCTTAGCACAGTCATCTGCTCCAACGCTCCTAGCGTATCCCAATGCTGTCCTCCCATCAGCATCTGCGATGTTGACGTTGAGCTTGTTCTGCAAAAAAAAATAAGAAACATACTTGTTAGTACAATTTTTATGAGAGGAAAGGAAACAAGAAATCTACTTGTTTCAACAGTTTTGATTAGATGATTAAACTTTGATGAGAAAAATGACAAAAAAACAAACAATGCTTTCCAAAATCTAATAAGCTCTAAACTGAAAAGGTGTTTGGTACTGCAAAATCGGAAAGTACATTGGCTTTCCTTCATGCGATTTTACTCTGATAAGTGCATGTCGAAAAGCTCTAAATTCTCATTTTCTTTTGGTACTCCAAATTAATACATACTGGTATACTGTTCATTAATTATTTCTGAAATGGTTTCTACTTATGAATTTTCATTACTGATTTCTTTTTCATTTAATCAAAAACACAGTTTATAAAACCTAAGATCTGTGCATGCATTGGCCTTGCAACCAGATTGTTAGTTAATGTGCTGTGTAGCATTAAATAAGAATTATTTTTCTTTTTATGAACTAAAAAACAAAATACATTCATCGATCTTTCATATCATATTTCAAAGGTTAAAAATACACTCGTGATTGATCACTTACCCAGATAAGAAGTTGCGTGATGACGACATTGCCCATGGCACAGCTGAGATGCAGAGCGGACCTCCCGTCTCCGTCACCATAGCGATAGTTCACCTCATCCTCTTGCGCATGTGCGAGCAGGAGCATGACAGCCCTGATGTCTTCTTTGATCACTGCCTCCATCAGCTGCTGACCAAGGTTCCTCTCAGGGTAGGGGTAGGGAGCAATGAATTCTTTCCTCTCGTACTTGGCCCGTATCCACTTCTCCTTCTCCCTCCCTGCCTGACGTAACATAGGTTTGACATGGTTGTGTAATGACACCTCAAACACGCTGTTTGTCAGTGCATTTCCTGTGAGCATCATTACTTGTGCTAACTCAGGTCTAGAGAAAAGAAAGAGAAAGTTATTAACTGTCATTAACAATTCAATCAACTATTTCTTTCTATCATACAGACATTCTTGTTTTGTTATAATGAGAGTTAAAAAACACACTCAATAGCTCAGTAAATTTTCAGAAACACATATCCAATTACTGAAAAATCTTTTACATCTCCTTTATAGGAAATTAAATATTAACAAAGTAAATTTCTTTTAAATGTAAGAATACTCATCAGAAAAAAAATGCTCTCAAGTTTTCCATATGTTGAAAATACTGTTTAATTCTGCAACTGGCATGCATTTCAGGATAACAGATTTTACTGCAACACTCCTCAACACTCCTTAATCCCTCCTACCCCCTCCCTCCCCCCCCCCCCCCCAGGAAGCAAACAATAAAATATAAGGCTCTCCCTGTATCTGTTCATGCTATATTCTTTGCACAATGTAATTGGGAGGAACAGCAATCAGCATGAATATGTATGTATGAACGTGTATCTATACTTACGGCCATCCATCTAACGTTAACGATCTAACTCTTGAGATATGTGACCCAAGATTTCTGTGAATACCCGAACACTCGATGCACATTAAGCTACCAAGATTTAAGCTGGACCAGTCAGGATCTGAAATGAAAGTTTACAGAAAAGTAAGCATGAAGGCATAAACAAAGGAGCTTCTTTTGGAAAAAAGAGATGTTTTAAGATTTATAGTGACATCAGATAATTTGACATAAAAAGTAAAATAAATCTTGCAAAGCTCAATACAGAGTTTCTACCTCCCTGTATCTATCCCTATAATTGTTGAAAAGTGGATATAAAATCAAATTAATAATAGAGTTTTGTATACACCAAGGACAGAAATTACTTATGCTATTCTATTTTAGTCATGCTCCATCTGATGTAATAGTAATAAATAGAAATAAAAAGAAAATAGCTGGCAGACATACCACTTAAATACCAGCACAATAGACGCAAACTACAGACATCAACCGCAAGTAAGAAAATTGAAAACTAATGCATGAATTATGTATTAACTTACGACCAGAAAAAATAAAATGGGTAAACAATTCTTCATTTTCACAAGAGACTGTATCTTGTCTTCTTACATAAGCTTGTGTTATCTGTGACAAAGAACCAATAAAATTATCTATTTCTATTTCAAAGACTTACTCTGAGCTTCACAGTCAACACACGACCCGTTGCCCCTGACCTTCCTAATGGTCTCTACAATGGCGCTCTGTTCAAGATTGGACAGTTGACCCTTGCCCTTTGCACTTTCATTGGTCTGAAGAGATGCTAATATCCTCTGTTCAATAGCTACTACCCACTCATCTCTCTCCTATTGACATACAGAAATGATTACAATAAGGAAGAGAAAAAATAAGTTTTTGCCACTGAAAATGTGGTAGCAATTAATTTCAAAAGGTTTAATTTTGCATGAATTCTACACATTATTGTAGAGTAATGAATATATAAAACAAACAAAAATAAAAAACAACTTGATAAATGTTGGGTGTTATTTTCATCAGCAAAAATATTTGTATACGAAAATAGTGCTTTACATGGAAATTAGAATTGGTTGAAGTACAATGTGAGGTACCTTCATTCC
>CM057151.1:10822708-11107550 GCA_029962745.1 Echinometra lucunter
CTTCTGTTAATGAACGCGCATTTACACATCAACTCTCAAATAAAGACGTTTGTGTCAAAAATTGCGCAAATTCATGACAACATATTTTGCGCTCAACTTCTTAAGATTTGATTAGTCACAGCTTTTGACAGCCGACGCGACCAAAAAAAATGTCTCCTGCCTCGACAACGGTGACTTGTACACAAAAATGTTGTGGGGATTTTCATCCTCATCAACTGAAACAAGCCCATAAGTGAAAACAATGATAGCATGTATTTTATGTTTTTATTAGTAGGACGTTTCGCATTCATTTACAATCTAATAAGGTATTGGTTAAGGAACATAAGCTACTTCTTTATCCCCAACTAAACCCAAACATCCAAGTTCAAAAGGGAAATACATATAAAACAGATGTAAACAACATTTGGTATGAAAATGAAGCCCATATGCATATATTACTCAACAAAACATTAACTCCAAGACTAAAACTCACATATCATTGAATGATATATTTTGTACCAAAAATTAGTGCCAAGATTCACTTCTGAATAACCATTAACCAATGTCAGCAAGCAAAATTGTTTCTTATAATTCTGTCTAAGAAGCCAATCAAACTATATATTTTTTATTTTTTATTGATTTGCATGTAAGTTGTGATTTTTATCAACTCATGAGCAGTAACATCTGAAATGGAAAAATGTCCCTAAACAAATCTTTTTTTCACTATAATTTTTGTCTCTATAATGCAGCTACATGAAGCATGAAGGAGTATGCATGGGAGTTGGTCAGAGTACCAGATATGTATTTTCTTTTAGTGACTGAAACACCACATGTGATCTAAATAGCTTGAATAGATTCAATAGTAAAGGTATAAGACAATCTGAAGAAGCCTATGAAGTTATACAAACCGACGAGAGGGTCTAAAAAAGGACCTTTACAAAGACAAGTTTTACAACACCCAGTAGGAAATACTAAAAAATCATTGCACATTGACTAACGAAAAAAACAACCAAACCATCAAACTTATCTGTCTTGGCTTTAATAGTCCTCCCTGGCAAGGTATGTCCTTTGAGGTGCATCCAATGGCTAAGTACTCGTGATCTGACAACAGACCGATCTGAAATCAACATCAGGAAGTTAAAATTTATTCTTACGTTTTATGATAAAAATCACAAATTGATTTACCACATGAAATACTGTTTGAATGAATCTGTAAATTCCTACATTGTTTATGCAAAAAGGACATTTTCAAATGTAAAGATAAATCTAAATACAGAAAGCAATGACTTCATACAAATTTTGCAGTGTGATACTCTACACTTCACTGACTAGTACAGAACATGTATACGATTTAGAGCGTGAAAAATTCTGACAAAATCTACACAAGTACCACAGACGTTCTCTTAAGTAGCATGTGTGAGACCACTTAATTCTTATTCCAAATTCAAGCATATTTCCACTGGAATCTGATAGGAAAGGAAAGCTCACTTTAAACCATTTTACACACTGCCAAAATATAAAGGCAGAGACTGGATGACTTTTTGTTCCATTATCCCATCACCTGAAATACTACAAGACAGATACTGATATCAGTGAACTAGGATCCAAAATGGTGATCACTACAAAGATGAGAGATTCTGCACTAAAGTATACAGTATGTTATGCTTTACAGATGAATGTATGTATTTTATTCATGTCCCCACGTCTATTTAATGAATTCATAATCACTTCTTTATCAAGTTTATCCGCTCTCTCTCTCTTTCTCTCTCTCTACTCTTCTCTCTCCCTCTTACTCTCCTCCTCTCTTTCAATCACTCTCTTTCATTCTACCTTTCATTCTCCCCCTTCTGCTATCAAACACACAACCTCTTAATAATTCCACATAGTTCTCTCTCACTCCACCTATATTACACTCGACACCTTATCGCCTGGAAGATATTGCCCCCCTCCCAGGGCCTGGGGGTACTCTGAGTAGCGTGCTGTTGTTCATGTTGGAGTTTAGATCTCCATTGTCCTGGCAACCATTCATGATGAGCACCTTAGCACAGTCATCTGCTCCAACGCCCTAGCGTATCCCAATGCTGTCCTCCCATCAGCATCTTGCGATGTGACGTTGAGCTTGTTCTGCAAAAAAAATAAGAACATACTTGTTAGTACAATTTTTATGAGAGGAAAGGAACAAGAAATCTACTTGTTTCAACAGTTTTGATTAGATGATTAAACTTTGATGAGAAAATGACAAAAAACAACAATGCTTTCCAAAATCTAATAAGCTCTAAACTGAAAAGGTGTTGGTACTGCAAATCGGAAGTACATTGGCTTTCATTCATGCGATTTTACTCTGATAAGTGCATGTCGAAAAGCTCTAAATTCTCATTTTCTTTTGGTACTCCAAATTAATACATACTGGTATACTGTTCATTAATTATTTCTGAAATGGTTTCTACTTATGAATTTTCATTACTGATTTCCTTTTTCATTTAATCAAAAACACAGTTTATAAAACCTAAGATCTGTGCATGCATTGGCCTTGCAACCAGATTGTTAGTTAATGTGCTGTGTAGCATTAAATAAGAATTATTTTTCTTTTTATGAACTAAAAAACAAATACATTCATCGATCTTTTCATATCATATTTCAAAGGTTAAAAATACACTCGTGATTGATCACTTACCCAGATAAGAAGTTGCGTGATGACGACATTGCCCATGGCACAGCTGAGATGCAGAGCGGACCTCCCGTCTCCGTCACCATAGCGATAGTTCACCTCATCCTCTTGCGCATGTGCGAGCAGGAGCATGACAGCCCTGATGTCTTCTTTGATCACTGCCTCCATCAGCTGCTGACCAAGGTTCCTCTCAGGGTAGGGGTAGGGAGCAATGAATTCTTTCCTCTCGTACTTGGCCCGTATCCACTTCTCCTTCTCCTCCCTGCCTGACGTAACGGTAGGTTTGACATGGTTGTGTAATGACACCTCAAACACGCTGTTTGTCAGTGCATTGCCTGTGAGCATCATTACTTGTGCTAACTCAGGTCTAGAGAAAAGAAAGAGAAAAGTAAAGTAACTGTCATTAACAATTCAATTAACTATTTCTTTCTATCATACAGACATTCTTGTTTTGTTATAATGAGAGTTAAAAAAACACACTCAATAGCTCAGTAAATTTTCAGAAACACATTATCCAATTACTGAAAAATCTTTTACATCTCCTTTATAGAAATTAAATATTAACAAGGTAAATTTCTTTTAAATGTAAGAATAATACTCATCAGAAAAAAATGCTCTCTAAGTTTTCCATATGTTGAAAATACTGTTTAATTCTGCAGCTGGCATGCATTTCAGGATAACAGATTTTACTGCACACTCCTCAACCACTCCTTAATCCCTCCTACCCCCTCCCTCCCCCCCCCCAGGAGCCCCACACCAATAAAATATAAGGCTCTCCCTGTATCTCAGTTCATGCTATATTTCTTTGCACAATGTAAATTGGGAGGAACCGCAATCAGCACGAATATGTATGTATGAACGTGTATCTTATACGTATTACGGCCATCCATCTAACGTTAACGATCTAACTCTTGAGATCTTGTGACCCAAGGATTTCTGTGAATACCCCCGAACACTCGATGCACATTAAGCTACCAGATTTACTTTAAGCTGGACCAGTCAGGATCTGAAATGAAATTTTTACAGAAACAGTAAGCATGAAGGCATAACACAAAGGAGGCTTCTTTGGAAAAAAAAGCAGATGTTTTAGATTTATAGTGACATCAGATAATTGTGACATAAAAAGTAAAATAAATCTTGCAAAGCTCATACAGAGTTTCTACCTCCCTGTATCTATCCCTATAATTGTTGAAAAGTGGATATAAAATCAAATTATAATAGGTTTGTATACACCAGGACAGAAAATTACTTATGCTATTCTATTTTAGTCATGCTCCATCTGATGTAATAGTAATAAATAGAAATAAAAAGGAAAATAGCTGGCAGACATACCACTTAAATACCAGCACAATAGACGCAACTACAGACATCAACCGCAGTAAGAAAATTGAAAACTAATGCATGAATGATGTATTAACTTACGACCAGAAAAAAAAAAATGGGTAAACAATTCTCATTTCACAAGAGACTGTATCTTGTCTTCTTACATAAGCTTGTGTTACCTGTGACAAAGAACCATAAAATTATCTATTTCTATTTCAAAGACTTACTCTGAGCTTCCACAGTCAACACACGACCCGTTGCCCCTGACCTTCCTAATGGTCTCTACAATGGCGCTCTGTTCAAGATTGGACAGTTGACCCTTGCCCTTTGCACTTTCATTGGTCTGAAGAGATGCTAATATCCTCTGTTTCAATAGCTACTACCCACTCATCTCTCTCCTATTGACATACAGAAATGATTACAATAAGGAAGAGAAAAAATAATTTTTTGCCACGGAAAATGTGGTAGCAATTAATTTCAAAAGGTTTAATTTTGCATGAATTCTACACATTATTGTAGAGTAATGATATATAAAGAACAAACAAAAATAAAAACAACTTGATAAATGTTGGGTGTTATTTTCATCAGCAAAAATATTTGTATATAACGAAATAGTGCTTTACATGGAAATTAAGAATTGGTTGAAGTACAATGTGAGGTACCTTCATTCCACAAACAGTAAAGCAATCATTCTTGTGCCAAGTCTACAGCCAGCTTCTTCACAAGGCTGGAAACTTTATATATTGTACAAAGATATTGCATAACTGCAGGTAACATGTTTTCAAAATACCCTGAATTGAATGAAAAGGCTTACCTCAGAACTTGTTGCTTCAAAGTTCCATTGCCTGTTGTCTAATGAGACAATGATAAACTCACAGTCTTCACTTTCTGCTGATATAAAGATACAAATACAAGAAAAAAAAAAAAGAAGAAAAACAGCTTTTTGTTAGGTTTTAAGATAATCATCAAAGCCTTGATCAACAGCCAGAGTGTACAGTGGCGTAAATATTCAATATTGAATGACAAGAGTCGTTAAACCAAAACAACAACAACAACAACAACAACAAATAAAGAACTTTGATACTAATATGATATGTTTCTTTGATCTTTACAATGCTTAATCTCAGCTTATATTAGAGTATCCAAATCTTTTTTGTATGTGACATGAGCACAGTGAGTCTTTGTACTAAATCAGTTCCTAAAACACTGGAAATAGATGGCCCCTTCATTTAATGTCATTAAATGGATGCAACATACATGTCAATGTATCTACAGATCATCTAAATAGTAGGTGATGTTTTATCACAATCCTAACCGTGCTACTGACAATGCATGAAGATTTTCAAAGGTTTGTTCATTAGTAAAAAAAAAAAAAATGTTGAAAAATACCATCCATCATTAAAAAAAAAATCTTTGAAAATTCTATTGTAGGTAATGTTTTATCACATCTTAACCATGCTATCCATAATGCATGAAGATTTTCACAGGTTTGTTCAATAGTAATAAAATGTTTCAAAACCCCATCCATCAATAAAAAAATGTCTTTGCAAACTTCTATTGTATGGGTCTTACCTTCTAACTGATGATGATCTAAGCTCTTGTTTCCTCCTGTACTTCTTATTCTTCTATGTTTCTTCTTTGAGCTATGTCCATCTTTGCTCGTCATCCCCATCTGAGGGAAGGACAGAGGGGCATCCACTCCATTCGACATGCCTGGTTGAAAATTAGAAGACAAGTGTCAAAACATCTAAAATCCTCCCAGAATCAGAAATTCAATCCCTCATATCATAAGCATGACTGAAAATAATCCTCCAACCCCCCCCCCCCCCCCCAAAAAAAAAATGTGATTACTAGGTTATCTAGAAATTACAATGAATAAAGACAAGGTCTTTAAAAACATCTTCTTTTTAAAAGGATCAATATTTCAAATTGGAATCAGAAAGACATTTTATGTATCTGACATATGCACAGGGAGAAGATATTGCATTACACCCCAGGCAGTTACAATGAACTCCTACTACAGCTTTCATTTTTTATTAACATGACTATCCATGTGGAGCCCAGAAATGAGACTTGTAACTGTTTCAAGAGAGCTGTAGATAATCAAAAACTAATTTCTATCAAAAACTTTACACTTCATATTCACAACACTTTGGATGAGTTTGGATAGAGTAATCTTTTTGTAAAGATTAGTCTGACCATTTGTCAGAAACCTTCACCTGTTATTTCAAATTAAAAAGAACCCTAAATGCAAAACAAAATTGACACATCTGGAAAAATGTTATGCTGTAAAGTGCCCTGGCTTACTAGGCATGACGGATGAATTTGAGATGACGACAGCATCAGAGAAACAGGTATCCCTGGGCAGTGATGTGGACTTTGTCTTGGCTTCTTGGACGTCTCTCTGTGATAACATAGGGTTACTGGTATCCCTTGATAGAGCTGCTTGGTTGGAATGGTGGCCAGGTGCTGTAAAACAAACAAACAAACAAATAAGTCCATAAATATAACACTCAAAAATTCAGATAAGCAAACATCTGGAAATGATTTAAAGTTTCACTTCTTGGACATCTCTCTGTGATAACATAAGGTTACTGGGGGGTGTTTCATAAAGCTGTTCATAAGTTACGCACGACTTTATGCATGACTGGTGATATGTTCTTGTGCTACATGTAAATGATTGAGAATCTGATTAGCACCCAAGAACATGTTCCAGTCGTGCGTAAAGTCGTGCGTAACTTACGAACAGCTTTATGAAACACCCCCAGGTATTTCTTGATAGAGCTGCTTGGTTGGAATGGATGCTAGATGCTGCCAGATAAACAAACAAACAAAGACAAGCAAACAAACAAATAGATTAACAAATAAACAAACATCCAATTGTAATCTTAGCCTAGTTTCATGAACTTCTCTCTGTCGTAACATAGGGTGACTGGTATCTCTTTATAGAGCTGCCTGGTTGCAATGGAATGCAATGGAATGCATGATTCTTTCAGACAAGCAAACAAAACAAACAAACAAACATCCAGAAGTAAACTTTTACATTACAAAACTCTTCTCTTTCCCTTCAATGATCTAAAGTAGCCTTCTAAGTGAGCCATAATGAAGGGACATTAACCATGATGAACAGTAAAGCTGGAGAGAGAGAGAGAGAGAGAGAGAGAGAAAGGGGAGGGAGGGATGAAGGGAGCACAGGGAAAGAAAGGGGAGAAAAAGGGGAGGAAAACAAACACAAAAAGAGAGAAAGAGAGAAAGACAGACACAGAGGAGAGAGAGAGAGAGAGAGAGAGAGAGAGAGAGATGGAGACAGACAAAAGGAGAGACAGAGATAAAGATATCATGTTTCTTAAGGAGAAGGCAATCATCGCATCCTCTAGTACTGACTCATCTTCAACCTTCTAAGATGATCAAAGTTGCATGAAGCATCTAAAATCAGACTTGACAGGCAGTGATGTTGCTAGGAAGATGAAGGATGTATACCTCCTTTTTGTTATTATTCCTCCATCAAGAGAGTCAGGTAATAGTCTAATAGTCATCATACCTCCTCCTCCTCATTAAAAACAAAGCATATTTCCACTCCATCAAAATGCCACATCACAATTTTGATAAAAAGATAGGGATGATCTCTCCCATTTTCCCTATGACTACACATGCACCAGCAGACAGACTTTCTTCCCCAGGGCATACTCCAATATTGGAGGATCTCTGATTAAAACAAGCAGCATATGGCGGGCCATTTAAGCTACATGAATGTCTCATATGCAGTGACTGTGCATGAATCTACTAGACTTGTTGCACTCCTCATACCTAACTACAGTATGATGCTCTATTTAACCCATTCATGACAGGAATTATTTAAAGCCTAATTTGATCAGCTTTTATTCTTCAAATTGGCAAACCAACATTTTCATTTTATTGCTACATTTATCTTATAAAACGCCATGTATCTGAAATGAATATAAATTGACGGAAATTATGATGAAAAGTAAAAAAGTTGCCAATTTGCAGGAGAAAACGGTGATTTTTAACTTTCCCTTAAATTGCCAATTTAAGGATTTTAATGCTTATTTTCCTTTAAAAAAAATTCAGCATTAAACAACAAATATTAACACAACCAAAATGGGCACAGTTTGTGTAGAATTTTTTGCTCTTTCTGCTCATGTATTTGGTGTGAATTCTAGGGCTTTGCATCAAAAGATATCAGGCCAAACCACAAAATGTGGACCTCTGTCATGAATGGGTTAACATAAGCACTAGTTTTCATCCACTTCTTTTGACTGCAGTCCCTCTGACAAATCTAAAGCATGATTTCATATGCTCCTGTGTGTCTTATGGGGTGTTGCAAGAAAGTTGCAATCGATTGCAAGTTGCAACTGATTGTCACTGGCCAATCAAAATCATTGTTGCATGCATGTCTTCTTAAAATGATAGACCCTAAGCCAATCAGAATGGTTGTTTCAAAATTAGCAATTATTTGCAATTGATTGCAACCTTCTTGCAACACCCCATTAGACATGGCCTGTACTATGGAAATGCCATATAAATCAGTGTATGTTGAATTACCCTCTTAACTCACTTCTGCTAGACCTTTTTTGTTTATTTGTATCAACAGAGCAACTGCAAACATAACCACTTTGGACAACAACTGATAACTGATGGCAGCTGGCAATGCCAGTAGTCAATGTAAGGACAGTCTCAAATACATGTACAATGTGGGCCAATCAGAGTGGTTTTCTGCAGCTCAGATGAAATCACATATCTATTCCAAAACAAATACAACAAAACATTTCCAAGTTATAAAACATAAGAAATTTGAGGATCACACACACAATGTATGATGGTTTAAGTGAGTTCTTCCACCAAGCATACAAGGATGCTACAGCATCTACATGAAAGCTATTGAAGAAATGCAATACAAGGGATTAAATGATTCAGCTACATGCATGTAAGAAGAAAGGAGATATGATGATTTGAGGAATTAATCAGTTAACAAAAATACAAAAAAGAGGAAGTTCAACACCAAAAAAAAACTAGTAAAGAAGAGGAACATAGTTCATGATGTACTTGTGCACTCATACAGAGTTGAGACACAATGAAAAAGCAGACACCTCTTATTACTAAGAAATTCAATACACCCTCATAGCCACAAGGATGATAAATCTAGCTAGTCTGAACGGGAAATAGGGGTAGGGATAAATGCAGTCTTGTAAGGTGAGATAGACAGATAGATGTACTTACCCGCATGACCTGATATTGTCATGGCTTTCATATTGTTAGCAATGCCGTTGGTCCCTGAGTTTGATGATGATGATGTAGTAGATCCTACTTGGGTGTTTGCTCTGGCTAGGGGAGGTCTTCTTCCTGGTACCTTCACCGTCGTGTTAAGTAGGCGGATCTCCTTACCATGCACATCGTCCATGTAGTCCTACATATTGATGAAGATGTGGGTAGCTTCATTTTAGATATGTATTGCAAACTGTGATTTCAATTTCAACTTTTAATATTGGCTCTCATACTAAATCTAACGTGGCAATATATGGCAAAAGAATTAAGTGTAAATTGGTAATGTGTCCGGTGTCTTTATAGTATTTTGACAGTACATTTGCTTATCCAGCAATATATTTCTAAGTATTAAATTAAGCACTGCTTCTATATCAAAATAAATAATCAAATGAACCAAATAATTTGTACATCCATCATTTGTTGCAAAGCCATCATGTTATCATGGATACAAATAAAAGATAGCAATAACTTACGTGTAAGCTAGGGTGATATGTTAATCTGCCATCGTCACAGAGCGTAACATACTTCTTTTTCCACTCCTTGTTTAGTGCTTTGCTACTCCTCTTGTACAGATAACCCTGTAGCAATCAATCAAATATAATAAATAGAAAACTGGCGTTATAGTATAAATAACATGGATACTGTTCCACAACTCTCTTTGTTAAATAGATGACCCTGTAGCAATCAATCAAATATAATAAATAGAAAACTAGTGTTATAGTACAAATAACACGGATACTGTTCCACAACTCTCTTTGTTAAATAGTAACATTCATTATGCATACTGCGAACTTGCAACAAAGGCTTCAATGTAAATCTATTATATGTTTAATCCAATGAAGACTGAATCCTCTCATTCCTGTAGCCATCATGCGTGCCCATAGGCAATACCGGTAAGCTGTTGAACACTATGCCTGAGATAACAACTAGGGCTAGGATTGTCAATGGAAAATGCATCTTATACAGAATTATAATTGTACTCAACAGGCAAATCTCCCTCCCCCCCCCCCCCCACCTTGTAATCAATATAATATCAACGGAAAACATTACTTTATTCAACTTTCCTTTAAAAAAAATTAAGGATGAAATGTGTCAATGAATCAACCATTCTTATTGTTAAGTGTATTCTTACTCCTTCAAGTTCAACAAATAAATGTTTTCTATTCCATTACATTGATATTCAGCTGGAATATTCCTGAATCATGATCTGCTTGACTAAGCTGTCAGTGCACTCCACTGTGACAAAGTGTGCTTTCATGATCTCCATCACTTCAAATTTACAAAATTTTAAATCTTCTTCAATCCACATCTGTTTATAACCTGTCTAAACCATGCCAGCTGAAGGCTACATAACAAAGCCTGTTTAGAGCCAGAAAGGCATTAACTCCAAGTAGAAGTATGAGTTATACCCTTCTGCTACTCAATAAACACTATAAATGACAACCTAATTTAACTGAGCATCGGTTGGCTTTCATATCTGTCCAAGTGATAGCTAGCTTCTCATTTCGTTTCAGTCATAGACTCATATTTGTATACACAGCTTTCAAAAATCATCTCTACTTATAGCCCCTTACTATGAATGACACCTTCCTTCATTTGACTTTCAAACTGTCTTAACTTAAAATATGATAAGCAGCTTAACATATTTTTTCAGTCAGATTTATATACAGCTTTCCAAAGTAATCTGACACCATATCTACTTAAAGCCCTTCCGAAAGGCCTCACATAAAATGCAAAATCATTATTGCTCTGACAAGTGGAAAAAGGCAAAAATATCACAAATCACAAATATTGCCTCTATCCAAATAATAAGAACACAGTGCAATGCAAAATGTAGGCCAAACACATCTTGTTTTTGGAAAATTTCACTTCTTGTTGGGATATCTCTATCAGTGAGCTATTTTGATGTTGACATTATGTCATAGATACTCAAAGAACACAGGACTCATGACAGTATATTTCAATTAAGAAGTATTACAGGAACAATGGACTAATCCTCTTCATTTGCAATGAAAGAAAATATATAAAATTTAAAGAAACTCTACAAAATGGATGTCTTTTAACTACTGCATACCCCGGTATTCCTTTTACACTGTACAAAAGCAACATAATCAATAAATTTGGGGAAACATATTTAATCAAAGACAGGTACATAAATCTAGAGGACAAAAATGTCCTTTAACAAATATCACTAGGAATATTTACATCTAGCTCAGATAGCTGTCCTCCAACATGCTGTTATTTTTTGGGTCAAAGCCTCTTAAGTCTGATCTGTAAATACAGATTACTTTACGGCTATCACACACCTGACCTATAAAATGGACAGGATTATATTTGCTCTTTAGTGGATCTATATGATGCACAATCCCTGGATGGTAAATACAGCCACACTACGTTTGCAGTGGCTACTATTTAAATGAACATCTCCTGCATTCCTTTGAGAACCTCATGATATCCTTTTGTACAGAAGATCTCACTATTTTGCTTTGTTGGTAATGAAATCAATTACAACATTTGTTTTTCAGAAAATTCTTGTTATTTCCAGTTATTTTGTTAACCAGTTTTAAAGATGAAAACATTGTTGGTGGTGGGGGGGGGGGGGACCGTTCTGCTTTAAACATTTTATTCTACATGTGGTATTTGTTATCCTTGAATATCCACATGTTTGAAGCTAGGTGTTGTGACTCTTCGCAAATCCCTGCTTGAAATAAAAAAGAATTGACAACAAACAACCTACCAGAGTGAATTTAAAAATTCTGTATTAAGATGATTCATATGCCAAATTCCCTTTTGTACCTCTATAACACTAATAATTCCATGGCTGAAGATTATCTTTGAAATCATAAATACTGTATTTCTGTATTCATTCCTGATAAGGCCAATTTATCAGCAACAAACAACAAGTACAATCAATCTAATATTCAACAATACCAGAATTATCCTGTTCAGCCTCATTAATTCTCCCAATTGGCCCCTTACAATTCTCGGCTGGCAAATTTTAACTTTCAGAGAGTGATGAATGTCACACATAATGGGAGACTCAATGCCGCATGCAATATATCAAATAAAATCAAAACTGTATGAATAATTAATAACCAAAAAGGTCACACTTGGGACAGGGTTATGTCACTACCAAGCCTGAATTTCCATATTTATCACAAGCTTTTTCTTTACACCTAAAATCTATGCTAAAACTTAATCTGATTTTTTTAAATGGTTACTTGTGAATAGCAAATATAGAAAGAGCCTCCAAAAACCTGGTAAACTGACATTGCTAGAGAAGACTATTTCAATTCTAACACCCTTTGTACAGTAACAAAATTCCCTAAACTTTCAAATTATTTGAAGTACCAGTAAAACATGATAATCTTTTTTTACACTGCGAACAATGTATAATTCACCAGAGAGCATTTGTAGTAGATAAAGATGGATATATTGCATGCATGCAAAATGAAGAATCTCCAAGATATAACAGGATTTTTGTTACCATGATGAGTGTGTTTCATGCCAGCGTATATCATCTTAACTCCATGGAGTAGTGAAGTTCAATGATAAGAATGTAATAAGAATATAAAGGATTTATGATGCACAAATATGTGAGGGCTTTTTTTTTTTTTTAAATGAAGGCATGACACTTAATCATATCCATAGAGACTGTTATCAAGCCTCACATGACACCATCACCACTCCCTGGGGGAGTGTTTCTACCATGTTATCACATAGCAGTATAGTGTCTCCTTTTAGTGATACTTGTGCAGTACCTTTTGATTTTGAATGCTAGGAATAACACATTATTACATTTTCAGTATATTTCTAATGTAGTAAAGTGTACCATTAAAGGAGAATGCAACCCAGGCATTAGTGTGCTCTTAGTGAATGGAGATGACCAAGAAGAGTAAACAGTGAAAGTTTGAGCAAAATCGCACAATCTTTTCAAAAGTTATGAATTTTGAAAGTTTCATTAAATCCCTATTACATGGATCCTTGAGTTGGCAACTTTGCCAGCATCTGTGATGTCATTGTGGACAACTCTCCATTCATTTTGTGCATAAATCTTCAGAAAATTGATTTTCATGAAATCTCAAGTCAGGAATGAACATAATTCTTCCCAAAATGCTTGCAGAATTGATGTAGCCATGTCATACTCAAACAATAAATCAAACAAATTTCTGTTTTTCTTGAAAATAAAGAAAATGTGAAATTCTGTGTACAAAATGAATGGAGAGTTGTCCACAATGACATCAGAGATGCTGGTAAAGTTGCCAACTCAAGGATCTCCATAATACGGATTTATTTAAACTTTCAAAGTTCATAACTCTTGGACAGATTGTCCGATTTTGCTCAAACTTTCACTGTTTACTCTTCTTGTTCTTCTTCATTCACTGGAAGCACACTGATGCCTGGGTTGCACTCTCCTTTATTAACAAAGAAGAGTTGCTTGATTGTAGATAGCTAATCAATGAACTCTCTAAATGGGCAATGCAGTGGTGTAAAATATGCACTGTATAATCACTGCTTTCAAGCACAAAGTGATAATTTTTGTTTAAAATTTGCGATTTTCAATCACAATGGTTAATTTTATGTATACAATTTTCCATTTTTTAAAAACCATGCAGGAGTGAAAAATACAATTCATTAATGCCAATTTAAGAAGAGAAAGCTGGCTAACTTTGACCTCTAAGAATACTCAGTATTTCTATGGGATAATGAAAGAAATGGAAGTAAAAAGAATATTACCTGCTTGACTGGAATACTCCTGCCACTTCCGATACCCCTCTGATTGTGGTTTGGAAGAGAGCTGCTATCACCAGCACCACCATTCTTTGCCTCACTGTTCTGAGGTTTGCCTTTGTTGGGCTGACAAAAACAAAGAAAAAAAAGTATTATTTATCAACACTAAAATAGTTCTTTCTCTAACATGTAAAACTATAATGAACTGAGACAACTTCCATGGTAGCAGGTATATATGAATCCTCGGTGTCCCTCATTCTCTGATTCCTTCAAAATTAGTGTAAGGCAAAAAAGAAAATTAGATATACAGTGAAACCTGTACATAACAGAAAATTCAAGGGACATGAGACAAACTTTACAGGTAGGTGGTCTTTATATACAGGCTCCTTTAGAAATGAGGTATAAAATGTTCCAAAGAAACATAAATGTGACCCTTTGTAGACTGGTTGTAGCAGACAGGTATGAATGTATTATTCAATAAATAGAGTTTACAGTAATCAGAGACTGACTGGCACACATAGTATCGTGGGCTTTTTTTTTTTTTTTTTTTAAAGAACCAGTTTAGGAGCTGAAAAAAAGAAGAAGAAGAAAGATCTGCTTGCCTACATCACCCTTAAATTCACAAGATGCACTAAAGTAGATCAAATAATAGGCCAAACATGCACCAAGTAACCATATCTAGTCTACCGCTTGCTCTCTTGACACTATCAATTCCATCGGAGTTGACAATCTGGCCAGCATCATCTCAGATCACAGGGGAGAAAAGGAACAATTTGTAGAATCTCTCTTTACATTGTAAACGGTTTGCTAGATCTATGCCTTACAGTACACCTAAAACACCTGTCGACTTGCCCTTCGCCTGAAATCTTGCTACTGTGAAAATAAAATGGGTCGTATCGATTTACTCCCTGCATACCCACTACAGTATTCAATGTAAGCATGTACAACCTTTCAAATTTATTTGGGATTCTGGTGGGAACACATGTACCAGTACAATTTGTCTCCTTTTTCCTAGAACTTCACACTGTACATGTATAAAAGTATTAACTCAGTCAAACGGTTACACCAGCATGTTCCTATCAGTTTTTCATAGCTTCTCAAATGATATGTCCAATTGATAAGATTATAATGTCCTGACAAATTTGACCATGGTCAACAAAAATCCATTTTAATTCATTTCCCTGTATTATATCTTCATATGATGAATATTTGATTGGTTTCCAAAGACAGAGAACCCTGACTGAAGCAGATACATGTACTTCTAATTTCAAGAAAGAAAAAAAAAAACAATGGTAAATTAAATTTTGTCCTACTGATATCTGGGATAATCTTTTTGCTATATTCCATATTCAAAATTTTATTTTAAAAAAAGAGAGAGAAAAAATTCAAACCTCGATAGTGTGTCTAAAAATAAAAGAGAAACTAAATGCTCTTTTTTTTTCACTGACAATTGATGGCTGACAATCCCTTCTTGAATACTTCCTGGATTACTTAGAATTCAGAGATATACGACACAAATCAACGGGGCAATGGACCATAAACCTACAATTATTCAAATCTGTATTAATGAGATAAGGTAAAACCGTTTAATCCATGATTTAATTGCCCATCTTGCCTTCTCTTTGCATTTGTAATGATTTTTTGAGATAAAAGTTTTAATGTAGAGGATTGTATAGCCTCTTACCTCTGGATCTGTTTCAAATCTAGAAACTGCATCACTGCTTGCATATTTACATACTAAAAAATTAATGACTCAATGACTCAGAAATGATAGATATAGATGAGGCTTCATCAAATGAGATTTATAAATGTAAATTGGTCAGTTCATCTCTAAATTAAAGCAGGTCAACAAAAAGCTCTGTCAATATTAAAAGACAATTCTACATTGAGAAGAATTGATTTTATAACTACTTCTGATATCTAGTTTCAAAATGAAACTAAATACAGAAAGGATAACTAAAGTATATCAAAATCATTCATAGAAAGAAGAGCACTTTGATGGGAGATTAATCAATCTCTATGAAAAAGTAGGAAGAAAATAATAAGTGGCTTATTCATTTCAAAGTCAGAGGACACTGAACCCTAGGAAAGACAGAAAATCTTGAATGCCATAAGCTGTATGTATAATACCGACTGGTATTTGTACAAAGTACAAAGTATCTAGTTTTTGTGCATGAACAGATTATACGTTTTAAGAAGAAATTACAGTAGATGAACATCGTGAGGTAAAGTAGTAATTCCAAAATCCAATGCCGACCAGATTCCCAAACAACCGATTTGTGGCTAACTTCGTGCAATGCAATTTTTTGTTCAATCTGGTGTCGGTCAGGCGTTGGTCTGGTATCAGTCTGGCATTGGTCTGGTGTCAGTCTGGCAATGGTCTGCTGTCAGTCTGGCATCAGTCAGGTGTCAGTCAGTCATTGGTCTGGTGTCAATCTGGCAATATTCAGGTGTCAGTATGGTATTGGTCTGGTGTCAGTCTGGCGTCAGTCTGGTGTTGGTCAGGTTTCTGGCATCAGTCTGGTGTTGGTCAGGTTTCAGTTGGTGTCAGTCTGCTGTCAGTCTGGCATAAGTCTGGTGTCGGTCTGGCATCAGTCAAGTGTCGGTCTGACTTTGGTCTGGTGTCGGTCTGGTGTCAGCCAGGAATCAGTCACGTGTGAGTCTGGCATTGATCTGGTGTCAATCTGGCAATGGTCTGGTGTCAGTCTGGTGTTGGTCAGGGATCAGTCTGGTGTCAGTCTGATGTTGGTCTGGTGTCATGACTGGGTATTCACTTTTTCAGAGTGAAAGCCATAGACACTGACTTAGTTCTGTTGAAACCACTTTTCCTTCTCTTCATTCCAAGGTAAACATCCTCTCTTTCCTGTCTGTATTCAATGGTAAACATCCTCTCTGGGTGACAGGTTGGTATTTACCAACATCTTCAACCCATTTGCAATCATGACTGTAGTATAGCTCTTGAAGTCCTAACATAACACTTCATCAAGATGCCTTCCCCAACACACAGAGCAATGCAACATAAGGTATGAGGTCCTTATTCTCTATTTTCATAACACTTTCATGCACAGACCATAGACATCTCCAATCCAAGATGCACATGCCCTCTGAGAACTGAAGAAGAGGCAGATCAGTTATTTGATTATGGGGACTGAATAAGTTATTAATTTTTCAATGATATAACCATTACAAATTTTAAACCTTTTTCAAAAGCAACAAGTCATCTTCTGTAGAAAATCTCATCAAATTTTCTCAAATGAAGGATGCACATGCCTTTAAAGCCAGAACAAACTGGTACCATTATATGGGATTTTGAAATAGTGCCCTCTCAGTCCTAAACTACTGATTTTGTCCTCTTTTTGCTCCCAGCATGCTCTATTCTGATCAATGAGAGCTTTATTTTTTGAGTAACATCTGTTAAAATGTATTTGTATTCATACTAAGGAAATTCACGAGAAGCCACAAAGGATATAATGTTTCTAAGAGTCTCTGGTTTTGAGTTGCCATAAGTTGGCGCTGTTGTAAATACATCATAATAAGTGTCAGTTCACTGTTGCTTTAAGACAATGAAACACATTCAAGCAGTGACAGATTAAATAATTACATAATTATAAATTCAGCCCCTTTTCAAAGGAAACAACTTATCTTTTATACTTTTCACACTCAGAGTTATCAAACGCAAGTTATTTTAGAAAACACTATCCTTCACTGTAACTTTGCTTTCTTATGCATTCAGCTTTGGAAACATTAATCTACAGACACTAATGTGATGGCTATACCCCTTCTCTACCAAGATGTCATGGTATGTCCACAGAATGCCACCACTTATTTCATCAAATCCTAGCTTACTATTGCTCTATCATGCTTTGGCACTTGAATTGTATTAGTTTGAGGACTGTACCCCCTTCACCGGCATAATGTCATTATACCAGGAGTTGGCGATGAGGAGACCACATTTAAATCTAAGTTCAAAAGTTCAGTGTTTTCACAATCTGCCACATCAGATCTACTCCTCTTTGGACTATTTTCTCCCTCCATTTAGCCCCTTCACCTTTGAGGCTAGTATTGTAATGTATTTAACTACTACAGTCCAGTACGGTGAGATGCTCTGAGAAAGTGGAATGATGTGGAAAGGCACTGCTTCCAATCAGTTGGCTGATCAAATGCTACAGATCTGATGGGAAAACGAGTGGAATCTCTGGATAGAAATGGACTCTAAATTTGATGCTGTGTCCAGTTCATAATAGATCTGTTGATCTGTACTATCTTGACCATTAGCATGGGTTGGTGCTTCACCTTACAATTACAAGCCAATGTTAATGATCATATATTTTCCAGACTCTAATTCAACAGTAAAAAAAAATAGTAATAAAGATAATAACCAGCATAAAGTTTGGTACAAACACTCTTTGTGCCATATGTTCAAAGTATGATTAAGCAGTCCCCTGTATAAGCCCTATGATGTATTGAGATTTGGATAGAACAACTGAGCACTGATATAGGTGATGTAAACTAACATCTTTAAAAACAATATCAAATATTTTGAGCGTGAGGTGAAGATTTAAAGGCTCAGAGAAAGACCATACACTGTGTATCTAATAAGTCAATTGACTGAATGACCAATGCAATGATCTATACAGTACATGCGGCATGCAACAACCCTTCTGCAGAAATGGTATAGTCAGTGATTGTATAACCGAGCACGTGCATTTACGCGTCCAAAATTAATTTCCTACGCTTAGAACTATGCAACATTCTCCCACGGGAGATTTTAAAAGGAAGATGACAAAAACGAGGCAAAAACACTTTTGTAATATCATCATTTACTCAAAAAGCAAAAAATGATCAAACTAGCTGATTGTCGATTTGGTACATTGTCCAACTTTTTCCCATAGGAAATGCACGTTCGGTAATACAATTCCATTTTCAGGTCACCAAAACGCCGCGCATGCGGAGAGGGGTGCGATCGGAAGGTGATATCGGATCAAAGACTACTCATCTTTGAAAAATGTTTACATCTTCATTTTCTGTAGATATTTGAGTATTCACGGTGGAAGTTTGATAAATAGTTAGAGAAGATCGTATTTGATATGACTGAATCTATGAAAAGTGTTCGGTAATAGGATAAACTTCCATACCCATGATAACTAACTATTCATTGCACCTGTTACATAGGCCTATAATGGGATCTCGATAGATAAAATTCAGTTTGCATGCTCTTGGTTTGTGCTATGTTGGGTAAGCCTCTGGCCATCTTATTTTTGAAGAACACTTTTGTTAAACAATTATGTATAAAATGAGTAAACTCTAGTCTAATGTCAAGGGATTTGTTGTTCATTGTCATTTCAATGTCATGCAAAAATCAAATAAAGGGATGCATTTATTCCATTCTGGCATGCCACTCACTGCTACATAGACAGACACACTGGGAGAAGAACTGGCTGATGTCTTGCCATCTATTGACATCAGAACAAAATTCTGTACAACAAAAAAATACATTACACTTAATATATAAGTACATAAATAGCCTCTTAGGATTGCAATTTATGCACATTACTCCTAAATCATATCAACAAAGAGAAAATGAATGGAATAATTGAAATGAAGCAAGGTATTGAAGATATTAACATTAGAACAAGATTCTATTTCCATAAGGAAATATTAAATTTAAGTCTTCCGAGGATTGCAATTCAAGCATATTACTCCTAATTCAGGGCAATATGGAAGCAAATGAAACTAAGTGTAAGGAATGACATCAGAAAAAAAAATTCTACACAGACATATAGAATAATTAGTTTATTGATGGACACTGATAAGGAGATAATTGTTCATCTTTGTAGCAATGTTTACAGGGCTCTCAAGTTTAATAATGAATCACTCCTCAACAAACTAAATGTCAATCTCTGCTCCATTATCAAGCAAATGCTAGGGATGTACTTGTACAGGTAAATACTAACATGTCACTTAAGGTGAGTTGAGAATGAAGAAACCATGAAGATGGAATATGGGCAAGGGAAATACTAATGTAGTATACTGTTCTGATGGGACTGTTTCCACTGATGATATATGAACTTACATATCAAGTTCCCAAGTGAACAATATCCCCTGAAACAACAACCCCTGAAAGGACTCTTTGTATGTTGCAAATAAATTTGGCAGAACATTGAAGGTACACATACAATGCTGAAGGCTTGGATTAACAAAGTCTTGGCAATGGTAACAATTCTTGTATGTAGGGCAGGTGAGATGAGGCCTTTGTGGTGAGTTCTGATAAGAACATGTGTAAGTGAAGCAGCATCAAGAGGGCATAGCCATAGGAGAGCAAGGTTGATTTCAGAGTCTTCATGTAAAGTGATATGATGCCAGTGATCTCCATACAGCAACTATTACATGTAATAAATATCTTGAGCATAATGCAAGGAAGTGAGACAGAGGCATTCGAAAGACAATGAAATACTTATTAGAAAGGAATGGTTTCAAAAGAATTACCTGAGTGTATGATATAATAAGAAAAAAAAATTGGGATTGCGACAAAGTGCCCTGACTAATGCAACTGCGACATTCACATGATGATAAATGCTTTTAGTGAGTGAACAAAGACGTTAAATCCAGCATATAAATGGGGGGAAAACGATGGCATAAATGGAAAAAATGAGAAAAAAATATGGGAGGGGGAGAAGAATATATGTACTAACAATGTCAAAAGGAGAGAGATAAACATGTATTCTCCGAACTGATATCCAATAGATTTATAGCAGACAGTCTGTCTATATCCAGTACTCTGTAGTTAAGCCATAATGTCAAAACAGTCAGTTATAGCAATATTTCTTGAGGCACCAACCTTAGGAAGAAATATGTCTCCATCACTCTTTGATACCCATTTTATAGTAAGATGTGAAGTTTCGTTAGTACAACTGATCAAGAGGGACATTCCAATTCACAAAAATACTTTCACATGGAGTCCAGAATTCCACATTTTGTCTAGATTTTGGGATACTTCTGGCAGGAATGTGGACACTTTCACAAGATCAAGTTGCATACTCATGCTAGGAGAAGATGAATTGGACAGATTTGAAAACATCTGTCCTCTTGGAAAAGCACTGCATTGCAGAGACTTCCTTGACATTTATCCTTATGGATTCTGAATTTTGTTTTATATTAGAACATGAAGTATGTTCCTCATTAAAATCCTAAATAAAGATGAAGATATGACCATCTAAGTGAACGTAACACAAACAATACCGTTGATCTACAAGATATTGGATTTCTCTCATTCAGTTGCCTTGAATTGTTGTGGAAATGATTCCTCTTGGAATTGGCTGCACTTGTCGTTTCAGAAAAGGTACTTCTTATTAAAAAATCTAGGTACCCCATGGTCCCATTGATGTCAATCACTGAACGGATATATTGGTTAGGAAACTGAGTTATCAAACTATTGGGATGTTGCGAGAAGGTTGCAATCAATTGCAAATAACTGCCAATTTTGAAACAACCATTCTGATTGGCTCAGGGTCGGCCCTTTTAAGAAGACATGCATGCAACAATGATTTTGATTGGCCAGTGACAATCAGTTGCAACTTGTAATCGATTGCAACTTTCTTGCAACACCCCAATATAGTTTTCCAGTAGGATTACAGGCTTGGAGACTATTAATCCTCTCAGACAGCTGACCAGAACTTTCAGGGCTTCATGGATGGTTAATAGAGAGAGAGAGAGAGAGAGAGAGAGAGAGAGAGAGAGAGAGAGAGATCAGAATAGAAGAATTGGGGTCAAACTATGATAATCCATACCAATAACTATAAACAATATCCCTGGGAAACGATCCCTTCCCATTGCTCCAAACTGATCTTAATGTTGCCGTTATACAGGTACAGTTCCTTATGTCACAAAATATCTGATTACATATTTTGTTATGTAGGAGCCACACAGACCTATTTTACACCAAAATAAAACCTATCTGCGGGTGCCATGTCATGGGTATAAGGTATCCTTCTATTGCACTGTATATGCACACCACACAAGATTTATGCAAAGTTCTTTTTTTTTTTTTTTAATCAAGTATACAAAGCTTACACAGTGAATAATTGAAATTGAAATCAACCAATTCCAGTAACTTCAGTCCCAGAATTCAGTTCATGCAGCAAAACAATAGTATTCCATTATGCATTGATGGTCTATAATGAGTCATTTTGACACTATCAGTTGTAACAGGGCACCCTAAAACATTTGCACTGGGAAAAGGCACTCTGATCTTGCCTTGAGAAGTTTTCAGCAAGTTAGTCCAACAGAGGTCCAACCTATAGGAATGTCTTTGAGCCAGTCTTTCTGAAACCTGTTTCGGATAAGTTTTAAGTAGGTCTCAAGTAGGTTACTTTGGTGCAAGAACAGTTTAAGACAGAGAAGACACTCTAAAAGAGGACAAGGACAGAGAATAGAATGGAACATCTGCATTTGTGTTCAAAACTTACAGTGAAGAGGTTTGATTTCCTCCTGGACTTTCTTGTGAAGTTGGGTGTACTGCTCGGGCTTGGCTGAAGTGGTCCTCTATCAGATCCCTGGTTGGAGCCTTGTGATCCTTCCCTGATGGAGTCCCTGCTCCCTTTCCTGGAGCCCATGGATCCCGTAGTCCCTTGCTGCTGCTGCTGCTGTTGGTAATGGTGTTGGCTGTTGGAGTGGTTGGCGCTAGGGGCAGAGAGGGTGTTGGGACCAGGGAAGGGAGCTGTGCCAGGGAAGGGGTTGCTGCGCACCGAGTGAGGAGTGCTAGGGAGTGAGCTGCTGGAGTTGGAGAGGGACACCATTGGGTGATAGTGCTTCTTCTCCACTATTAACTGGGCGGCTGAAAAAGGAAAAGATAAAACAGCATCAGACGTAACTGATACGCACATTAAACTCTTTTATAATAATGTCTCCAGATCAAGTTTGCAAAAACTTCAAATATTGAGATACATGTACAGGTTCATTATCCTGCAATACCAACTACTTAGTAATCGTGTCTTCCATTTTGATAAAGTATTCACCATTTCTGTAAAATTCTTCACAAAAAGAATCATTCTTTCATTTATATCAAATGAAATAACTGCACACATACATACATCATTACCTCTCATGATCCAAAGGAATTTCTTTGTAAACTGCCCTACGGATTATTCTCTCTTTTTTCCCAAGCTACCATTTCAAACAGCTTTATGACATATTTGAATGTGAAACACAATTAAAGCCTGTGGCAAAAAAGTGCAATTCAATCCTATCCTCTTCATAATGAAATTCATATGAATGCATATTACAAAATAATTTGGAAATGTGGCCATGATCATTTGATCGGCTCCCTTTCATCTCTCTGTACGACTATCTGTCTCCCTCGTTCTTCCTCTTTCTGTCTTTGTCTGTTTCTCTCTGTTTCTCTCTCTTATTCTCTGTCTATCTATTTTCATTCTATCCTCTACAAGGTCCTCCTGAAATCAAAGACTCAAGAGCTGCACTTGGGGAGATGAAGGTACACTATTTATCAGGTTACTCCAGGCATCTGAGAGGTAGACTTGATCACATCAAACACTGATTTGATTGAATCTTGAATTTCACAACCATATCATATTTGAAATACAGATAAAGATGTGCCTGAAACGGTACCCTACCATGAGCAGTTTGTGGACAAAAAAAAAATGAGATTAAAACAGCACAACTAGGGTACGGGGAAGCAGCATGGTGTATCTGATATAAGAATATTCAGTCTTTAAGGACAAAGTCATTTCAGTAACTGGTTTTGATGTAATTATTTCAAGGATTTGTTTCACTCTCAGTGGTATTTTTGAGTAAAATCACTTACTATTGGTCTAAAAATAGCTGTTCTAAGAAAAACAAACCAATTTGAATATAATACCTAAACATGGGGGAAAAATCCTTTTCTTTGTTCTACCAACAAAGTTTGCAGACTTGCAAAAAACTGACATATTTTGAAATTGAGGGATATGGTGATGCTAGGTTATAGCATCTCGATTTAAAATTTGGTATCTACATAAGCATAAGATGCATGTCAAATTGAGCCATCGGGTTAATACGGAATATGAAAATAAACCTAATTCAATTCATCATCTTCTTGGTCTTGTTATACCTTCTTCTAATCACCCAACATCCCAACTTGCTTCCCTCTAAATTCAGTGTACTTCACCATTTTCTGAAACCTCAGCATTTTTTATTCTAAGAGTTCAAATCTACTATCCTTACCACTCCCTAAATGGGAGATGGTATAATGTGAATCCCATTCTAAATCAAACCACAAAAACTCATATCCCTGTTCAGACTGGTAATTTGTAGTTTATCCATACCAAGATTGAACGTATAGATGGGATAAGTGATTACTCTCTCCAAGTTTGGACAATGTATAGTAAACAGTTGTACAGTGAAATGGAGGTTTGATCACCATTTTTAATAAAGCTTTTAAAAGATTCACGGCCTATGTTCTAATGCGTGAAGATTCCATTGCATGAAAGCTGTATAACTCACTAGCTGGATGTCATCTTGTATCCCCAAATAATACAAAATAAGTTCATGAATAGATGGTGTCAGCTTATTGCCTCCATTCCGAGTTGGTTTCTTTATCCATATTTCTTTATACAACTATGCAATTATACATGGACAAGATGAATGTAAAAGAAAAAAACGTAGAGATGTAATTATTTCCAATATTTCGGGCATAGCCCTTTGTCAAGGAATTATACATTTCTTTACACATATTTTGTATAAATTTTCTGCAGTCTGAACAGGCTATGACACTCTCTGTCAGAGTGCTCCTGAATTACATTTCCAGTCACTGGATGGATGGTAGCAGTGACATGCGGAAAAGGAGGGTATATCGGCAAGTGGTAATGGATGCTAACTGGTGTGGGAAAGATTGGAGTTCGCTTACTGACATCTCCATTCAGAGAGGCCTCTATGGATGCAAATACATTTGTGTCTGTGAAAGATATCATCAACACACACTCTGCAATCGCTCTTCACCTCACAGGGTGCATGTATACATCCATGGAGTTTTCTTTTTCCTTTTTTTACTCAGGTTCCTGGTGCATCTGAAACATGTTTCATTTAGAGAATGCATGGTGTAAATTTTGCTTCACTCCCTCTCATTTTGAATTTTCACTATCTGTGACTGTGAAACCTATTGCTTCTACAGTGCACATAATATATGTACATGTACGCAAGATATCATGAACATATACAATCTCTCTTCACTTTCTGAGGTGCTTGTGTGCATCTAAATACACATCCAATTTGGGATACATGGTGAAAAGCCAGATTCTTCCTTCTCATCTTTGAATTTCACACTACCAGTACTTTGCATGCAAAATGTATTCCTTTTGCACCGTAACAGTAGAAAGAAAGTCTACATTAAGCTGTTGAGCAGGATTTGATTTCAGTATAAACACACAATTCTCACAGACCCCAGCCAGATTTATCTTGGGCTAAGTATTCAAATGGTTAATAGTAGGGCTACTATCTTGTCTTTAGAGATGTGTAAAGATTATAATAATTAAATGACAAAAGACAGGACTTAGTATAAAATAATGCACAAACGAATGCACAGAATGTAGACCCACATGGATCTCTTTTGACTGAGAAAAGTGAAAGAAATTACTAAAAGAAAACCATATGGAACTGATATCACAGAGTCAGTAATGGAAAATCCCTGTTCTCACGTACTAAACCCGAACTTGAGTGAACATCTGTCGCTTTCTAAGTGATGAAATTAAAGCATAAATGGAACTTGAATCAAGCTGGAAAAGGCATAAGAATGGAATACTTACCATCTTGGAAGACCCTTTCTACATTGAGTCCATACATTGCACATGTTTCAAAGTACGGGCAGCGCTTGAGATCGGCTGCAAGCTTCTTGGCTTTCGTGTCGTCGATCAGCCTCGGCGAGTTCTGTGTTAGTGCATCTGGGACGAGAATCAAAATGAAAAGACAGGAGAGAGTGTGTTTTTTATGAGAAATATTGGTAGGAATAGGTGATAAAGGGTGTCATCTGTTATGGTAATCATGAAAGCAAGAGAGCAATTAGTTTGGCCTGTATGGTCTGCCCCTGCCCAGTCTGGTGGTGAACTTTTTAGCTGCGACATGTCCGTTCTGCAATAAGACACACGTTCACCAGTATGATGAGCATACACAGGGGCTATTTGTAATCAAGGACAAGGGGGTTGTCCATTTTTGTTCCAGTGAGTGGGCCAATATGAGTAAACAAGGAGTGTAATGTAGTACAGTGACCTACATTGAGGTAATCTATGACGAAAGAGTAAGGAGTATCATTGACAGGGAGATGCATGTAAGTGGTGAATGGAAGACATCAGAGGAAAGAGTTTTGTGACAAACCTGAATATGAACCATAATTCATCTTTCATACTAAGAGATGGATTAAGGCACATGGACAATGTACAAGTACAATATCTTGCAATGGAGTGACAGAAATTGGGCAAAAGATAAAGAATGAGGCAAATGTCAGGAATATGCATTTGGCTACAATTGCCTTTCAGTGCAACTAGCAAATGATACGACAGAGATAAGCTAATAACTGTGTTACCAATTTAAGCTACATTTGCTGTGAATACCCTCCTGTCAACTTCTTGTCTATTCAAAACCAGAAGGGCGTTAACTAATATGATTTTATACAGACTTAACACCCTTCTGGCTCCAAACAGACAATAATCTGATTACAGTTTTATTACTGCACTTCTAGCATGTTGTTTCTTCAGCTTTATAGATGTATGGCCCTTGAGGAAAGCAAGGATGATGTCAAAAAGCTCACTGCCTTGCTACAATATCCCAGGGGCTGTCCAGCTGTAGGATACAAGCTTCAATGAATATCTCTCATCTATTTCTAAAATGACACCTGCTACAATCAGCTGATACTTGTTTTCATCTTGTCCGACTTTTCTACAATACAAGTATCCAGCTGATTCTAATGTATGACACAGCAAAGGAGCTACTCAGTTTCAATACCTGCATGATATCATAGACTGTAAATTCCCCTACAGTTCATACATTGTAATACACTACAGGTTACCACATCAAAGTTATATCATAAAGATCAATGTTCATAATACTCCTGTTAATAAAAAAGGGCCCGAATATGAATACCTCATGATAATGGAATAGAAATAAACCTATTTCTAACAAATTCTGATTTGCTTTCCTATGTCCAAATGGTACATGTAAACACTATGCTTTACAAATTCAAGAGCAGAGCCATGGGGGGGGGGGGGGGGGGGGGGTATGTGCCCCCCACAGATTTCCTGTGCCCTCCAGATGTCCCCACCAAAAATCCTAGAAACAAAAGCAAAAACAAAACATAACCGCCTCCTGTGTCCCCTACAGAATGGGGATGCCCCCAGTGCCCCCTACCAAAAAAAATCATGGCTACGCCACTGATGGAGTGACACTAATATCATTATTATATGCATAAAAGTATCTCAATCACAAGCTCAAAGAAATGGAGGTCTTTGGTTAGAATTACCTACACATAGTGTAAAAAAACATCAGGGGGAAAAAAATAACACTTGCCCAAATTCTTCTAGTTTTTATGTATTCCTTGACTTTTATCTGAATGGCAATGCAAGATAACTGCTTCATGTCTATCTCCATATACGGTCACAGCCCATTGAAAACCAGCTATCCTTAGACATGTGTGTTAGGATCAAGTTGCTGATGGTCTCTACATAAATAGGAGATTCACTGAAATAGCTTTGAACAAAGAATGCCCTGTGTGGTGGTGTACACAAACAGAATCCTTAAAGGAGGATGAGTAGAATATGTCTTTTATTTGAAACTCCAAACTAATGAAAAATAACAGTACAATGAAGCAATCCCTAGCAGTTCCATTCCTTATGCTGCCTCCATACATGTAACCCTAAAATGCAGGTAAGGACAGTATTAATGTTCTGATGTAAAATGCAAAGGTTTTAATGTAGGCATAATGCAAAACTATGAATCAATGAAAATTTTCATGTAATTTTCATTCCTATCTATAAATCTATCAAATTATCAAGCAAAGCAAAATTAATAAAATTTCCATTTCAAAACAAAACATGTCCCTGTATTGCAGTATTGATGAAATGTAGACTTGCGGCTTAAATAAATTTGATTTGAACATGATGACTTTCCTTTAAGTTACACATCCAGGGTTCTCTCTCTATGAGCTATCTATTTTGTGGGGTGGGGGTGGGGGGTGTCTAGTATGCTTTGTGACTTTGACCCATGAACTCTCCATCTGACAGATGACCAACTTTCTTAAAATATGGAAGCTATTATGGTCACTGTTTCTTTACCCATGAGGGAATCACATATCTTATGAAACAAAATATCTCAGAAGATGACACTATCTGATTTATGGGTATTTTGTACTGCTTCAATAATGTCATTTTGTTTCTGATTCTTATTTCAAAATGAGCAGTTGAATTTAGACTACCCTTGATACATTTCCACCTTATGACTCAAGTTTTATTCTTAACTTTAAGGACTGACCTCAAAATAATATCTCAAATGAATCCATGACAAACAATACAAATATATTGCAAGAATAATAAAAGATGTACAACACTCACTCTTCTTCAGTATGAGCATGTAAGAAGGCCCTTTTTTCTTCTGCTTTCCACAAAAACTCCCTTCAAATACACCGCAGATCCTTCTCAAACTACTTCACATGTTTTATTTCTATGCTTATCACAATTCCTATGTGAGTTGTACTTCAATAAAACAGCCTTGGGAGAACAATCTAATAAAGCATTCCTACAAGTGTATTACAAGCAGATACCCAATAAGATGTAATAAAAAACCTTCTATTTGTATAGGCTATCTATAACATCTTCAGGCACAGCAAAAGAGCATCAGAAGCACTGATATATAGACAATTTACAAGTAATTTACTGGGTGAGAATTCAACCCACATCCTCCAAATTGCTAAAAAGGTCTTCTAAATTTTCAGTACAATGATAGGCCTATAGCTAGCGGGGCTCCACACCACCAAGAGGCCAGGTGCACATAGGCTCCCACATTAAGTCCAGATCTAAAAAAATATAGAAATTGTGGGGACCAAATACACACAAAGCCTAGGCAACATGCAACAACTGACTCTGCTCCCACCCCCCTCCCCCTCCCCTCTCCCTACTGGGGAAAAATGTTTACTGAGTGAACATAACAAACTTGCAAATGACAAGCATAAGAGGTTCTTCCTAACTGCCTCATAAATGATCCCATCAAATACATAAGACTTAATTTCTTTGATCCTGGCATGTTCTGGAGCCCAATCTATCTCTTGCATGGATTGTTTGTGACAGCATGTGTGTGCATGACATAATAACAAAATGTAGGTAAATCATACCTGCAGGGAACCTTGTAATCAAATCAATTTGAAATATGAGAGTGAGACCTGACTGAAGAGAGTAGGAGGTTAGACAGGCACATAATACTGACAGAATGAATCATACAGCACTCATAAAATAAAAATAGAATTAATGCTCTATAATGCAAAAGTAAATACACTATAATTTCAAACCAGGCCATTAACAATCCTCATACAATTAGGCTTCAAATTTATTCATATGACATAATAAACCTATCCTCTATCTGTATACCCAGTGACCAGTTCATTGCTTCATATTCCATTTGTGCAAAGACAAAACCCTACTTTAAAAACTGATAGCACGAATTTGTATAACATCAATTATTCAGAGAGCCTAAGTGAACATTTAAATGTATATGGAATGCAAAATATGAAATTTATGAATAATAAAATCATTCGAAATGTTGATAAAATAATGTGTTTATCACATATATGCTCAACTATCCTTTCTGTGTCCATTAACTTTGGTGTAACAACTGCTTGAAAAAAAGGACATGTGTTTACATAAAGGAAGATGTTCATCCCTTTTGCAGGAAGCAATATGATGTCCTCAACACAAGCTTCTCTTCAGCAAACAAACATTGGAATTGCAAACATCTTCTAACTGTCCTTTCATTTCACAAATCCTTAGAGGACTGAACGGAAAAGCCTCTAGCACATCATAAAATCTTCCTTCGACAAATAACATTACAATTCCTTGGCCTTTTATCTTCTCCCTCCTCCAACAAACTGGGACAAATATTTCTCAACCTGCATCACCAAATGCATCAGTAGAGAAACCTGTATGAACAAAATAGACTTCACCTCTGACATTTACAGTTGGAGGAAACATTAAATCAAATTAGGACCCCCATATTGAATGACACCAACCAGAATGATATATATTCCTGGTGGATCTCTAAATGTAGAGTTTCTTTTGGCTTTGGTGTCTGCCTGTCCTCTACACTTGAAGTCTCTCATGTCCATGTCTGAAAATAAAAGACAGGCATGCCGTGCTTCTGAAAACAAAAAATCCCAGTCAAATAATCTGTCTGGACGAAAGAATCTGTGAGGGTCAACTGCAGGTTGTATGCATCAATGAAATATTTTTGAAGTTCATCACTATGATATGATAGGCCTAGATTTAAAGATTTTGATATAGTTTGGTTCTACAGTTTCCTTTATCACCGTGTGGTCAATAAAAATATTTTCAATCTTGATAAATTTTCAAAGCTGTATCAAACAGCAACAGCAATAAATGAACAACCCCCTCCATCACTGTTGTGTGATCCAATTCCCATATGCTCTGGGCTATCAGGAGGGAGGGGGTTGTTCATTTATACTGTGTTTACACAGTGACTCGGCTCAGGGTTTGACACGCGACCCGTGCTCAACACGGCAATTTTATGTCATCTAAACGGGTTCCGTGTGACCCGCGAGCCGTGTTGAACACCGCTTTTTGATCCGCCAGAATTGCAGGTTTCAATCCGCGAGCTGAGTCAGACTCGTCAATTTTTTGGTGTGTAAACGGAAAGCTGTGTCGAACCCACTGACCTAGGTCATTGGCGAACTCGGCAAGTCATCACAATTCTACTTCTGTTCGTGATCCGCGTGCCGTGTTGAACTCGCCTTTTTTGTTTCCATATAAACACGATCACAGTTGCCCTCATCGCAGCATTCGACCCTGCTTGAGGATTCAACACTCGAGAGCCGAGTCACTGTGTAAACACGGTATTATTCTATTGCTGTTTGATACAGTATTGAAAATTCTTAGAGACTGAAGCAAATTTTATGGAGCAAAAATGAAAGAAAGAATACTGTAAACCCAGACTCTCTAAAAACATTTACAGAGTTTAGGGTAAGGTTAGGGTGAAGTATAGTGCTTCATCCAGGATTGAAGTAATAAAAAAAAAAGAAAAAAGAGGCTTGCATAAGAAATTGACTGCAGAGCTATTAATGCCATATGTGTTGTACAACCGAATATTTATTAAACATATAATTAGGTTTGATTTACCCTGGGTATAGCCACATGCCAACATCAGCATTGATACTGCTCTGCTCTTCCTGTGGGCCCTGCAATTATTACCCCAGCACTATCAGGTACCCATTTAATACACCCGGATCAAGAGGGAGATATGTGGGCAAAACGCCTTGTCCAAGGATGAAAGCAATGGGCGAGGATCAAACCCACAATCTCTTGTATGAAAGCCGAGATCCCTTACTGATAGGCCACGGTGCTCCTGTATCCATCTCCATAAATTAATAACAAGTAATTCATTTACCTTGTTTGTGTCTGATTGCTATTGTGCTCCTTCTTCTTACATTAAAATGAACGTTCAGCATTTCCAAGTCAAAAGCATGTCCCTCCCAAGCAAACACCTCAGTCTTAAATGCTTCAAGGTTGCAAACTAGGCTTAGAGATGGCTTATTAGAAAATGACTAATTATGATGCTGCCACAAACCCTCAAGAAGCCTCAAACCATAGATAATATGAACCTCGAATTTTTTTTTTACAAAGTCTTTATCCAAGGCATAATGATTAATTCATACTGCACTCCCGAACTGCCATATTTTTTGAAAGATATTGCTTTCTTCTTATCACTAAATTTTTTTTTTGAAGGATTCACATTTCTTGCAAAGATTCATGCTTATTTCTTTCAAGAAATGACAAGTGCTACAACCCTTTTTATCCTCGAGAATTAAAGAATAATTTAGTAAACCTTCCAAAGCAATTCTGAATTAGTTATGAATAATAAAGGATAAACACCACACAGGATTATCTCATCAAACCACTTAGGTCCTTCTATATAATGGTATCCTTCATTGATTAAAAAAAATCCTGAACAGAATTATGAACATTCATGTGAACATACAAAATTCTAAAGCAATACATATTGCATGTGAAGTGAAGATATGTGGATGGTGATATTCAATAGAAAACACTGTCTGATGGACAGGCTAAATTCTGTTGGATGAAGGTGAATATTTTTTGACCTCTTTTTATTGAGGTGTAGCAATTAAGTAGCACATGAGGCTGACGATGATACCGAATTTGACAAGACTAACATTTGTCTATCATATCAATTAGGTTATTGTCACTTGAGTCAAAGACTCTCCCTTCTCATTGTAAATCATGTCTTAGAAAATGATAAAACTAACATACGAGACACTCTACTCGCTGATGCATAATTCATAGAAATTAAGACTCGGGAGAGAAATGAAAAATTTATCATTATTCAAGGGTTCCAAGTGTTACTTTCATTTGTGGGGATAATTTCAAGCATATTGTTTGAAATAGCAACAACAAAAACATGGGAAATCTACTATCTCTTTGCTAAAATAGGAGGGGGGGGGGGTTCTACCTGAATGGTAAGTGTCATTTGACTTCTTTATTCAAAGAATTGTATAAAAAACAGGGAAAAAATACATGGGGGCTCAGGGCGAATTCACCCCCGAAATGCCGAAAAGAGCCCTGGAAAACTAAAAAAGAGCCCCTGAAATTCTCATAGGCTCCAATTTAAACTGAAATTGAATGTAGAAAATTTGGGCGAGTGAGCTCAAAAAGTAGCCCCTGAAAAAAAATAATTAATTTTTTTCTCTGATCAAAAATGTAACAATGGTGTAAATCAGTAATGATCACTGTGTGGTCCATCTGTAATTTCAAAAAGATTTGACCACCCTATCTGTGTGCCTGCCCTTATTTATTTTTTGAACTGCAAATTTTTAACCTAGATTGTTCCCTGAGTGTTGATATCTCCTAGTAGAAGCCAATATAAGTCAGATATTGACTGACGAAGTGTGAAATATAAGATTTGGAGGCTCTGAATAAGGTGTTATATTTCCCGGAGGGATTGTATTTTAGCATGAGAAGAGTACTTATAAATGATATGAGGTCAAATAGAAAGAGAACTCACACTTTAGCAATACCTGTGAAACATTAAAGGCTTCAATCTTTCATAAAGCTTTTTAAACATCTCAATTTCTTTTCTGTAATGTTCATTTAACAAAAACAAATAAAATCTACAATCTAGGATTTATTTTTTTTACTTATAAACAAGTGTTTTTGTATCTCACTTAGAAGCAAAAGTCAACAAACAAGCAAGGTAACAGAGGAAATAAGCATTACTTACAAATGCAAGTCTTTTGCTCCAATGGCTCTATGCAGGGTCAGGGTCTTTCTCTATTAATGAAAATGATTACCACTCCTCTTTCTTCAGTATATCTTTTAATTTCATTCAACATAAATAAATAAAATCTACTACAAAAATCTTTATATCCATCCTTATATATAAACATATCTACCATAAATTGATGATTTGATTGACAGATTTGTCAGTTCCAAAACCCCCCTTTTTTTCATTTAACTTTGTAGCAAAAGTCTACAAACAAGCTAGGTGATGGAGTAAGTAAGGATTAGGAATGCACATCTTCTGCTACAATGAGAAGTGCTTTAAGGGTCTTTCTCTGTTCAACTGGAAGGAATATGATTACCACTCCACTCCTTCCCATCATCTCTTTTCTTTTTTCATTACCATACAACAAATAAAATTTATCGTCTGGTGTTTATTCCCACTTAGAGACATAAATCTTTTTACAGTCACTTTTGCGTGCCCAATGCCCACAGAAGAGAAAGGTGAAGGAGTGAATAACATCAAAAATTTACCTCTTTTACTGAAATTACTATGCATTTTTAAAAGAGCCACGTAAAAGGGCTTTCAGTCTTTTTCAACTCCAGTGAAGAGAAAATAACCACCATTACCTTCTTGCAGTCATCTCTTTTGTTTTATTTGTTAACTTATACATATAAATCTGCATTCTAAGGTTTATTTCCATTCGTAAATTAAAACATGTTCACCCATCCCACTTTGCAGCAAAAAAACCCACAAACAAGCTACATGTACATTGTATGTGATGGAGTAAATAAGCATCAGAAGTGCACATCTTTTACTCCAACCAAAGTTTTTCAGTTTTTTTTCTTCTCTCATCTCAATTCATGGCAAAAAACAACAAACAAGCTGGGTGATGGAGTAAATGACATTAAAAATGGACATTTTTTGCTTAAATGGCCATGTTTTTAAAAAGCCCGGTCGGTATTAGAGTGCTTTCAGGGTCTTTCTCTACTCAAGCGAAAAGAAAATGATTACCACTCCTCATCTTGCCATTCGAGGTAAACCAATCAATAAAAATCCTTGTAGGTCCCTGCCTCTATTCTTTCCATTCACTCCACAAGATTATGATCGTTAGAAGAAAAGCCAAGGTTTGGCCAGTGGACGTTACTGTTAAGCGCATGCCCTACATCTATCAACTAATGAGCTAGGAGCAGCCCATAGCCTTTTAATTTTCATATTCAAGGACACTATGTGGTTGAGTCATACACTCACCAAGCCCTAGTATGCATGGTCTATTTTTGCATGCCTTAACCTTGTACTTTTTTGAAATGGCATAAATTATGAATGAATCCAACAGTGACATGATTTTACAGTGAGAAAATAAGAAGAGGGTAAAGTGAGAAAATAAGAAGAGGGTAAAGTGAGAAAATCTTGTACAGCGAAACAATAAAGTAGTATAAATGAACAGGAATATGATTTCTGGAATCGCTAAGAGTGAATGCTAATCTGCAAATACAGACTTATACTCAAACACAATTCACTATGATCTGAGCCAAGATCTGAGCCAAGATCTGAAGCAGCTTCACAGATGTGGTCTCAAATATACATAGATGACTGCAGCACACAATCCACATATTGTAAAGTTTTCCTCCAGCTCCTCACTATGATCTGAGACAAGATGTGAACCAGCTTCACAGATGTGGTCACAAATAGATGACTGCAGCACAGAATCCACAAAATTTTTCTCCAGCTTGAATAGCTCAGACATGGCATTATGAGTCAAGACCGACATATTTTCATAGATGCCCAATTTCTTGGTGGACAAGCAAGTCTGGAATATTCAGTGGTGGCAACCAGGAAGGCTGGTCACTATTCAAGTCTTGATATCTCAGTCACACTGACCAGGGCCCCGTAGCATAAAACTTACCATTGATGGTAACTTTGCTATCAATGGTAACTTCCATGGAAACCTTGAATTTGATTGGCTGTTGAGCAATGTTACCACGGTATTTACCATTGATGGCAGAGTTACCATCAATGGTAAGTTTTATGCAACGGGGCCCAGGTTGTCAACAGAATGATCACAAAATTACTATACATGAGCCTGGAACAGTAGTTTGAAGTCAGTTAGAAGTCTGATTCTGGCATCACTGAAGGTTTGAAATGAGAAATAAACAAACTTTTCCAAAAAAAAATCCTTACCTTGAGTACCAACAAGAATCATGGGAAGATCTGCCGTGTTGCGGTAGTGAGCAATCTTAGCATAGAAGTTATAGAGCATGTTGAAGCTCATCTCATCCTCCACACTAAAGACCAGGATGACAGCATCTACCCAGGAGCAGAACTGAAGCTCCGGAGGACCTCCTTCATCTCGGATGAGAAGCAAGTAACTCCTGTCGTCAACAACGATCTCCTTCTTGAATCGACCACCTGGAATGTAGGGAAATATGGAGGTGGTTGCAGTTGATGGATTGATTATTGTATTTACAATTTGTTTCATTGCTTCAGGAGAATTTATCATTGATATTGAATGTCACTGATCTACTACCAACTGTTCACGAACATGAAACAGGTTGTAAATCTCATCTCATGGAGAAAGACTTAAATATTTCCCAGCAAAAGTACTGAAATATTATGGATAAATTGGTCACAGGAAAACAGGCACAAATGATCACAACAAATCTACCTATTTTATACGAATACATAAATGATTTTGATGAAATTTATACTTGTGTATTAAATCTATCAATGTTTTCGACATGTATATTCTTATCTGTTCAATTATGAAATTATACAAAGATAATAACAACAATATTCACTACTTGTACAGCTAATAGTATAATGTAACATCCCCATGCACTTCAATGAGCTTTGTATGGAGTTTCAAACAATATGATTACTACTGTAAGTTTTATCAGCAAATGAAAGTTGTCTATACCTTCTGGTGATTCTTCCTGCATGTAAGATCCTGTAAGGTAGCGATGCACTAGCGCTGACTTCCCACTTGTCAAGCTCCCTACTACACCCTGTAAGCAAAAACCAGAAAAGGTATACTATAACATAAAATATCATAAAATAATAAAATGGAAAGCCACTTTATCTTCCAATAGCCCAAAGTACTAGTATTGGATGGAAAAAAGTAAGAGAGACAGGCATGAGGTCTTCCTAAGCAATCCTCTTGAAGAGGTGCTGAACTGGATCTCATACTCTGTACTTTGAATTAGAGGAGCGACTGGTGTCAAGTTTGTCCTGTATTTTGTGGTCAAGAAGAAGCAGCCAAATAGACAAAGTACAGATAATACACGTTTCATGGATATACGTTTCATGAGAAAATTGAGAAGCACTGAAGCAGTGAATAATCTGCATACTGTTTTACACTCAAGTGTCCACCTTGCAGAATATTGATTCAGGTTTGATTTAAGCTGATGCATAAATATGTACCTTCTGTACTTTAATTCCATAAATGGTACATTATTATATGAGACATGATTTTACGTAAATGTAAACCAAAATACAGTTTGATCATTGTTATTTATTTCACTCCATTTATTTCTCCCTTCTTGTTTTACTGTACATAGGGCAATGGAAACAACCCTTAAGATTTGTTAACAACTCCCACTGCCACTCATACATGATTAGAATGTTATCGCATATCACTGTGGTCATATACTGTCTACAACAGCAAACTCCTGGCTTTTATGAATCTCCCTTCATGCATTATGTACCCCTACCCTCAAGCACCAGACGCTTGTCATAATACACACTTCAAAAGAACATAAAAGGAATCTGGTATTTCATCCCGGGAGCCTTACAGGAAAAGAAAATATTTTGGTTAGATCTTGTGATTATTATAATCCTTATTATTCATCAGCTTTGAGCAATTATCATAATGGCAAGACCAGTGCAAAATATTCTACTAAATGTCACAACAGTTACTTTCATATCTCCATCAAAAATCTACTGCAGCCTTCACAAGACAAACAACTGTGGCCTCAAGAATTCATACCGGTATTTCTAAAACAATTTATAAGAGCTACAATATTTCCCAACCTACAATAAATTAATCAATTAATTAATATCAAAAACCTTGAAAACATTTTCAAATTAAAAGAAGTCTTATTTTTTTTCCTGCATGGCAAAAAACTGTCAAAATACACAAAACACATACCACTACTTCTTATATTTCTAAGAGCTGCAATATTTGCAATCAATAGTAAAGTAAATATATATAAACCTTCGTGTTACAAGAATGCTCGAAACTGCACAAAAATTAAAATGTTCCACAAATATCGGGGGGGGGGGGGGCAGCCAGACCCCCGAAAAAGGTTGGTGTGGAGCCCTGAAAATGATACATTCTGGCAATCATACCCAGGGGCATAGTCAGATTTTTTTCAATAGGGGGACCCAGGAAGTGGGGGGGGGGGGCATACCCTTTCTGGGATTTTTGGTGGGAGCACCTGGGGGTATGTGCCTCCCAGACCCCCCATGGCTACACTGCTGATCAGACTTTTTACAAATTTCAATACATTTTCATTAAGATGTATCCATGAATTTGCTTCACAAAAAGTAACTCTTTAGCAATCTAAAATTTTAAAACCATATCAATCAGCTTATCAGGTAAGTGTTTCCAACCCACTTTCTAAAATTAAAACTTTATGTTTTCCTTTCAAGGATATTTATGAAGGGTTCACAAGAGTAAATGCGTTGACGTAGGAAGCAGAGACTGTGCTAAATGCTAATAAGATTTAAGTCCTGATCAAGGTCAGAAGAAATCCATAGATGGAGGACAAAAATACCATGATGCCATGAACTTACAGTGGCTGATTTATTAAAGGTATGATCAGATACAATAGGGTACTGTACAGACAAATGTATTTACATGTAAAAGCAGCTCAAAAAGATTAGTATTCCTTAAAGTTCTTTTAAAGGGAAAGTATTAATCAGTATTCACAACTTAGTCTGTTTGTTGTCCATTCTTCATGATGTGTTATAGGATCTACGTCTTGATCTGGATGCTCAAAGAAGTTACAAGTATATTCAACTACATTGCTTCTTTCAACTTACCAATTTCAGTTCTGGGACTGTTCTGCTTAATGTCCATTCTTGGCTATTTACAAAGGAATCTGCAGAATAAACAAAAAGAAAGAATTTTTTAAAAATCAAACTGTTGTATAAAACAGAATATTTCTTTACACTGGGGAGAGATCTAAGTTTTGCATCATATTTTTCACAATGCTCATAAAAAATGTACTCCATAAAAAAAAAGAAAAGAAATGCCTTTAACAAGTTGTATCAAAGCCAGATATGCAAGCAAAAATAAGTCCTTTACCAGATGAAGACTTTCATAGTTTCATTCATGTGATTGTTTCTTTCACTTGGATTATGTTCAGTTTCTACATAAAGAATTGAAAAAAGGTAGAGTTGAAAACAAAGGAAGATAAGAGAAAGTGAGGGAGAGGTGAAAGCAAGAGAGAGGTGAGAGAGAAGAAAAGAGTAGAGAGTAAGGCATAAATATAAAGATAGAGAATGAAAGAGAGGAGAGAAGCAAATATTACAGGACAATATTAAAAAGAGAGCAAGTGGGTGTGTGCCTGTGAGTGAGAGAGAGATAGATAGACAGACAGACAGACAGAGTGACAGAGATAGAAAGATTCAGCCTTTGCATATGTGCATCAGCTGAAGATGTGAAAACACTTTCTCATAAATCTACCCAGTGACCCATCCAGCAAAACCATCTTATTCCAAGAAAGCTGACCAAGTGAGACATGACTTTCCATATCCGCTACAGGAATGCTATAACCATAATAGCCCTGTTTATCTCTCCACTTTATTGAAGCGTCCTTCTGTTGGCAAACCAAGCTTTCATCAGACAGAAAACAAAGTGCGCTCACGGTCTAGACAAAGAGGAATATCACGGTTCCCTCAAATTGCTGGTGGGCACATAATAACAAATTGGGATGGTATAGGGTGTTTCATGAAAAAAAATTGGATCACATCATATTTGTAGGGAAAAAAGTGTCACACGCTAGAAAAAGGTATATCACATCTTGCTTGAAGATAATTATACTGTAAGCAAAATTCAGTATCGGAAATTTGTTGACCAATGCCAGAATCTCTAAACTAATCAGTACAAAATTTTGTTGTTGTCTTGTTCTCTTGGCCAATGCAGTTGACCTTTTAGCATAGCAGTGTGATGCTCAAAATCCCACCCTCAAACCAATTCTAAATTGTCTTAACTTGAAGCATTCATAAGAAATACAGTACTAAGAATGTTGAATGTCTTGATAGTTTTCTATAAGAGCTATGTGTCAGCCCATATGTCTTTCTGTAACACCCTGTAGTGCTACACCGAAATACAGCTTCTTACACCACCCCTATGTGCTTGGGCACACATAAATACATCTATAATGCGCAGTGCAAGTGAAAAGCCCCGACTACAATTTCTCTGGCTTGTTTTAAATTACTTGCAACCAGAGACAGAGGTAAAGTGCAATCACTCTTTACCTAGGTGCTAGCGAGTTTCATGGGCAAGCATACTCTCAGGAGGATGAAGCAAGTTATTATGGGGTAATACAAACAAGAAAGGGTAAATAGCACTGTTAATCCTTGCTTCTGATGAAGGAGGAGGATAATGATTCTTTTCAATGAATGCTCCCTTGCTACTTCCCTAAAAATGACACAATCCACAAGAACACAACGTATGTTTCAAATGTTTGTATTGAGGTACCAGGATAAAGTATCATGCTATAAGTCATTAAACATATTTCATGAAGGAAAAGGTTGCTTCATTCAACAGTTCGTTGAGACTTTTCTTCTTGATTTAAGAAAAGAAAGTGTTGTACACTGCCATTGTTTTAATTACTACTTCCCTGAAAATGATACAATCCACAAGAACAACACAGTTTCAAATGTTTGTACTGAGATACCAGGATAAAGTATCATGCTATAAGTCATTAAACATATTTCATGAAGGAAAAGGATCATACAATCAATACAATGAATTTGTTGAAACTTTTCTTGATTTAAGACAAGAAAGTGTTGTACACTTTGATTATTTTCGTAAACAAATAGACTCCCAGAAAATCTTTGAAATCAAACATCATAAATGCTACTTCAAATCTGGCTTAAAATAGTCCTCACACTAGACTTTCCTTTCCTCCTCATCCCTCTATAAAAATGATGACAGGAAATGATTTAAGTCTTCATATACTTATTATTAGAAGTACAATTTAGCTGTCATGTAATATACTTGTTACTTCATTTTCCATCATTAAAAAAAAAAAAAGATTCCACATTTTACAATCAATACAAAAACATCCTGCATCTCATCTAATGCTATTCCCACGATCAAGTCAAAACCTGATCCAAGGTATTATCTATTGAGAATACGGGAAATGATCATCATTTGGAGACTAAATTACATTTGCTGAGTTTTGACATTTCGTCTCCATCTTTCTGATGCCATGAGTCATAACAGTAGTATTACAGACAATTCAGAATTGTATGCTTGTGAAAGTCTGAATACAAAAAGTCACAAGGTCAAGCCGATCGTGTCTAGAGCAATTTACTTCAAAATGATGAGGTATGAAGAAGAGGCTACATATTATACAGGAAAAAAAAAAGAGTTTCAAACTTGAACTAGATGCACAGTGACAATTTTGGTTATGGAGCCTCTGGGTATATAGGCAGCTTATACATTGAAATCTTCCATTTTAGGGATCAGGAATAAAAACTGGAGGCAAATATGCTCTGGGCACCTGTTAGTGTTGGGTCATGCAAAATATGAAGTTTGACATTTCATAGATCAATTTCTCTACCAAATGAAATGGGCATGTATTCATGATTCCAAATATGACATACATACAAACAATTTCAGGATAATCCATTACATAAAAAATGTTAAGTTAATCTTTCTTGATAGGCACGCATACAAGCAGACAACTAAAAGAGTTCACTCCAGTATCAAGATCTAAGCCTCTTCAGAATGCCATACTCAATTGTCATCTTCCATTTTTATTAATCATGAGGATCTATTCAATCTTTTTGAAAAACAAATTATCATCAAGTGCATTCATAATAAGTTTAGATTTAGCACATAACAGGAAATTAATTGAAGTATAGTGTGGGTAATGACAATGTAAGCCCTTTAGAGGAAGCAATTTAAAACCCACAAAGAGGTTGATTTTGACGTCTCTCACTTGAACTCCAAAAAAACCAATGACAATGAATCAACATAAAGGATTACAATAAGCATGTTTTGCTTGTTTTTAGATTTGTTTTGTTTTGGGTTGGCTTTTGTTTTTGTATTTTGTTTTTCCATGTGGTTTAACTTAAAATCATCCAAGGCAATTAACCCATTGCCTAAGGGAACCAGGTGCCCCTATATCAAACCTATGGGAATGAGACAAATTAGTAGTCAATGGGTTTAACAAAAAGATAAGTCAATGCATGGAGATGGCTAAAAAACACAGCATCCCCAATGAAAATCACTGTATTTTGGAAAGGTACTAGGAAAGGTGAAAGGTGGACAAAAGGGAGGGGGAAGATTTCATATTCTTTTAAATGAAATCACTTGACTGAAAATATAATACTACTGGAAATATACAATACTATCCATTCCCATTAGTTGCTGTCACCAATACAGGGTGTTACCAACAGCAATGTGTTAAAACATCATGAAAGTTGTTTTTTCTTCCATGCACTTTCCAAGCAAAACACTTGGTACATTGACATTTACATGTTGACTCATATTTACCAAACATCTAGTTTCAGTTCCATATCATTATCTTACACTAAAGAAAGAAGTATGTGACTTGCACCTTATAAATGTCTCATAAACACTACTAAGGGTATCCATTAAAATAAAATGGATACAAAACAGCTGCAAGGGAATCAATCTATCAGGGTGGCTAAGTGGTACAGAATCTTAGAGACTACCTTGTATATGGACTCTATGCAACATACATCATCTGTTTAGAACCAAAATGGTGTTGAATACTGTACAGAAAGGTATGAGTTACCGCCTTTCTTGCTCTAATAAAATAATGAAGTCCCAGATGTATAAATCAGTGTAATGTTTAGTAAACATTACCCTAATGGATTAGCATTCCCAGTGGGCAGGGTTAACATGACTGACTTCACGACAAGTGGGTGCCTTACTTCCCAAAGTGGCTGTTGAATATCAAAGCTTCATGTGATAATTTCACAGTTCAATCACAATTGCCAGTGAAAGTTAATTGAAACATTGGCCACATCATTAGCTGTTTTTAGTAGTCACGGCAACTGCATGATGCAAGGCTGGAAAGATATTAGTAGGAAAGCAACTGAGTGATTTAATAGGAAATAAGATCCTGACCTCTGTCAAAGTACAATTTTATCTTTGTTCTCATCATCAGAAGCTAGAGCTTTAGAAGAAAGTTTGAAATGAACTTGAGATCTGGTCCTAAAAGAGAGAAACTGTATAAAAGAAATTGGAAAAGGTAGACTGTGAAGTACATAAAAGTGGTCTAAAGGTATATTTTGGGGTTTTGGAATAATTAAAACAAGATACTGACTCAATTTAGCCAAAGAGCACTTGCATAACACATATATTTTGAATGTTATATTAGAAAAGCATCTTTTTTTTCAGAGGACATTTTTTCCGTTTTCACGAAGTGACGGATGAGCGCGCACCTTAAAAAAGAGTTAGTTTTTAGTAAAACGCTTTCAAATTTCAAACCTCAACCTCAACCTCTTTAATGTATGAAGGGTGAATAAATTTTATATCCTCATATAGGGCACATTCTGGACAATCTTCATTATTAATCATTTGCATATTCCTTTTATATTTTAGAAGAAAATGAGGTGTAAACATTGCCGTCATTTCATGAAAACACAAAATTCAAGGTCCACTGCGATTTTGTTTTCACAAAGTGACGAATCTCAGCCGCACACGTGTTAAACAAATGGGACTTGATGAGCGCACATTTGACCTAACTGTGGGCGATCACGTATTCAAATCAAAGACGTGCTTTAATTTTTTTCACCAAATGACGGAACTCAGCTGCACAGGTAAAACATACGGGACGGCTGAAAGCCATTACTTTTTGAAAACAGAAAATCCTTTCGCCAGGTATTTTCTTGTTGACGCCGTTGCCATAGTTACGTAATTAGACATTATGATGGTCTGAAACTCTGTGAGGTTCAAGATGTTAGTGAAAGATGTCCAAAAATGCAAAAAACTCAAAATTGAAAAATTTGCAATTTTCCTCGTACCTGTCACTTTGTGAAAACAGGGACGATTTCTACCGTGATATTCTTCCAAACTGACATACATGTAACAAAAATGAGAAAGCTCACAAATTGTTTTCCATCTCTATCAGACCCCAACCTTTTCTTCATTATCCTAATAACACAATTTACAGCTTTCTGGCTCTTAGTCTCACAGAAAAGAATAGGGAAGGCTAGTGCAGGGCCCTTGTAAGCATGCTACATTCGCTAGGTCAAAGCCATTAGTACACATGAATGATGGCTTAATCCACCCACTCACAGACCTAATGTCTTGCTTCTTCACTTCCAAAGCATGAATACCTTCTGACCTTCACCTTCTGAAACATTATCTCCAAACAGAACTCTTCCAAAACCATTTGATCAATCAATAAGCACGATGAATGTACACTGAAAACTCCCTTTTCAAGCTTTTTTGTAAAGCTCCAATTTTGCAACCTTTTTACACTTGTCTGAGCTTTGAATGTCATTGGTTAGAGATGGAAACATAGTTGACATGAAAGTTTGCAGGGCCAATCAAGCTTTACATGTATGTGAAAGAGAGAGAGGGGTACAATATTCTAAATTTTCTGCCAAGCCCCAATACTTTGATTTTAAAATAATCCTTGATTTTTAGATACCTTAGGTAAAAAAAATTAATAATAACATGGGGGGGGGATAGCTTTCTTAGTGTAATTCAGATATATACTTCAACCAATACAGGTATACTTTGTACTTCACCAAATATTTCATTCAACCACAGAAAAGAAAAAAACAGTCAGAATTTGTACAATTCGAAATTAAGGTGTCATTTTTGTGTGTGTGTGTGTGCACTGCATAATATTTTTCTGCACTGCCAATAAAAAAAAAAACTTACATGAAGGTCTAAGCTACGGGTCAATTTTCAGTCTCTTAATCTCAACCCTACCCCAGCCCACCTATTCCACCCCACCCCTCTCTCTCTCTCTCTCTCTCTCTCTCTCTCTCTCTCTCTCTAATTTTTTTTTCTTTACAAATGAACACTGACAGACTAGCACAGAGGAATTTCAAAGTTTTTTCATGACCCTAGCTGACCTGAGCAGAACAAAGCAGATTTGCATTCCAATGGATTTAGGCAACAATTGATGACATTATCAAATCAGTCCACCAAACATTCCATTGCAAATTTGTGCTTTTTTGCATTCCATCTCTGTCAATTTTTCACAAGAATAAACACAAACATTGGCCTAATGGTTTGGTCGCTGAGGCCAACTGATTTATTTACAATGACTTTCCATGAATTTTAGCTGATTTCTCATGAATTATAGCCATGTAGTTCCGTAATCACACAGAAAAAGGATCAATTGTGGAAGGATCTATATGACTCTGCTCCTTATTTTCTCTCGCTAAACCCTTATCTCTTTCACTTTCTCTTAATTCTTGTTCACTTTCTGGATGTGTTACAACTTTAGCATGGAATAAACCTTTAGCAAGTGGCCCACATTCACAAAGGTTTTATGCTACAAAATAGGTCTAATCATGCATATCACAATATTAAATTTTTTACAAAAGATTTTTTTTCTTCAAAAACTTAAGTATGATAATGATGGCCATAAACTAATAAACAGTTTTTAAATGTTTCATTTCCAAAAAGTTCATGGCTTTACAGTACATGTATTATGATGATCTCTCTATCCCCAATGTAATTCAAAGTATTGAGCATGTCCATGTTGGGGAATTTCACTTTCATAAAATCTTTCGGATATGAGGTACAATTATTTGCACTTTCCACTTCAAACCACAATTTCAGCATCCTCTATGAAAGTACCATCTGCATCTCATGACAGGTTATTGTGACATCATTGTTTATAATGTCTTTTGGCCAACATACTCCTACTTTCTAAATCCTCAAGATCTTTGTATCTAGTCATTCCAAATTTTTCTAAAAAGTTAAGAACAAACTTTGTAAATTAAAGGCATTGGCTAACTTTGTGAGTAGCTGATTTAAAAAATTCTCAAACTAAGATGAAACATGTCTATGCGTACTTGTATTTGTACTCAAAAACCCTGAAACCAACCATAATTTGGAATGAAAAAGTGTAAGTTAGACGCAAACGGCGATTTTATAATCCTTCGTCTCACGAGAAATCCCTGAGAGGACCACTTTGCTTGAATTTGAAAATGCCGTTATGTGCCTCCCGCCGCGTGATTCGCCAATACACACAGTACTGTAAGGTGAGTCATACGCGCATGCGCACTCCTTATGTCTATTCTGTGCAACCGACCCTCGTATAGTTTTCAAACATTGGTTCACATTTTTGATATTTAAAAATACTTCCTGTGCATATTATACTTTGAAACTTTCAGACTGGTATTTTTACACTATAACCCTCACGTTTATCCCATTTTCAAGTAACAAAACAAGATTTTTTTTAAATCATAACAATGTTAGCCAATGCCTTTAAGGAAGAGAAGAAATCAAAATGGTACTTGAAATGAATATGAAGGTTCCACCCTGGACCTTGCTGAAGACTGATTATAATGACAAGTATTATACAGAAAGAAGAAATAGTTTGCTTGAAATTTCTATACATGATTAATGTAATTAATAGTATAGTGGTACAATCATAAGGTCTTCAAAATTTTCTTAGGGTAGCCTATGTCTTATGATCAGAGCTCAAACATGATGAAATATAATACATTTACTTCATCACATCAAACTTGACAAACTATATGTATTCTTTAAATGCAGAAACCACATACCTGAGAGAACATAATGCATTTTATGTGCAAAAACTTTGAAATTGGGGCAGCTTGTGCCTTTGGGGGTATAGAATGATAGAAAAGTTTTGCCCAGGAACTACCTTCAGCAAGGCAACAATAGTGCCTTTAATCTCAAGTCCAAACAGAAGCAGTCATACAAATGTGTTTTCATTTCTTCAAGTCTTCCATTCATGGGTAGTCTGAGCGTGTAACTCAAAACCATGGGAAATGGTTCCACTCTGGAGGAGTTCAGCATCTGAGGGAATGTTGTTCATGAATAGAGATTGAACTTCAAAAATGCTGTCTTTTTTCCTGAAATGGTATACATCAGTCGCGGATACAGGATTTGGAAATAGAGGGGGCGCAAAATGGCAAATCTGAAAACAGAGAGGTCGCAGACGACAATTTTCTTAGATATAGCTATATTAACATGTATGTTCAATGTGTGATTCTCAAAAATTAGAGGGGGCGCCACCTCTTGCGCCCCCGCCTGGATCCACCACTGTACAAAACCAAAAATGTGTAAGGTATGAGAGTGAGTACACACGAAAATCAAATCAAGAAAGGAAGACGCAACATTGAAAGACATCATGAGCAGAATTTGATATTCATAATTTTTATGTAAGAAATATTTCAAACTCTATTTGCCTTTTGCAGTGATTCTGTAGCACACAAAATTCCTGCTTATCTTGTGGATTTCTAACATCAATACACCTTGTATCTTATCACTTATGTATTTAATCAATAATTCTACTTGGTGTGTATTATTTTACCTGACTGCTATGAAAGCATGTGTATGCTTGTAAGTAACCAGGGGACCGACGGCTTTAAGTCCCCTCCGAAGGACTTGGTAATGAGGATTAATACCTTACCAAAGGGCATTAGCGCATCCGCTTGGTTTCGAACCCGGGTACTCCCGGTTACGAGACCACTGCTCTACCACTGAGCCACAGCGCCTCCTCAGAGGAAACCACATACACATGGAGTACCTGCCATACATTGACAAAATTACACCACTTGCAAGAGAACTTCCCTCAATATATTGATGTTGGCCTACATGTACATGTAGATCTTAATATTAGAAGAAGAGCAAGAAGACTGCACTTTATCCTTCTGCTGTATGATTGTAATTTATAATTACATACAGCCTTACATCATGAAGAGGAAAATATCTACCATGAAATGCATACATCTATGAGGGGTATATTTCACCAGAAGGGCGCACAAATACAAACACATATTTGATGAAATAATCTATCAGGAAGGGAATTAAATGCATGATTGTACACAATACAAGATATTCATGTGGTGAATTGACCCTGAGGAGATGCTGTGCAGGGAAAAGACGCTTAAGCATTTCATTAATACATAACATATCACCCTGTGACATAATGGTGTATGACAATCACAAAACACAATTTGAATTGCTTGTCACACAGTTGTTCAATTATCTCATCAAGGAATCATGGCATTAATGCATAATTTGAACCTCACTGGATCAGTAACAACTTTCATAGTCAAAAAAGAAGAGGGATGTTTTTTCAACCTATTTACAACTACAACGTGTGGAATAATGAATGAATATGAAAAGAATATTTTACAATCTATCCAAATTTGGGATAACACATTCAACATATTTCCACATACGCAAAAAGAAGAGTTGAGATACCATTCAACCTTCAACTCTATCTACTGTACAATGAACCATTTATCTACTCTCTAATCATCACCCAAGGATCAATACATAATCACTTGTACATTATTAAGTTTGTCGTATGCCAGTCATACAGCGCTCCTGACATAATAATGTAATTAGTAAGTAATCAATGCCTCTAATGACTGTTCATAAGAATAATCTAATGAGTGAGCAGCAGCATATCCAGACCCTGGTCTCGGGAAAGGAGGGGGGGGGGGGGACATCCCAGCTATATGATAATCCATGGTAAGGAAACAACTATGTGAGGGCCTTTGTTTACAAAAATATAGTATTTGGTGCATTTCTGAAAGCAATCTTAATACTGACTTACAAACAATAACCTCAAACGGTGGCTGCATTATTTGCATCCTCAGAAATCTGTCTGGAGGGGCTACTTGTCCCCTTTGCCCCTTCAAAAAATCGCTAGTGTCTATGGGGGAATATAATTACACAGTATCAAGAGCAGTTTAAGTTGCTATCCTGATCAGTTGACCCCCATCAGCTAATTCATTCATACCATGTCAGTTTAATTAGAACATTGGCTGTACCCTGGTTCCTGATTCGTGCAAGCAAATGCATCAGAAAAAAAAGTGAAATTTTCTTACCCTTTCTACCCATCTTTGTTCCAAAGCGTATCCAGGAGGATAACCAAGCTTTTACAAGTGAACGATACATGTAGAGTGAGTGAGGACTGATCAATGGTGAGCATGTCGCAAATTTAATGCTTTTAATGCAACATTTTTTATATCAGATTCTAAAAATAACATTCCCAAAAAATAAAAATTCCCACTTTCATTTCAAAAAGCATACGATCTAATCAACATCAAAGAAAAATAAAAACACACACAAAAAAGAAGAAAACAATAGAAGTAAAAGTTCCAAAATGACTTGCGCTTTCTAAACTGAAAGCACACAGGAAACTTGAATAGTTGACACGTAAATATACAGTGGGAAAGTCCCTAACATCACTTCAAAGCAAGAGGAATCCCCCTTGAGGGTGCTGACAACTATCATTCCTTAGTAAAAAGATTCTGTGACAGTGTCTCTCTCTGTCTATCTCTCTCTGTCTCTCTGTCTCTGTCTGTCTCTCTCTCTCTCACTATGAGCTTTCAAAAATTTCACCAATGCTATCTTTCATTTGGGATGTTATATTTCACCATAAGACATAATAGAGCAGCTTGTAACCACTTGATTTATTATCTAAATCCCTTATCAAATATATCTAAGCTCTATGTAGTTTTATGTGAGAAAGAGCATTCGAACTGACCACTGTCCCATAGCAGCTCCGGAGCTGCTACGTTGTTGTTGTTCTCCTTAGGACCCCATTGTAAATAAGCTTTTGAGCTTTCATGGGTCATCCTGTCAAGCTTTAATGAACTTCTTCTTATGTATACCATGTGCTTTTTATCAGTATGTATCTGAACTTGACAAATAAATCAAATCAAATCAAATCAAATCAAAATCAAAATCAGTAAGTATACCTTTTGACACTTCATATCAATGTAAAATCAAGCAGCTCTAGTGACAAAAGAGAAGTCACTCTTCATTTTTTAGCAGTAACATCTTGCCAGTTTCTCTAGATATTCTCTTATACCACATTTATACTGAGCTCTAGTCCCGTATCAGCAACGGAGCAGCTCCGGAGCTGTTACAGGACGGCTGTCAGTTCGAATGCTCTTTCTCACATAGAACTACAACGGAGTAACACCTTATAAAACTGAAACACAGATCGCCCAGCTTGATTAGCTCCGGAGCTGCTCTGGAGCTGCTACTAGACGTCGCCATTGTGAATATGTCTCGTTGAAGCTCCAGGTTAAACCATGTGTTTTTATTTTTTATACTGTAGGTCAAGCTCATTATTTTCAGAACTCGGGGTCACTGGTGGGGTCATGAACCAGTCATGTGGTTTACTGTGGAGTGACTTTTCATGTAAATACACAGATAAAATTTGATACGCTGCAACAACGGAGTAACTTGCTTCCTGTGAATGCGCTTTGATACAGGTTTACGACAGGACGACCGCTCTGTATCGATCTCGTAGTAAATTTGAAACCCAGTATAAATGCAGTACAAGAGCCCTTTTTCAACACTCCACAATGACACTAACTTGTGTTCACTTTAACCTGGAAAAATTGAGATAGAACATTTGTTTAGTGGGATCAAAGGAGACATAAAGCAACATCAATTATGAAGCCCTCTATTGGCCAAGGATTTTATAGCAATGACTATTTTCTATCATGCTACCAATGTCACTCCAATACCTTAGCCTTTTCAGGTTACTGTGACCCAGTTCTGTGCACAAGAAGATCAATACTGCACTGCTGAGAAATACAATTCTGTTTTAAAGGAATGAAATCCTTGAAGGGGACTATATCGGAGCACACCTCTGGCATGTTGTGTCAAGTCTGTGCACGTTAAACTGGTTCAGCAGTATCATTTTCATAAATTTGCATAATTAAGCCTTGAAAACAGATCAAATTTCCTTCATACATATCAAGATAAGATGTATTTCCATATGAAGTCTGTTCCTTAAACTGCCTCAAGAAAATATATTTATTTACATTTTCTTGAACATGTAGGATCCAGAAGGGTTTTAATTAATGTTTAAACAGAGGTACAGCCCTTCTAGTTCTTAATGCACAATACAGATGGTAGACTTCTGAAAGTTGTGTTTCTCTTCGTTTTCTTCTTTCCTAATTTCATTTCTCCTCCTATATCCTTGACACATTTCTTCCCAGATTGTGATCACTTCTGCATCATCGAATATCAACCTACATTTTAAATCTAGCAAATGATTATTAAACTAACCTTGTTCATCATGAACTCTAAATCAACCCAGTCCTTAATCTGGACAGGGTTCACTTCATCTGTTTTAACTGAATACATCAGGGAAGCAGAAAACTCATCAATAATGCACGTAATACTTCCAAATCAGCAACCTCTCCTACCTGGTTAATTCAATCCATTACTCATCCGCAGCGCAAGCATATTGATTACAATCCTTGTACCGGTTTCATCCTTTCTCATTCCGCCTTATCTTCTCAATTTGGAAGCGTAGTCTGATCTTGGTAGTTGGAGGATGATATGATGCTACATGTATGATAACAAGAACAAACACTTCCCCTGACTTTCCAGACATTACTAATGATCACTGAACTGACACTCTCTTGTATGTCCCCATCAGAATCCCTTTAAACAAGAAATAATCTACCACAGACTAATTTACTAATCTAGAAATATCAAAACCTTTGACACCAAATTTTATCAATACCATCACTGCTAGTATACCAATCATTTTTAATGATTTGCAAGCATATCATTTACATGTATGAGTTCTCTTTCAAAACAGAATTTAGACAGGTCTATTAAAGTTCAGCACAATTTCATCTGATACTGCATGGAGAAAAAAGAAATATCAGTTGAACATTGGATACAATATGATTATTGCATAACACACACACTTTCCACAGATTCCAGCCCGAGTCATCTCTGGCTTAGTATCCAATGGGTTCAAAGTGACTGGACAACAAGTCTAGTTATCTCAATATGAGATGAGATTAAAAAAAGAGCCGAGATTGGACTGCAGCAAAGAAAAATAAAAGCTGTGCGAGCGACTGCAAGACAGCTAGCTTTACGCTTCTTCTCGCCCTCTCTCGCCTAAAAATTGATGCCAAGTGACATTTTTTCCCCTGCGGACACCACCGTTCCTTTATAGAGTCCACTAAATTTGTTTAGTAGGTCACACAGGTCTCAGTATTTGGGACTGCATCAATGACCCTTTTCAAGTATTTATGAAGTACTCCAGTTTACAGGTGTGGAATTGGGTGCTGAATAAATGAGCATTCACACACAAGCAGAAGATGATAAATGGTGTGTATGTCTCTCTCTCTCTCTCTCTCTCTCAACTACACTACAATTATTCACATACATGTATCTTTTGAATTCATTTATTGCAGTTCAAAGAAATGTAACTTTTCTACAAGATAATCACCTACATGGATAAGTAATTTGCCTTACTATAATTGCTGGCAATTATCAAAAGTTTTTTTTTTCTTTATTTATTTTTTGTTTTAAGAAACCATTTCTCAATGTTACATCATCAATCAGATAAATCAACTCTACCATATTGTCTGCCTATAGCCACTCCAGGAAGATGCTAAATTTATATCATGTACAACTTAATGGCTATCTGGCACTCAACAGATGACATACTACAATCTAGCTCTAACTCAAGTATTTTTCTAAACCAATCCAAACCTTTCGCCGTATCATCTAGAATCCTTCCATGTCCGACAAATGTCATCATCACTTGTCATTTGGATGTTAAATGTGAGGGACAGGAAGACATATTTACAAATGTCAAGAGGAGCTGAAGGGTACAGAATAAATCTATAATTCATCTTACTTAAGATATTCTGCTCCAATAATTTGATAAGATTTTTGCTCAGAGCAAAACATTGATTCAATTGGTTATAAAAATCCTTGGTGAATAAGAAAAAAAAAAAAAATTCCCTCGCATTCTTGTTGCATCCCAGCAAGATTATCTTTGAATTTAACAATATGTAGCTAACATTAAAAAAAATGAAAGTGGCTTCATTTTACATAAAATGTGGAAAATATCAATTTCAAGGCCCAAAACTAGTTACTTAACAGATATTTCAAATGTACATTTTACACTTTATGAAAAAATACACCTAAATAGCTATTTCCCCCCATTTTAAATTCAGTACTTCAATGTCTGCAAAAGTTTGGCAGGATGTTTCATTTTGGCTCCTCATGATCAAAATATCACCTTCTATTATATTCTGATTTTTTTTTTCAAATCATTTTTTACAATAAAACCATTTTATGTGCCACATCTCATTTTGGGAGTACTAACATCAATGTTACATGTCAATTTTCTGTAAAGTTTTGCTACATAAATAACAACACACATAAATACATACACATACATTATGAGAAATATGACCTAGATTGTCAGTTTTGATCAAAGGAAGGGTGTAGGTGACAAGTGCACATAAATGGATGTCTGGATGAGTCATCAGCTATACAAATCTAGCCTCATTTTAACACTTGTTTTATTATATATTATTAGATCTCAAAACAATACTTTACTCTGAAAATAATCACACCACTGGCAATTAGTATCTAAAAAAAATAGAAGTTGTGCAATGTTTACTGAATATGCGTCATACATTATGCTATGAAAATTTGGAGTGTCATAAATTGATTTTAATATCAAAACACCTTCATGGACAGCACACAGCTGCCTTCAATTGATTCAGCAAATATATACATAACAATAGTAATGTAACATACACAGGTATGTTACACTGTGCAAGATGCATATTAACAATGTGTGCATTCTTGCTATGCACATATAAGTGAATATAATTCATAAATCAAAATGATATGTTTGTCTTTGTCAAATTTCATTCAATGTGCAAAATCAAGGCCAAAGTTCATAAAACAAATTAAATTGCAATGTCTCCCTCTACAATCAATGCATCAAAAATTAACTTCAAGGAAAGGACCTTCATTGTAACCTAGCCCTTATTCATTTCATACCACATTCAAAGTCAAAGAGAAACATTGCTTTTCACGTACCAGATTTCTCAACTTATGAAAATTGGTCTATACTGCCTCCAATTATCCAAACACAAAGGGTAGCGGCAGCACTTCATCTTCCTTTCATCATACCTTCCTTTCTTCTGGGATGACTCTATTCATGGTGCGTGCCCTGAACATTAGCCAAACATTCTTAACATCATCACCCTCCCTTTCTCCTATCGACATGGCTCTGAGATTACTAGGCCATGTTCACATCACCATCTCATCTACGCTTCATTAGGTTGCTGCTCAAACATTAGCCAAACATTCTTAACATTGCCACCCCCCTTTCTCCTATTGACATGGCTCTGAGATTACTAGGCCATGTTCACATCATCATCTTCATTGTCTAAGCTTCATTATGTTGCTGCTCAAACAGAATGCTGAACAGCAAAGAAGACTACACCCCCTTTTCTGCAAGAAATAGCCTATAGACCGATCCCAGAATCGATTTGTGGGCAGCGCCATTACTGCGGTGTCCCCAAGTTACTGTGTATTATAGAACATATGTGACTCTTAAGGTTGGGAAAGGATTTTAAGCGCTACCAAAGATAATAAAGTGCAAGCTTTATAATCTTTGCGCACTACATAAAGCTGCAGGACACCACAGAAATGTACTGCACTAACTCCATGGGGGCACCGCAGTTTGGGCGGATCATCTGCTGCCCTCAATGACAAGTGGGATCAGTCTGGTATAGGCTATAGGTACAACATCTGTGTTGTCCACATCCTGGTACCGGCATCAACTTGCTTCTGTCTTTGATGTCTCTGATGAGCAAGAGGCAAGTACCTGGGAAGAATTTAGAGCCAGGTCAAATACTTTCATTGGCAACAACCACAGCTTAACCTGTTGATGACTAATACTAATATATATTAGTGGTTTAGTACAGCAACTACCTGGTTCCAGTGTAGGCTAAGGGTTAAAATCGATCTACAGTTACAATACAGCTTATACTATTTCCACATCTGCCTAAGACAATGTTTGAGATTTAATGGAGGGTATAGGACCCTTGAGCAGCCTAAAATTGCTTCTAAATACCTTATTCAAGAGAAGCTTGAGTTCCAGGAAAAAGGGTGTTTCTCGGCTTACATTTCCCTGCTCAGTGTTTGGACATATACATGTATATGTAGTAGAAATGTCACCTGAAAAGGATGACTCCTCATATTTGAACTACTACAAGAAACGGGAGTGTCCAGCAGAAAAATTAGTCACATATACCCACTTCTGTATGCCAAGTATGTGCACTTCAACAAGAGTGAGTTGATGTATTATTGTGGTAATTTCAAAACTTAAAGGTATACGGCAATTTTATTTACCACTTGATCAACCTTTCCCAATAGCTTTGAAACAGTTTCTTTCACATTTTAATAGTGTGACCAGACCCCATTTCATAAAACCTGATATCAATAACAAGTTGCAAAAGCTGTTATAAGCTACTGAAATCCTTGCATCCGATTGGCTGAGAGCAAATTTGTCATAGAAATGTGGCAGTTGTTACTGATAACAAGTTTTATGAAATGGGGCCCAAAACTCAACATGTCCAAGTTTATCTTTAAGGATATACCCAGTCAGCTCAAGCCGGCTGTCCATAAGATCTCCAGGGGGGTGTTTCATAAAGCTGTTCGTAAGTTACGCACGACTTTACGCATGACTGGAACATGTTCTTGGGTGCTAATCAGATTTTCAATCATTCACATGTAGCACAAGAACATATCACCAGTCGTGCGTAAAGTCGTGCATAAAGTCGTGCGTAACTTACGAACAGCTTTATGAAACACCCCCAGGGTTCATTACATCTTCTGATTAAAAAATGGGCACATTGGTCCTGCAACAATTAGTGAATATAATAGATTCATGCTATCTTTGCCTCAAATTCTTTAATTCACAGTACAACAATCAAGTAAAAGTAGAATAAGATGTGAACACTGGTACATACATGCAAAAAAAAAAAGGGTGGAGGGGGAGGGGTCTCATGGTCAGTCAGCACCTGAATAGGATAAACTGATTTACACCCACTCTGCCAGTAATGATTTGAGGTTTGGCATGTTTTTAAGAGAGCGTTTCCTCATTTTAAAAGATATCACAAGACTTTAAGAGAGTGTTTCCTCATTTCAAAAGATATCACAAGACTTGTATCACAACAATGCAGTGCAATAACCTAGCTGCTATCTTTGGGTATGAACGTGACTTGCAAGGAAGAAAGAAAAAGAACCTTTCATCACAGCTACATCCAAATATAACCATTGCAAAGTAATTGTTCTCGAAACTTTGGATAACCAAGGTTATAACCCCAAACGACGCCTTTTGATGGCAAGTATTGTTTGATTAGAGTGTCTGAGGCATTGCGCTTGGCAGAAAACAAGGAAGGCAAAAAAGAAAAGGGAATAAAGGGCAGGAGAGAAATGAAAATATTTGATGTAATCGAGATGTTCACCTACAGCAGAGCACCTGTCTCTAATGGAAATCATGTTTTCTTTTCACGTATCTTGCAGAATATAAGATTTAATAGCAACAAAGGTGAATCTACTGCAGCTCTAAGCTGTAAAATTGAAGTAAATGTACTTTCACTGTGCTAAATTCTTTACTCAAAACATACATGGACTGATGTAGGTCATGTTACCAAAAGTTTTAATCAAAGTTGAGAACTAACTAGTTTACACACACACTCACAAGTACTCCTCATGTGAAAGAAAGCAATGAAAAGGAAGTATCAAATATCAACAAACAATTGAAAAAAAAAACTTTTTTTTCATCTTTCCTACTTCTTTCCTACCAGTGTAAAAATACATTTCTACATATGAGAACTTTCTCTTTTTGCATCTAATGTAACAAAGTGTTATTAGCTCGCAGCATGCATGTTTTCCCCACTGTTTCCTACACATTCTAATATGCGCATAAAAAAATATTTCACACACAAAAAAGTGAAATACATTTTGCGAAATTTGAAATCATATTATAAAATCAAACCGAATGTTTTACGATACTAGTACTTGAACGTATTTAGATGGAACGTACATGAAGAGTATGATGACCCTGTCTAAAAATAGTTGAACACGAGGGAGGATTATTAGAAGAAAATGGGCAGATAACAAATGCCCTACATTATTTTGTTCCCATAAGACGTAGAGCTGGGAAGATAATGATTTATGCATTAGGTGTAATCAGTGCCCATCAACTGCTAAGTGCAAATTTTAATGTCTGTCTATTTACAGGAATACACAGTGAATTTAGGATGATGACACAATCTCTATGTTGTAGAAAATTTATATGTGCAAGAAAAACGAAGGGATAGATATAAATGGGATAAATTTTATACACAGGGAAGTAGGCTTATACATAGAGAGCAAAAGAAGCGATACATAAAAGAGGAAATACGTGAATCATTATTACAAAACATCACAGACCTACATCCCTACTGTTCAGAATCAATAGCAAGTTACATTAAGCTATAGGAATAATAAGGTCAAGCAGGACAATCAAAATAAATGCTTTGTAGCTTATCATCTTGTCAATTCATTCCATGAACAGAGTATAAAGAGTATGAATCTGATCAAAAAAATTCAATCATTTTTACACATACATGTAGATCTAAGGGATATAACAAAACACAATTGACAGCATGAATACCATTGGTCTTTCTCAAGAAAATAAATTTTGCTTCCCTCTGAATAATGCAATTCAGCGACTCCCATTTTCCAAAGAAAAATAATGATTGTATGAATTCACCACAAATCAAACCACAGAGTAGCAATTCTCTGCCTGTCACCGGCAAGGCAACCCTCACTTTATCACAGAATGCAAATTTCAATCAAACAAATTAAATTGGCTATTTCTTCTCATGGTTTGTTTCATTAATCTGGTTAAATCCAAATTAACCCAGCCATGGGGCAGACGAAGGTTACAATAGTACTGTTTCCTCTTCACCAAGCTGTTAATGTGCTTTGTGCATTTTTGTATCAAGCCATACCAAAACTTGTACTAAGCAGATTAAATGATGGTTAAATGGAGGGAGAATATGCATGAGTCATGCATTCACCAGCTTTTTCTGTATAAAATTGTAATTTTTGCCTCACCACTCATTATATTCAGAATCAAACACTATGTATAAGGCACAAGAAAACTTACTATTTTTATACAAAACCACAAATTTTCTTCATTCATTCACATTCTGCATGACCAAACAAATGAAGAATGACATTCATACAAGCTGTAGTAAGCACTAGCACCATGATACAAAAGCAATAAATCTATTATCTGCAGAATAGCACATAAGTGCATTCGTAGGTAAAGCGTTTCCATTTCACTTGAATTTAGTAATAAATAATCCTATTTCATTTTGACATAGCATAAACTTATATTTCAGGGTACATAATATTCTGGGTAGACCTTTAAATGAAAGATATTAATTCTTACATCCTCCATACCCTAAAATGGGTGTCAAAAGAATAATCGATTGTCAAAAACAGAGAGTAAGGCTGCAAAATATTAGATGTAGCGAAAACAGCTTTCAACTCCATGGAAACAATGATTCACTATCTTCTCCTCAAATTTGCCGGATCCTGTTTTCAAATATCATGGTGGGCAAATACTAGATACTTGCCAAAATTACAAGATGATGAGAAACATTTTTATCACTCTTGCCAAGAGAATTATAATTGCTTGATCTAATTTAGTTGATTTGTTGTGATATACGTGTAACTCAACAGATGTGACAAAAATGTGATATTCATGTATATATAATTCTAATAGCTAAATGGCCACTGACCTATTTACATGCACATACATGTAATCTACTGACAGCCTACCCTACCTTATGTTTCATTTTTTTTTTTTTATTTACCTACCGTGGTAAGAAAAGTTTTCATTTCACTGCAGAAATATAATTGAATTGGTTTCCTTCAACAGTACTCACACCCCATCTCATCTTCTTTCAGTATTAAAGGGGGTACCCAATGCTGAAACAATGTTAGTTCATTTAAAAGAGCATGATTTTATTAGCAGAAAATCATCTGCCTAATTTTTTTTTAAAAGTCGTGTTGCCAAGGAAACTCCCCAATGTGGTAAGATTTCAGGATATTTTTGACCCCTCAGCTGTGACCCAGTTTCAACTGGGTACCCACTTTTACGTCAAAATGACGTCAAAGTGGGTACCTTGTCGCGCAATGTTAGCAAAATGCGCGCAAGGTATAATACATTTTGTACAGTCTAGCGCGCAGCATAACTGCAATGCGCGAAGCTGGGTACCCACTTTTACGTCATACCTCGTGCTCAAATTTTTTGGTCAACTCTTGACTTTCTATGAGAAAATTATCCAAAATGCATTGATTTCGATTGAAAATCACCAAATTTTAATGTTATTCTTCTTAGAATTCTATTCTCGTTCATATATCAAAATTTTGTTTACCTTTGTGTACTCACTTTAATAAGCATGTTATATTAAATAGTGATTATCTCTTCTATTCCTATAAACCAACTTAATACAGCAAATAATGAGAACAATTACTATCAAATCTTCAAATATATACAATAAGCTGACGTATTGACATATGAAATGACATGGCCGACTTTTAAAGTGTTATTCTGGATGAACTCCAGTACCTCCACATTTTCACAACAAAAAGAAAAATATTTCTGGCTCCCACTCGTCAAAATATATTATTCACATTTCAATAATTCTTCTTAATTGACTGAAAAGAATAGCACAGAGTAGAATAGAAGCTTACAACTTGTTAAGGCAACCTTTCTCTAGCTACTCAATCAATACAGTTCATGCATGTCCAAATAAACAATTATTCAAGTGCCAGCATAATAATGGGCCATTACTATGCACAGTCATTATTATCATACCTAAAACCCCTGCTGGTATACATAAAAATATCTCTTTGAGGTAGTTTGTTATGCAGCAGATAATGATGTATTAGTCAAGGATTAAGTTTTTTAAAACTTCACAGTTGTTGTGCTTCACGGATATGATTTCATTGTCAATCTCTTGCCATACATCAACTACATGCCAATAATTGTAAGCAGCTTTGGAGTGGAACTGGAAATCTTTAATGTTTAATGTTTTACTTGAAAAGTAAAAATTTCAACCAGGAAAGAAGTTGGAGGCTGGAGGATAGAGAGAGAGAGAGAGAGAGGGGGGGGGGGGGGATAAAAGGTACAGCTGTACTTAGTTGAGAACCCTACAAGTCTTGACTGTCCAATACTACTCTCTCTCACATAATGCATTTTATGAGCTGCATAACCTTCTTACTTGGGGAAGGGATGGGTATTGTGATTTAATGGAATCCTTTTTAAAAGAATATAACTGCTAACATCTACGAACTACTTTCTCCATTGAACAAATACAAATACAATCCCGTCGGCAAAGTTAGAAGAAGGACATTGTAATTTAAACATACAAAAGACAGGAATATGCATGTAACAAAAAGCATGCGAAAGCCATACTTTGCTCGTAAACATATCAAATGATATCATTAAAAGGAAATAAGGGTTATTGGAAAGATTTTTTTCATCTATCCATCTCCCAATCTCAAGATCTCCAAAAAATGCACAGGAACGACATACTTCCTGTTAAGTTTGATCAAGCTTCTTTGTCGACATACAAGCTACCCCTACCCTCGGCTTTGTTTGAGTGGCCAATTCGAGGGGAAAAGATGATCAATCAATTCAAGTGAACAAAATGGCTAGATTCTTTACAACCAGAGGATATAGGTATGTTTGTGAACTAAACATCAAAGGTCACAGTTCAGTCTTGGTGCATTTTCTTTGGCGAAAAGGGGAAATTATTTCTTTTTCCTAGTTCTTTTATCTTTAGAAGCCTCCTTACTTGCTTTACTTTCTCTAATTTGCCTCATAAGGTAAAAACTCAATAATCTTTATGACCATCTTACGTCATAAACAAGATGGCTAAAACTTAAAAATCATTACAACTGCACAGTTCGTAATGGCAGTTTCAGGTAAAAAAAAATGTAAAGAACTGCAAAGTTACAAACAATTGCTGTTGGTACATCCTGTAAGCATTGGCGTAAATCCCGGGGGATGGGGGGATATATCCCCCCCCCCCACTTTTTTGAGAGGGGGGGGGGGTGGCGTGTACAAATATCCCCCCTCCCTTTTAAGGAAGAAATGATATTTGAATTAATCAGTTAATAAAATTTTTAATAATCTGTTATAAAAAACTATCATATTTTACAATTTCTATTTGAAAATACGATTGAAAACCAGAAAAGCGCTGATTTTTGGCTCGCTCGCTTCACTCGCTCATCATATTATAGAATTTCTACTTGAAAATGCGATCGCAAACCAGAAAAGTGGAAATTTTTGGCTCGCTTGCTTCGCTCGCTCGCAAAGACAAAAATTAAAATGTGTGTAAGGGGTTCTGTGCAGGTGGGTGAGGGCGTGTGTTTATACTTAAGTGTGAGTTCGACAGAAAAAAAAAAAATCTGCAAAAAGGTCGATCATCCCCCCACTCCTCAAAGTGGATTTACGCTGGTGCCTGCAAGTCTCTTTTAAAGGACTTTACTCCTTTAGCTTCAAGAGTACACTATAAGATATATTTTCATATTCATATTTTATTACAAAAAAATTATCATCCAAATAAGCAGTATTTTAAAGACTTCCCTAAATGCACAAATACATACATCTCTTTTGTGTTTTGGTTTCCTTGGACAACTAATGGAATTACTTCCCATATGGCCAGCCAATGTGTAACAATCCCACCCAACAGCTGTGCTATTTACAAAAAGAGCAGGTGCTTAATAGTGAGTGGAAGGGAGGGAGGGATCTACATTAATGCTAACGAGATGGTTATGTAATTGTGTCCGATAATGACTGTATGAATAATTCAATCTGCTGGCTGCCAAGAGATCCTATTGTTCCTCAACAACTTCATCCTGAAATACTCAAAGTCTCACTAGGTGCATCTTTTTCAGAACAAAGTTCTGCTCTAGCCTGCTACAAGGTGGATCAGGGATATTCGGCCGAAGCTAGCTTCAGTTTGCGATTGCGTTTTCATCAGACCGAAACGACCCACTACGCGCTTCAGCCCGAAGTTGGTGCGCATGCGCACTGTGAATGAACAAGCGCGCGGTTTTAAAATCTTACCCGCGGCTGGCAGGTGCATCGCAACAACACCAATCCGTGAAATTGGTTATGGTGAAATTGGTTATGGTGAAATTGGTCTATAGTAGAACTTCGTTCTGATGAAGATGCACCTAGTTAGGCAAAGAAGATTTTTCTAATCTTTGGTAAGTATCCTGAGGACAGGTTAAAACACTTAATACTGATCAATACATAACTGATAATGAACTCATGAATCACCACAATGAAGTGAAATTTCTGTACACCACACACAATGCAGACTTTGAATTGATTATCAAAGATATTTCCAAAGCAAACTATGATTCATTTCTTCTATACATGTAAGGAATGAGAGTTGCTGTTGAAGCAATAATACAAACCATAAAAGAAGCTTCCATCTAGTACAAGTAAAACATTGCCTTCAGCTCCGACATGAAAATACCCATCACAGTGGTAAAATGACAATGTAAATCAATTTGGCACCCTCCTATTTGCCCAAAACTCTAAATAACCAAAAAGGACCAATGAAAATATGATGGGGGTGAGTCAGGCATGAGGAGTTTGCCTAGGAGAAAAGTAATCTCTCTGAAGATTTCCTGCATAAAGGAAAAATCCCCCATCTACAAGTCATTAAGGAGATAAAGCCATAGGGGATTCCTCTATCGAACAATGAATTATAGTTCTTCCCCTCTAGCTGGTCTTTGAAGCCAGTTTTGACTGCTAAAAGTTTGCCCTTAATTGAGATTGCTCTTTCTGTCTCTCTCAAATAAAAACCATTTCAAGTCCAAGGTTCGTATGTTATTACTATACCAGAGTAAACAGACAGAGCAGTACAAAAGGCAGTGATGTCCTAAAATCAATATTTCTTGGATCAATATACATGCATATTGCATGCAAACAAATTGGACAGAAAACAGAGCAGATTGAATATGGACCATCATTACCCGAGACAACGTTTTGTTGAAATACTAATTTCTTTGTCTATATATATCATACATGACATCACCATATTTTTTCACTGTTTCCATTCCCTTGAAACTATAGCTTTACAGTTTAACATATTTAAATTAGAAATAGAAATCTGCTTCTTTGTAACATGGACCTATTACGGATGGACATTGCACGTTTTGTTAACGAATTCATTGCGATTGTCTCTGTCATTGCCATCTCAATAATATTCTGTACAAATTTCTTCACTTTGATCCCATGATGTCTACCGCCGATTAGTCGGGAGCTGAAAATTGCAAGACAGTGATTTGACATATAATATTGGAAAAACTATATGCGCGGATGATTATCAGTCTTTTAAATCATGGAAAATCAATGTGCAGTTTTGGTTTAGAATCGGAAAATTGTTGTTCTGTATGTTATATTTTGAAGAACATGTTAATATTACCAGATAAAGGTTATATTTTGATTGATTGTTATAATTTAAAATCCCGTTTACCCCAATTTCCTCATAACATTCCAGAGTTACAAAGAACGGTGCTTATAAAGATCATGGCCTTCTAATTGTTATATAAGGTCATAAGGGTGTCCGAGAGTTTGTGAATCAGTAATAATAAATTTTATATCACCAAAATCGTCTGCTATCCAACTTTGCTGCTCCCCATTGGTAATGTTTTTTAAATTTAAAACACACTCTTACAAAGCACACCATCCAAACAAAAAAAAACAAAAAAAAGAGAGAGGGAAACTGCTCCTTTGTCAATGATCAATATGCTTACGCAGTAGCTATTGTTAAAGCAGCTGAATGTTCTCATTTAAAGATGCACATAATCAGAAGGCAGTGGAAATCATGGGATCAAAGGAACAATCATGCTGAATGTCCATCTGTAATAGGTCCATGTTTGTAATAAGTGATCGACATGGCGTGATTTAATGTGAACTACTGTACTATTTTCATTAAAAAATAATAAATTTACTTTAAGAGGGATTCCATAGTTTCTGAGAAGAGATAAGAATATCAAATGAATACGGTTACCTCTCTCAAAGTGAGTAAATAAATACATGCAAGGGAAATTCTACCTGCCAATGAAATGTATAATGGATACACATATAGAACACACTCAAACTAACTGGAATAACAAGAAAAAGGTTATTATCAACATACTTAAAACTAATTTACTTGCAAATCATGCTACATATTATCCATCTAGAGATTTAATATCAAATTCACAGCAGACTTTCTTTATTCATGTGACATTTTCCTTTACCAGAGTGAGGCAGAAGTCCGCAGAACCTTGAATTATTAATGCCTCTGGAATAATGCATAAGCCACAGAGTTATTTATTTGGAATAAAAGCACTGTCTTCAATTAAACACTGAAAGGTTAACTGGATTATCCTTGAGAGGAACAAAAAGTGGTATAGCTTCACTGATTGCACTTTACTAACAATTAATTAAGTATGGTTGCTCCCTGTTCAGACTAGCAAAATTTGTTGTATAACCCTACAAAACTTATATAGTTATACAATTACTGATTATTACATTCTTCACTGTTTTTTTTTTTGTAATTCTTCATAAGAATTTCGCATTACTTTAATCAAGTCAAAACAATTTAAAAATTCTAAAAGAAATGTGCATCTAATCTGATTCAATTCAATAAACATGCAAGAAGCTGGTTATCAGGGAATCTGGATCAGGCAACCCCTGAAGAGCCTGCTAATTGCAAGTCTGCTGGGTGATAAATCAAATGTCATAGATACAAATCAATCTTTCAAAGCAAACTCCAAGCTTCTTCAACCAATAAAATATGCTCAACCGCACATAATTACATGGTGCTCAACCCTTTGAATTGTGCAATTACAATAATGACAAATAAACAAGGACTTTAGTCCTTCATACATGCAGAATCTTCAATGATATTTATAGCACACAAATACAAGCTGAACTCAATTACTTCTTCTTTTCGCATAAACAATATAATGTCATGAGGATCATCTGGACAGCAAAATATGAAGCTGAGAATTGAAATGGATCCCCCCCCCCCCCCATTTTCAAGATCTGACATCAATCAGTTCAGGCAACATTACCCTCATTGTCCACATTACATGAAATGTATTAGATAAGGCAGCCAGCCATTTAAGCCTAATCATCAATGCAATAAAAATGCTTTATTGATCACCAGAATTATATATATATAGTCAATGAAAGATAATAAAAGTAATGTGAGTCACTCAATTGTCATTATCAACTAGAAAGCAATCTACCAAGACAGGTGCAATTTTAGTTTGATAAACTGCTTATCAAATCGTAAAGCAACATTAAACCAAATCATAAATCAGGACTTTGGAAGAATGATAATTGTATTCTCCCAATTCATGATTTAGTCTATCACTCCTAAATGAATGCTAAGAACTTTTATACATCAGGTACAGGCAAATTGTATCTGCATAATGTCAAAAGGGCTTTAACTCTATGCTGAATTTTATGAGTTAATGACCTTCTGGCACTCAGCAGATGATTTATTCTTGTTTCAGAATTAATAAAGGAAAGTTTCTATTGGATGGGAATAAAGAGAAATGAACACCTATGATCCTTACCGACATTGATTATGTCACTCAGGCACCTGTTCTTTCGCCAGCTCAGGCTGCGTTTCTTCCGACGAAAGCTCAACGATCGCCTCGATGAGCCACCTCCACCATTTTTCCCGCTATTCTTTACCCCTTCGTCAACTCCATTGGGGGAGCTAGACTCGGATAGCACTACACTTGATAATGATGTACGAATCATGTTGATTGTAATATTCAGAATGATTTACACCTAATCCAGAGGCAATTGTTTCGGAATGAACTGAAGAAGAAAGACTTATTTTACTTAAGTCTTTAACTTATTTTACTGGCATATACTGTGATTTGGAAGTCGGTTGTAGATATATGTATCCATGACAGTAGGTGCAGCATATATTTACATATCCTCCGTGGAAGTTCTGTTTCTTTTGGAATGTGTGAAAATAGGAATGGTCAGGTCTCAATGAAACATTATTGGTAATTCCAAGCTAAGTTTTGTCCAGTAGCAAGAAAGAATACATGCGAATGACATGTCCAATCATGCGGCACATCACACATGAGCACTTTGTTTAGTATTTGGAACGAAGAATCCACATTAAAGCCTCTGTAGCCTTCTTATCAATAGAAGTATTACATCCATGAGTGCATTCTAAATATTTCATATACCTCATCAGGAAGAAAGCATATTATTGCTCCATCATCCAAGAAAAATAAACAAATAAGTAGCGTTCAGCGATTTCCACAAAATCTTAGTAGTGCATCATTTTAATTAAAGAACAGAATTGCAGAATGAAACATTAAGCCAAAATGTTGCTGTAGGAACTCATGAAATCATTCCAGGAAGAAGTCTACATTCGCTGATGCGCCGTCCAAGCAGAAAGAAAATTTTCTGGTCATCTGTGCACTAAACACGGACAAAATTAAAGGTATGTAACTAAAGCACTGCATGAAGCAATGCTAGCTAGATGGTTTAACCACCCTCCAGCTCCAGAGAGTGAGTGAAGGAGTGAGTAAGGGCAGAACGATGAATGGGTAATTTGAGGGGGGAAGCGGTGTTTCTTCCTTGGCAGGCTTCGGCTCTGAATACTACAACTGGAGCACTGAGTCATACCTGAGCCAAAAGCTTCAAACATGCACCGCACATTTCACGCTTTGTGTATTATCACCCATGCAGCTGTCATACACAGACACACAGATGGTCACAGGGAAGATAGGGCTCAGTGTGTGTGTGTATCACTGCTGAGTGTCGTCTGCTACAGAATGTAAATAATGGAGCTGTGAGGGCAGTCTGCCAAAATGGATCATCTGAGTTTATTATCATCAGGATCTAGCTGGCTCTGACAATAATACAGTAGCTGTCACATTGGCGATATCAGCTGACAGACTACCAGAAGAATGAAATCATGCTTCTCTTTTCTCATGTGCCAACTGCCTGTTATCACAGTCTAATAAAGAACTGGTGATTACTTTATGACTAAGGGTCCTGTATTAAAGGCCAGCATATATTGGGGCAAATCAGGCTGATTGGTGTTTTAACAGAGAGTGTAATATGAAAAATTGGTGTTTCATTGTGTAATTACAGGAGCATCCCTTTCATTTATACTGATGTTTGAGACAAAGCATATGCTAGATGCCTTTAGTCACAATTCTTCTAATTTTTTTAAATACTAAAATGCAATCCCTGCTGAAAAATGGTGGTTCTCACTACCAAATGACCTTTAGATCACTTCTTAATCTAAAGAGACAAGGAAGGCAAAAGGAAAAAAAAAAAAAAAGGAAAAAAAAATTTGGGCCAAAGCCCGGCACACACTATACAATCCATCTGCAATCTGATTTTGGAAAATTTTGCTTTAGCATTTGATATGAACATTCAAACATGTATAATATGAGCCTCCCTGTAGGAATAAAAGCGAACTCCATTTCAAATCATGGTGACGTCATATAGCAATTGTGCAATTGGCTATGATTTGAAGCCGATTTGGCCTTTACTCCAACCACAAGGCTTGCAGTTAACCAAAATTTTGATTTTAGTATTGCCATCATTATTCCGAATTTCAAATAAGTTAATTTTACTTGTTTAAACTTTCAATGCAAAATGTGATTTGTTCGAAAATTGGGTCGCAGTTGGATTGCATAGTGTGTGCCGGGCTAATAATATACAACCCTAGCACATTACTGACATAGAGCTAGATGTACTCATCTCTATGGTCATGCTGTAGGCTACGTACAAACATGCAAAGATAACAGAGAAAACAGTACTGGTGTTTAACATATAGGATTAGGTGTAAACATATCCAGGATGTATAAATGGCAACACTGACTGACACTTTATGTCTGTTAATTCAATGTCCTTCCAAATTCTAACCCAAGACCAGTGAGTCACATCATGTTTTCAACAAACAGTGCGTGAAGAATGAATGTATAGTCACATCTGCAGGCCTAGTATTACTGACAGTCTACTGGAAAACCTTTCATTGGCCTTTAGGTGCAACATATGGCAGTGGCTTTTCCAAAAGTATTGTTTGAATTTATTTTTTTCCCCTAAGTGAATTTAAAGATAGATCTATGCACAGTACAAAGATGAGGCCCATTCAATTTGATGATGCTGTAAATTTGATATCAATCCACAAGGAGTGAAAGCAAAGACAACACTGTTTCATAACCTATGAATGTAGCATGATCACTTCACATGAAATATCAGCAAATGATTCAGGGTCTATCAAAAGCCCTACATTAACCCATTCATGACAGGAATTATTTAAAGCCTAATTTGATCAGCTTTTATTCTTCAAATTGGCAACACCAACATTTCTATTTTATTGCTACATTTTTCTTACAAAACGTCATGTATCTGAAATGAATATAAATTGACAGAAATTATGATGAGAAGTCAAAAAGTTGCCAATTTGCAGGGGAGAACGGTGATTTTAAACTTTCTATCACATTGCCAATTTAAGGATTTTAATGCTTATTTTCCTTTAAAAAAATTTCAGCATCAAACAATGAATATTGACGCAACCAAAATGGGCACAGTTTGTGTAGAATTTTTTGCTCTTTCTGCTCATGTATTTGGTATGATTTTTAGGGCTTTGTATCAAAAGATATTAGGACAAACCACAAAATGTGGACCTCTGTCACGAATGGGTTAAACTATGCACATTAATTTGAGCTGCTATGATTGAATTTGAGATTAACCCAACCAAGTGTGAATGCCCCCTTAATGATGATTGACAGTGCCCTTCTCATTCACTGTGTCATGAATGCTCTCCCTCAATGAGTCATTTCTCTCTGAGGGAATATTCCTTCTCTTCCAGTATTCAATCCATTAGATCTTCTCTCTCTCTCTCTCTCTCTCTCTCTCTCTTTTCCCCTCTCTTTTCATTCTCCCTGTCTCTCTCTCTCTCTCTGTCTTTTCCATTTTTTCTGCCTCTTTCTGCCTCTCTCTGTCCTCCATGTATGAGGTTCTTGACAATGCCTCTCTGCACACATTACACAATAGAATGACAGCAGAAGATCCCTGTTACTATGAACCTCTTGAGACAAGATCAAATTTCAAACCTCAAATATCAAACATCATCTATCAAATAATTTGAAATCTAAACCTGCTTGCACCACCACTCCATGAATGATCATGCATGGTAAATGCCCAGGACAGATATCATGAATCCATGATTTACATAAATGATATCATATCATGACTACAGAATATAAAATAAATTTAATTTGTGACTTTGTTGCAATATATAAAAGAAATAAAAGCAATTTTCTCAGAAAATAGCAAAACTTTGGTGAGTTTCTAGGTTTTAGGATAACTAAAAGGTAGTGATTGTGTGTTAATGCAACACATGACTATTTTAACATAATTGGTCACCACAAACTTTGCTGATAACAGTTGGCTGGTATGTTTGAACTCTCTAGAAATCACAATTTCATCACATAAATTCATGTCTCAGAGGATTAAAGAGAGGATTAATCATATGGCAAACTAAACCGTGTTATTCAGTAATCCTCCTGACACACACTTAGAAAATAAACTAATAGTAAGTTTGTTTTCTTCTTGTGGAGAAAACAAAGCTAGTCCATAAGCTATTTATTGTGGTACAATGCCATCCGAACATACCATCCTTTAAAAACCCATGATTTTAAAGGATGATATCCTTCAAAGTCAGGGGTCATCTTGAAATCCCTTCCATTGAAATAATAAAGGTTTGATGAAGATTCAGTATAAATTGTATGCCATATTGCATGCAGTTCATGACAGTTACTAAAACTATAAACCTATCCACATCTCAACAGTAGAGGGAGACATATAACACTTTCAATAATGGGTCCATTGAGTTCAACTTGTTCAACTGGTTTCGGAAGCAGTTCTACATGCATGATGACAGTATGCTACTTCAATGAGTGTATCATACTAAGGTTGTATTTCCTTTTTCTTAATCATTCTCTACTGCCTCCTCTTTCTTACTGACTCAAATTAACCTTCATTGAAACATTAAATAATCAAATATATCAAGGGGAAAATCATTACTTGAATCATTCCAGTCATGACATATTAAAGAGACAAGTTAATCATTATAATGTGCTATGTTCTAAATGCTCCTAAATTTTTAATGAATGCAAGCTAAATTAGTACAATTTAATTGAATAAAAGAAATTTCCAAAGAGTCGTCCATCAGTTTGAATATTCCATTAATTCAATGGATGAGGGTTTAAATGAGTCAGCAGGAAAGGAAAATATGAGAATATACATTATTAAAGTGTGAACAGTATGTTAATGAGGTGATCTACCTGTACATACATTGTCACACAATATTAGGATGCTTTCATGTTTTCATGACTGCCCTGGTGACTGAACAAAGTACGAAATTAATTGATCAACAAAATGGATTTCAACCTTCTTTACAAGGAATCTCACCTTGCTCAATGAGGGGAAAAACAAACAAATCTTGACTGCTTTGTAGCCATTTTTATTTATCTTTCTGAAGGTTATCTTAAAGGAAGAAGGAGTGGGGTGGATTTCCCTCAACGATAAGATACTACTGTTGGTAACTTCATCAAAAGATTTTAAAATACCACTTTGTCAATAAGACATCATTCTGAATATGATACTGGAGATAAAGTCCAGTTATCTATAAAGGTTATCTCTGGACAAATACTTTAAATTATAATCTGTATTATATTCAATACCCTCACCTTCTGAGCGAGGTCTTTGTGCAATAAAGAGGGATGTTATTGACAAAGTGGGAAAGATGGAAAAGACACCCCTCCCCTTTCTGGTGAGCATATCTTACTGTGGTTGTAAAAGTAATTAATCATCTTTCGTCTGAATGTTGTTGTTTTCTTTCAATGAAAAAAGGTTAAAAATGGCCTCATTAGACATTTACAAATTGTTACATGTGCTGAGCAGCAGACTCTCACTGAGAGCTCCAGTAGGCCAATCAAATGGTTCAATCCTTCTCAAATATAAATTGATGACATGTATTATCAAAACAAAGGGAAATCTACTAATCTAAGAGTAGTGCGCATATTTCACTACACATATGTATTTTAAAATTTTGTACGCATCTATGGCATCACTACCCTGTATGCACAAGTAGAACTACAATACATGTACAGTACTGCTGTACTGCCCAGCAGTCTGTAGTGAATTTCATGCTTGCAGATTTGAAAAATCAGAGGCCTAGGATATTGACATGCAGTATAATATAAATTCTTTACATGGCATTTCTCCACAAGAAATTTTTGTCCTACTGGTACATCCTTTGCTATAAAGTGATTCTTTGTACATTTCTTCACACAAACTTGGTAAAACTTCCCTGTCATGTGAATGCCCCATTATTGACAGACAGGTAAGGATTTGAAGTATTAAACCCAGTCAAACAAGGCTCTTTTCTCATCACCTCCTCCTAACAAACATACATGTGTCTGCCTCGATAAGGAGCTGAATCAGGAAGAAGGTTTGGTAATGGGGGAATTGTCCCATGAACTTGGCAATGCACCAGGTCAGGAATTCCAGTCACTGGGGACCAGGGGCAGATACAGGTTTTTGTAAAATAAGGGGGGGGGGAGGGGCCTTAATGCTAAAAATTTTCTGGCAAGCACCTGAAAAAAAAAAAAATCAGCTGATAATTTAAAAGCCGGAGCATGTTGGAAGATGTCTGATTTATCCATGCCAAGGGAGGGGGGAGGGAGAGGGGGTGCAGGAGGGTAGTGTAACAAATGCTTTGGCACCACTTGCTCTCCATGGTCAACATCCTACACTAGCAAAATTTGTAACTGCAACCCTTGACAAACAACCATAACCATATACCCCTAACCCTAAACCTAACCTATGGTCAACATCCTACACTAGCAAAATTTGTTACTGCAACCCTTAACAAACAACCATAACCATATACCCCTAACCCTAAACCTAACCTATGGTCGACATCCTACACTAGCAAAATTTGTTACTGCAACCCTTAACAAACAACCATAACCATATACCCCTAACCCTAAACCTAACCTATGGTCAACATCCTACACTAGCAAAATTTGTAACTGCAACCCTTGACAAACAACCATAACGATATATCCCTAACCCTAAACCTAACCTATGGTCGACATCCTACACTAGCAAAATTTGTAACTGCAACCCTTGACAAACAACCATAACGATATACCCCTAACCCTAAACCTAACCTATAAGCCCAACTGCAACCCTAATGCTAACAAGACACTTTATATGCAAAATAATGCTGTGAACAACCGTCAAATGAGCAATTGTCTGAGCACTATATGGGCCAGTTGTACCCCAACCCCCACTCTTTTACCTCTACTTCACCACTGACAAGGACAGTCAACTAAGGACACCCCTTGTATCAAACCTATCCTCCTACTGTACATCTTCTTTAACACAGCTGTAGGACACATGTACACCTGAAACCATCATCAAACGAAAGCCTATCGCTAGGAGGAATGCTAGCTATGTCGACTGTCCTGCATGTATATTACAGCACTCATATAGTAAACATCGTAATTACACTGTACCTTAGCACGTAGAGCTTATAGTCTGAACTCAAAACACAAGGAAATGAGCACTTTAGAAACAGTGACACTTATACTGTCATTATAATTATGAACTATACAGTACACCTCTAACCAAACAGCCAATTTACAAAAGTTGGAGGCCTATAATTAAAATTCCTAACAGACTTTTACAGGTTCACAGGATTAAAAAAAAATTGAATAAAAACAAGCAAAACAAATATCCAGATTAATTATCTTGCTATCATTTCCGTTAACTGTCTTTCTCTGAGTATTCCACTGAAAGCCTGAAAATAATATGGACCAATCATTTTTAAAAATCAATACACTGTCAAAAAGACAGTGCAGAGATGTTTAGACTCTTATCTTCGTAGGTTCCAATTTTCATTTACCAACTGACATATTTTTATCTGCCAAAATTGATTTCATGTACATGTATACTGGGTAATACTAAAAGGGCTTCAACATTCAAGATATCCTTACTGGGATATGTACATCACAACATAGTAGTATAATCATACTTCACTTGTATCCTAAAGATTCTATTTTCTCTTTCCGAACTTCTCCATATTCCAAGCCAACCATAACATGAATCAATATCCTATGGCTTTAGGAGATTACCCACTTTTACACCTATGACATGCAGACAAATTGCACGTAGCAGAGCTTATCCATATGATTTTGCTAGTACTTACTTTAATAAAAAAGAGTTTCATATTTCATCCACTCTAACATTTCCTTGGAAACATGCCATTTTTTTCAACATGGTCATCAAGTAAGCATTTGAGTTTAGAGCAAAAAAAAAAAAAAAGGTTCGCAGGAAGTTCATTGACAGAAGGTATCTTAATCCAAACTTTAAATCAGAAAAGCCTACATGAATATAATCAAGAAATTCTGCACCCATTGTTTATAGTCCTATACAGTCAGAGGGATTTAACTCTGTATATACAGGATATGAGTTTATGCCCATTTCCCTCCCAGTGGACAATACCTTATACTGGTCACCCTGCAAATAATATAATAAAAATTCATGCTAAACATCAGCATGAGTGTAGTATTCATGAACAGTAAAATGTTTTAATAAAAAGTCATCAATTAAAACTAAATGGGATATCACTTTACAAACAGAAAAGAAGAGAAAAACAAACAAACAAACAAATATAAAAAAACAGGATTATCTAGCCTGAAGTCAATAGACTATGCTTACAATATTAAATGGCAAAGTGTGGCTCAACTCTATGCCGTCACTGTCTATTACAAGTGATGATTTTATCGAACCATCCATTGATGAGCATCACCATGCGATTATCTCGAGCACTGTGATGCTATAAGATTATCTATGTGACCATGATAGAGTTCTCCACAACATGACATGATGGGAAATGTTATTTGCATCAATGGTGTTTTGATCGAGGTAGAGTTTGGAGCGAGAGAGCAAAACTGATGTGATGAACAGGAATGGTCTGAACATCATACATCTAACAGATAATAATTTCTTCTACCCATCACTCCCATCAATAATGAAGAAACATGATAAACATGCAGTACATTTTCTTTGATTTAGAATTATGATAATAAAGGGAAGTAATAATGCCTTCAAACAGCGCAAGCATGCAATTATAAACATGCATAATCTTACAGATCAAACACAATTGTTTTCAAACATCAAAGAAATACACAATTTTACACATGTCATGTCCTTTCAAAGAACATGTTCATTTACAGTGTATTTGATAATGTATGAGTCTACCATTCAGGAAATAACAGATGCCTTGTCTCAAGGCATACAATGTAAAATGATATTGGTTATTAAAAGCCAAAGCACAATACAATAACTAAATGATCTTCAGGTCAGTGGGAGGAAAGAGGAAATAATATTTACAGCCCCTGGCTGATATGCTTCCTCCTCAAATTTCTTCTTAAAGGGTGTCAACACTCAACAGTACTAAAAAAAACCCCCGAAATTCGCTTACATAAAATCCATACAAAAATATTACAGATAAAAATGCTAAAGGGCCAGGATAGCAAGGGTGGAGATGATGCATAATTTAGCTTAAGAAGAATGATACATGATACATTAGTCCTATGCATACATGTATGCTCTAAACTTTTAAGGAACCCCTTGCTTCAAAATTGGAACATGGTCTCTCAATAGAGAAAACTTAAACAATTTAATCCAAAGCATCCCTTTTCTTTTTGATTTGATGTTGAGGCCTCCATTAACATATATATTTAATGCTCCTTTGGAATGACTAATGAAAGTCTATCATCTCACTAAACATTTATTTGGAATAATTGGCTCCACATGGATCGAGTTAGCATGAACGTGACACATACAGTCTTCACCTGTTCTTGATAGCAATACGTATACCAATGTACAAATATTAACCTCATCAATATGACAGTAAGTAATTAAGGTCTAGTTTATATTCCTAACAAGTGTCAACACCACAAAACTATTATAGTTCAACAGACCTGCAAAACACTATTTGGTACTTCTATTCACTGACAAAAATGACGAGCAATGAAGCTATAAGATTCTATGAGCAATACAAGCAATAATGTTTCCAAATAAAAAATTAAAAACATAAAAGCATGTGCTCACTCTTGTTTTCTTTTGAAAATTTCCCTTTTGACTTCTAGCCTTGCATGGAGAACATGTTCATACAAAGAAAATTAATGAATGCTTTCAAAATATGTAAGAGGGCAAGGTTAGGTCAAGGATGAATATTTTATTGCTTTCTGATTCAATATTTTCAGACTGAACTTGGATCAGATACAAATAAATACATGTACCTGTACTGGGATAGGAAAGCAGGATAATGTTGGGTTTCATCTGATAGAGAACACAATAAGTGGTTAAAAGAGCTCTTCATTAGGGGCCTGGTAAGTAAGAGAGAGTGGTCCCATACATGGGTCTAAAGAAGCATGATTAGAGGACCGAGTCCATAGGGCCCCTTGCTTAATGTTCAGGGACTTATATTGGGACTCATCCTGGGCACCGTTTCATGAAAGTTGTCAGCACTGACAAGATGTCATTCTCTATGACAATTTCTATAAAATCCTTGGTTTTTATTGGCTGAGAATCACTGGTCACTGACTGTTACTATGGTAATTGTCAGAGAATGACAACTTGTCAGCACTGCTGACAACTTTCATGAAACGGTGCCCTGATATGTGACAAGGTATGATGGGGGGGGGGAGGGGGTCTGTGACTCTATGCACTTCAGCCTCGCTCATGCCGGTTAAAGAGAGGTTCAGTGAGTGAACAAGAAGAAATGAGATACAATAATAAATACTAAACTACAACTGATTTCATTTTGACTAACACTGTACAATTTTATGTTGGTTGGAGTAAAGCAATCACAATGCATGTAATATACAATGCATCAAGATATATGCACGCACAATGCATCAATGCATTGCCTCTGGTTATTATTGCTACAGTACTGGGTCGAGTTAATATGATATGATTTTTTTTTTCTGGTCGGAAATGAAGGATGCGGCGAGTTATGCTCATCACATTATCCATTAAATGAAGTGAGAATTGAGTGTCATGGAATTCACATACTTGACAGAAGTGATCAATTAGACAGCCATTCAATTGAATGCAAGCCAACATTAAAAAGTGATTACTTGCTGGCAACACACGTTTCAAAAGCAGCATTTTAATAAAGATGGAGTTTTTCATTATTCTTATTTCAGAACTGCCCCCCAAATGGTTTGATGAATAAAAATGAAATTGGGAATGGCAATAAAATTTTGAATTACTGATACGGTATGGAGTGTGAGAATTTGCACAGCATCCATTTAAATTTTTTCAATATGAAGTGCATATTAAAATGATAAGCAGTTTCAAAGATCTGCTGTAAATCAAAATGGAAACACAGTACTTCATGGCAAACCTTCACTCTAAGCAGACAGTTTTGAGGAACAAGTAGCAAAGGAAAGACAACACCCCTTCAAAAAAAACAACTCCAGCCTTGAAGAAGGCTGGCACTCCTTACTGAAGCAGCTGTGGAGTGTCAATGAAGACCTGTCAATCACTCCTTATCATGGGATACTTATCAAATCATTGTCATTGGGGCAATAAATCTTCGCTTACTAGCCATGTGCTGGTTGCAAAACAAATTCATAACATATTTTGAAATGCACTGCAGTGACTGTATACCACATCACAAACCCATCAGTCCAGTTGATACCTTCTCCAACACAGGAATGTATTTGGAACATTCCTAAAAAAAAAATGTAAATGATCAAAAACAAGTATGTAATATGATAAATGCAAAGCAGGTGAATTCCATGTTTTGAAAAACAACACACAATAAAAAGTTGAAGGAAAAACCAAGTATGCTAAATATGTACTATATGAGATTTCATATTTTTTTCTCCCTTTGGAGGGACTCAGCTCCATCAAAGTAGGTTAAAAGTCACCTTGAAGAATCTATTATCACTATGCATCATGCATACACTTTCACAACTCATAAGGTGTTGTATCATCACTGAAATATTCACAACGGGTATTCAGTTTAGAGACATGGCTTAGCATTCGATGGACAAGATAATCCCAGGAGAGAAACAAAGTCACTTATCAGGGGATATTAGTCAATAATATCTGGAAATGCTCTCCAAATGTCCAGGTCATGTGATTATTCATTGCAGTACGAATGAGTGAAACATGCAGTTTTTACTCATACCACCAAATAATTGACAAACTTGAAAGTGGGATGAAAATGTAAATGAATGATTATGTGAATAGAAATTAAATCATTGACTGTCAAGTTTACTCTGTTCAGTGCAATTTTCATTTGGAAACTGCAGAAGAAAATCCTGCTTTTTTTTCTACATGAAGCAATCTTTTTCAAATCCCTCTCATGCCATTAAGATTTATTATCGTTTTGTCATAAATTAACTTTCGATGGCTTTGTTTATGACTTCCTTGGTTTTTTCCATGGTCACACTGCTCACAAATATCTTCTGAGAGATTAAACACCACAATGGGTAATATCAAGTTCGGTGTGCGGTGTTGGTGTTGGTGTTGAGAGCGTGGAAAGGCTTCTGAACCGAGCTCCAACACCGACGGTCAGTTTAGAGGGATGATACCGATCACCTTATCGATAGCTCAACAACGAGCGACGTCATATGCTATAGCGAAAAATCTTGATGAAATCATTTTCCCTCAGAATTTTTAATAAATCTACATCTTATTGGATTCGAATTGCATAATCATTTGAAGAATACAAGAGGAAAAATATTACTCTTCCATGGAAAATATATGGTTTTGATTATTCCAAGTTGTATTGACTGCAAAATGGGTTTAACCACCAACATGTGACGAAGCAAAGGGTGCCGCTGCTCCACGAGGGACAAGCAGCAATAACATGTATGATTACAACACCAACACCAACACCAACACCGTACTTGAAATCATGAATTTCCCGATTCCTAGGGGCTGGTGTTGGTGAATAGGAAAATTGCAAGTAAATCGTCAATACGAACTGCAATACCCAGTTCAGCAGACGACATTCAACACCAGCAAGCAACAATGACTACCGAAAATACGTCAAATCTTGCGGGGTCAATCCCAACAACAGCACAATTTCAAGTTCGGTGTTGAGGCTGGTGTTGGTGTTCTCACAACACCACCACCAGCCTCCAACAGCGTACTTGAAATCACCCAATTAATGTAGTCATTCCTAATTTGAAGAAAATCATCCAACTAATAGTAAAAATCAAATATCTTGGCCAAGATCAGCTACCTGAAGCATGGAAAGAGTTAAGGTCTAACTCTTTACTAATCAGAACTAACACAAACATTGTGGCAAGAAAGAATAGCTTCTTATCATAATAGTGACACCTTCATCAACCAAGAATACAAACACATCTATGACTGACTGAATGGTTGTACGATACATGCCCCAGAGACAATTACTCCATGATCAGTTTGACAAATGAACTGAATCCTCAACTTCAACTTTGGACCATGCATGGAGCTGAGGTACGGTCTATGCTTGGACCAAATACTATATACCTGTAGGTGGAGGTGTACATGCTCTTCATCAATGGGTGGTGAGTTTGATTCCCACTGATGCCTGGCTCCTTATGTCCTTCAGAATGACATTCAATTCATCTTTGCTGCACTCTATCCAGGTGTAAAAAATTGGTATCTGGCAATGCTGAGGAAAAACTAAGTGTAAGTGCCTACAGCATCCTTTGGGATGGATACATTGCGCATTATAAATATTTTCATTATTATTATCAATTTTTATTACCAAACCCTCAGCTTAAATCTATCCCAAACCCAATTACATCTAACCCTATACTTTTGACAAAGCAATTCAAATGTCACCGAGGCACACACATATACGTCCAAGTACCTACCACCAGACAGCTACATGTACATGAAGAGGGTAGGCCGCCTGCACATATAGGGCTTCCCTGGATTCCCTTTAGTCAACACTGGCCTAATATTCAGCTAGCATGAAATTAACTGTACTGACAGATAATCATTTTCCAAGGGCTCCCTCATGTTTACTTTATGAGTCTCGAGACATTGCCAGACGAAGCGACGGACATTTCAAAGAGAATGCTGAGACAAGATGGAGAGAGTGGATGTGGATGGAAATTGAAAATGGACTTGAAGATAAGACGACTTTACTAGAAGTGCAAGGACAAAGTGGGATGATGAGTTTGGAGAGAAGGTACGAGGTGGTAGAGAATGGTAGAAATGAAAACATGAAGCAAGGAATGATAACCCGTAATATATCTGCATAAGACCAAAAAAAAAATTAAAAAAAAAAATGCTCTGGATTCCAGTCAAGCAAAACAGAATCTCTACAGAATACACATGTATACATGTCTATGGCAAAACAGAAACCCATGATGAATGATGAGAGGATGACATTTGACCAATAACGGAAACTTCAAACAGAAAATTATAGAAACTAATGAGTGGGCTTCTCGAGGTGGCGTTTGGTTTTGAAGATACTAAAAACAAATGGAGAACTGAAACTAGTATGTCATCTGTCAATGAAAAAACCTTTCTATTTAGATAAATCAGTAAAGTAACTTTAGGATGAAGCTTAAATATTCATGTATCTATACATACATGTAGGTCACACTGAATGTTAAAGAGTCTGAAATGGAATCTTTCACAGAACTACCAGTTAGAGGATTCAACAGATCATGTGCGGGGTCGGAGCAGGATCCATGTGAATACGAAAAGCAAAGTTTGATACAAGATATATTTTGAGGAAATATGACTGTATCTTACAAGTATGGGAATTTTCAAGTACATCAATAAGGTGGCTGGGTGGTGGTGGTGGTGGTGGTGGCCGTGGTTATTGTTATAATCATTATCATTACCGTTATCATTATTATTATTATCATTATCATTATCATTAACATTATCATTATTACTATCAATCAACTTTCACAACACTACAAGAAATTAGAAATAGAAACAGATGATGAAATCATGAAACATGTGCACCATACTAACCAAAACAAAATTTCTAAAAATATCACCAGTAGGGATTTTCTCTCTATCCCAAAGGAAGCAGATGTGATCCTCTATGTAATCCTATACTGAACAAGGGAATGCATCACTCCAGAAAAAATGGAGCACAGATGCTGCAGAGGATGAAACTTATGAGATAACAGACTTGAGGGTACACTTTGATGTCTGAGATTATAATAAAGAACTGAAGGAGCTAGAGTTTTGCCATGTGCAGCAGACAGGAGTGCCTATAACTAATCTTTCAATGTAGGGAGAATAAAAGATGGAGAAATGAAGCATAGGGGAACGGGAAGGGAGAGATTGCTAAGGGAAGGAAGAGAGAGAGAGAGAGTGAAGGACTGAAGGAAGGGAGGAAGGAAGAGAAGGATAGTAGGAGAGAGATGGAGTCAGGAAAGGGGTGAAGAGAGGATGATGGGAAGGAGGAGGAAAACAAAAGAGAGTGAGAGGGATAGAGAAACGTAGATACTGAGAGAGGGAGAAGGAGGAGGTTAAAGTAATTTCATAAAATATTTCATAAAATACAAGACTAAAACTAGACATGAATACTGGTATATGAAAGATTAAAGAGATGAAAAAATGAAAAAATGAAAAAAATGACATTTGGCACTGAGGAAAGAACACGAAACTAGTCAAAAGGAGCAGAAATAATCAAACAGCAAGAAACTGATCCCACTGATCAAGGTAGGTTTCAGCCGCATAAAAGTAAATAAAGACAGACAGATGAAGAGAGGAAATGAAATGTAACAGAGATGTCATCCAATACCAGAATCAGCAAGATTTAGAAGGAAAGAAACGGGTTAAGAAATGGAAAGTGAAAGCAAGCAAGCAAGCAAGCAGTGGCTCATCTCATCATAAAGTAGCCTGGTATTCCCTCAACCCAGTGACTCATCTACTTCCATGTTCTATCATCCTCAATCAACTGGTGTATAGTCTCAACTTTCAGTTGTACTGTAGATATAGTGGGTTGATGGATTGGGCAAAATTATAGTTATATTTGGCTTTGGGATACATGTTGAAAGAATACAAGGCGTTATAACAAACTGATTGGTAGAAATAAATATGGCAATATTGTCTATTGCAGGCCTAAGAAAGAATACCATTCTCTCCCCATCATATCTTTCAAACTCTAAACCACATGTTACATTGACAATTAAAATTTTCACATATCTTTTACATGTACAATTACTTGAACAGTTCAGAATCTCTTAGTTGTAACAAGCCAGATAAGCGAAACAATCATTTACAGATATGTACATGTAGGCTTAACATTAGAAAGAGCATAATTTACATAATAACACATCCTATATACGCACTACGTGTTTGACTACATTCAAAACCTATGTAAAGAATCACTAATCAAACCTCAATGATAGCTCTAATTTTTCCAGGTTTAAATAAACAAGTACATGAAAACAGCACGAATCAGGATAGTCGGAAGTAGAGTCTGTAAATAGAGACAAAATGACTGTCCTGTGGGTTGTCACTGTCTGCCTTCAAAGTACGACATTGATCACAATTTGCAATGCAGAGAGCCATTACTTCTCTTTCATAAATGGAGTCGTCTATGTACTACATGTATTCCAATGCATTGAAGTACATTTTATTGATCATTGCTAGACATCATGCATCATTAGTCTAGTAAGATGTTTCTCTTTTTGCTCAGAGGATGGGGGAGGGAGGGGAGGTTGTTGAAAACTGTTTCACCATCCTGCAGGGAATCAAATTCAAAACCACAGTGTTTCAAAGCTCATGTCACTTCTTTTTCTTTCATGTGAAATGTCAAACAATTTTCTTACTTATAGGTTTTAATTGCATTATTTTAATATTTGTGAATCCAGATGTTACATATTTTCAGATCAGAGACCTTGGGGCCAAAAGGTTTACACTCATCATTCATGACTTAATTCATTTATGGCTTTCAACAGACATCATTAAACTATTCCAAATATTTAATTTATATCCTATAGAGACCTTTCATGTATATCTGATTACGTATGCCTATAGAACTTGAATACATCTACAAGAAATTTATTACTGTAATTTAGAAACATATCAAAATTTAACCAATATTCATTACAAAATAAATATTGAAACATCAAGAAAGTTATATATCTACACTCTAATCTCCATGCTAGTCAACATTTAATAGACTGAGCAGGATGTATTCATGTCACAACAAATATCAATCACAATGATAACAGCAAGATACATCATCCCTTAACCTTTAAAATGTAATGACATTTAATATCATCACCTCACTATATCTCAATACAAAGACAAACATGAATCAAGGTACATGAGTATGTATCCTTTTTTTTTTTTGCTGGCCTCCACCTAACATTCAGTTAGAGAAACTAAAGCTGCATTTGTCAGATATGATTATCATTAAGAGGGTATACTGTTGCAGCTCCATCATTCCATAAGAAGGATTATGCTCACTTTACGTTGATGATGAAGACAAAGTTGAATCAAGATACATCCCTTCATGCTAGCCTCAGCTGATATCATTCATTCAAAGTATACAAGCTACATTATTTTGTCAGATATGATCATCACCAAGGGTATGTGCAGATATTTGTGGCTGTTCCATCACAAAGAAAACAAATGATGCTCAATGCAGGTAATAATAAAAGATAATTTGAATCCATTCTTGGTAGCTTCTATACTTATCATTCATATAACTTATCAAACAGATAGAGGGATGGGGAGGGGGGGGGGGGGTCCATATGCAGGATATGATTATTAATTATCACAGGTATGTACATGTAAACACATGATACTGGCCATCACTAAAGAAGGATGATATTCAGGACATTCACATTTGATCAATAATAGGTAGACCTTTCATCAATAGGAAAGATAACAATTACATTTGTTTATGATAGTAGATCATAATTATTGAATGAGGAAAAAGTATATTCTTTGGTGGTTAATAGAATGAGGATCATTATGCAGTAGACCAAGTTATCAATTACATGTACAATCTAATATAACAGGAAAGACAGTGATATTTCCTGCTGGTACCTAAGCTACATGCACTTGCACTTATTGTTTTGCAATATGCATACATGTTGTAAATCATTTTAAAATACTTCATAAACACATGCAATACACATTTGATTGCAATATATGAAGTTGTGCGATCCATATAATCGTAGTGCAGCACAGGTGATCAACAAGGATATGATTGTATCATAGGTAATACATGAAATTTTCTATATCGTTACTTTATTGGGAGGCAAAAGGGTAGTAGCCAACTAACTTGTGCATTAACACCCTTCTGTATCTTAAGTAGACAATATCCTCTGTTGAAAGCCAGAAAAGATTAGAATGGTGTAAAAACAACAAGTTATTGTCCATCAGGCATTAAACAGATGATCAATCACGAAAGTTATCCCTCATTCCTTAAATTGTACAAAAATTCATATGTAAATAGCTCTTCCCTTTAACATGGAATGGACCAAGTTGCAGAGAACCTCTAAATTCATTGTTCAGTGATAATGCAGCATCTGCCTTAGAGGATCAGTCATAAATAATGCCAACAGGATTTTGAGTAGATGGGACTAATGGACTAATGGATGGCAACAAGGAGAAGGTGCTGATAGAAAGATGGAGAAAATTATATGTGGAAAGCATATTTCTGACTGTCGTTCCTGTGTAATAAGATAAACAAAGACAGGTGGTCATTTAACGATTAATTTTTCTAATACAATACAACATGAGAATGAAAAGACCACACAAAAAAAAAAGAAAAAAAGAATATAGTTGTGCTAAAAACATTCCCTTCAGTAATCGTTCAAACAAAAGCACTAAAGAGTAGAAATTGAATATTATTCAATCTTTCTACAAGTAAATGTATGAGGCATCTAGACAGTCAAAACTAAATTTGAATAAGTTTTTTATCTTTTCTTTGCCTTTAGGACTGCACGTGCACAGGCACTTTTTGTGACAAAATATATCTTGACGTCAACACTTTTCACGTCTTTCAATATTATTCAAGTATAACTGGTGCACAGTACATTTAAAAATATACATTTTAAGAGGCTATTCTAAATGCAGAGGAAGCCAAGCATATTTCAGTACTTTTTTTTAATAGAAGCGAAGCTGCATATATATGTATGTTCCCTTGACCTTAAAAGACTGCCAAAGCCTAGCGCTTTCACATAGAGAAATCTGCCAATCAATACAAGTTGAGTGCCTATTGATCAGCTTTGAAATAGGTAAATCAGCTTTCTTCCTCTGATGTGAACTTACTATCATTAACCCACTGCCTACTGAATTCAATGATTCTCTTAGGGCTTAAAGGCATAGGCTAACTTTGTGAGTAGCTGATTTAAAAAGTTCTCAAACTAAGATGAAACATGTGTATGAGTACTTGTATTGGTACTCAAAAACTCTGAAACCAACCATAATTTGGAATGAAAAAGTGTAAGTTAGACACAAACGGCAATTTTATTATCCTCCGTCTCACGAGACAATCATTAAGAGGACTACTTTGCTTGAATTTGAAAATGCCGTTATGTGCCTCCCGCCGCGTGATATGCCAATACACACAGTACGGTAAGGTGAGTCATACGTGCATGCGCACTCCTTATGTCTATTCTGTGCAACCGACCCTCGTATATTTTTCAAACATTGGTTCACATTTTTTATATTTAAAAATACTTCCTGTGGATATTATACTTTGAAACTTTCAGACTGGTATTTTTACACTATAACCCTTATGTTTATCCCATTTTCAAGTAACAAAGCAAGATTTTTTAAAATCATAACAATGTTAACCAATGCCTTTAACATCAAGTTTATGTTGGCAATGAGTCAATCACCTCTTAATATGGTGCAATCTCACTAAAACAGGAGAAGAGAAAAAACAAAACTGTGGAGTTCAAACTGAACTTGTAATAGATTTTGAAGTTCCAATACCTTCATTACATGTGTTTTATGTCATTGGTTCATTTTAATAATAAATATGTCTCTATGGATTCCAGAAATATTGTGGTATTATTCTGAAGATGAAAAATAGTCCATAGATAAATCTAAAAATATCTGAATAGAGGAAGAAATAAGTATAAAACTACCACCAGGACATACAATATGGTTCTCATTCTCAAAAAACAGACAAATAAAAATATATTTTTAGATCGCTGCCATAACCGGGAGATTAAAAGCAATCAATCCATTCACATCACATATAAAGATATGATTGTAGCGAGCAACGAGGCCATAAAATTCAAAATTTGCAGACAATTAATCAAAGTACTTCAGCTCTGCAGTTCTCAGTCTTGTTTGCAAATAAATGCCAGACAATTTGGAGGCATGAGCAAGAGAAGCTTGTACACAGCTCAGGCATGACTCAAGACCTAAAATTGACTACAGAAAATTCAGCACAGCTGTACAAAAGGAATAGATTAAGCATTAAGAATCACTATAGACCCAAAAAAGGCACATCTTTTAATGTTACATTTATAACAATTGTTAAATTACAACTGCATACATCATCCCAAATACACAATACTTGAAATGAATAGTTTTTATTTTTTAAAAAGTGATAATTCCACTGAATAATTGCAAATCCAGTATTTAGAGTGAATATATACATGCAGATGCATTATCATAAACACATATACATGTAGCAACCAGTTCCTATCCAGACACAGACTTAAACTGCAATGGCTAAAAGTATTTTACAATTTTCACAGATTTTTGCAATTGCACATTTAAAAAATAGGTTATCTATCATGTCACTTGATTTTTAGCAATTATCAACAGATCATTAACTGCAGGGAAAGTGGTCATATACATCTAAATTTATGGAATTTTCCAGGTAAGGCTTTATTCATTTAATAAGAGCAAAAGGCCTAAAGTGGCTAAACACAAATCGAACAACGGAAATGTGAAAGCAAATTTAAGTAAATTTCCATGGATTTTTAAAGTTACGAATTGATTCCAATATTTACAGATGAATGCATATATCACTATTAATGTAAGAAACCATCAAAGAACTAATAACTTAGAAAGTGTCAGTAGTTCACTACTCCCCTCTCTCCCCCAACACCCAACTTGACACAAAGTTCTACAAAACACAAACACACTATGCTCCTATTCTGTACAGTATGATAACATCAGGCTCTGATTCCACATTCATATCATATGAAAAATAAATTTCTCCATCAATGCCAGTTTCTATTTCAGTCATGGCAAATACCAAATAAATCAATTATTCATTTAGCACACTTTCTGTATTAAAAAGCAGCCATGCAAAATAACAAATTTGTTTGTCACTCAATCTGGCTCACATGGTGAAAAACATGATGCCAATGAGATGGCAATACAGAGAGTCAGACTGACTCTGTATTGATTGGATAATGGTAACTGCAGTGTGTACCACACAACTGAACTATTCAATTTTAAGTCATTGACAATGACAGTTTCCAGATGAATAGGACCATGGACCTTATGCCATCTTCAATTATTCAGATTCAGATTCAATGGTAGAATTTTAAGAGAAATGATATTTCATTTTCTGCTTAAAGCAGTTCTTCTGAGTTCAATTGTTGTCCCCATAAATATAAAAAACATGCTATAAATAATATTTTTCATGAAAACCACTACTCTACAGAATATGATGTATCACAAATTTGTAAATGCAATTTCCTCTTTCAAGAAAAAAGACCATATGACAATACTGTTTGAAATATTGAAAATTACAAGGAAAACAAAACTGCTATATTTAACACAACAGAATGTATAACATTATTTCATTTTCGTCAGGAACTACATGTATCTTGGACTGAAACTTAAAAAGAGACAACAGGTTACAAAAAATATCTTTTGAAGTGTCAAAAAATGTTAAAGAATAAAAAAACCCTCACAGACTAACTGAAAATTCTCAGAATAGAACATTTCCAAATTAAGAAGCTCATCGTAATCTTCTTGGAAGCATGATGATCACCAAATATTATTAATAGCTACCTGAATTTCCAGAAAGCAATGAATGTATTTCAATTCCTAATCAAACTAGTAGATCCTACATTCAAAGTCATTAATCTTCTTCCACTCTGTTTTTTTACTGCAAGTTCCTTGAGGTACAAAAAGATTCATACTATTTTATAGCATTGTAAAAACCCCAGGGAATGTTTTGCATGTTTTACAGCCCCTCGACTCATATTTGAGTTCTTTATTCACCACACGTACAGTCGCCTGCAAGTAGAGGCTTCCGTAATTTATACTCCAATCTACGTAAGCACGGTGCACATGAAATTGGCTTTCGAGACATTAATCACATGAGTGGCTTTATGTGTAGCCTGGGCTGCTTTATGTGGGACTAGGAGGAAGAGATACAAAGCCTTGTCTATATGGAGTACCTGTATCAGGATTTAAATAAGAGCTATCACTTACGTTTACAATCTATTAAAAAAAAAAGAAACAACAGTTTAAAGTCATCATTTTATATCCTGAAAGCCTAACACATAACCTGTAACGAATGCCTAGCTCAAATAACCCACTCAGGGTCTTTTTTTAAAAATCTTTTTATCATTTGTTTCTTTCATTGCTGTTTTACCTTGACCTTTTCTTCCATTTCCTCAATACTCTTTGAAAATTATCTCATGTGCTTGATTCATTTCAACCTTCATTTGTTTGTTGTTGTTCTTTTCGTATTCTACTTAAAAGCTACATTTGCTCAACTGTCACTTGTTGCAATCAAATGTAATAATGCAAATTGCCAAATATTTCCCTCATCATTCATTTCAATTTCTTTTGCAAAGAAAAAAAAGCAAACCTTATTACTTTATTGCTTTGTTTCAATTTATGGTAGTGTTGTAACATCACGGTTATTTTCATTTCTGTTTAACGGGGAGTCAAAACTGAACGGTTTTCGGATAAATGAAAACATCACACCTTTGCCAAAGTTGCCGCCTATTGAAAGTAGTGCTGTCAGCCGGTCCGGGATCGGGATCAAATCCCAGCAGTCTCAGGCCCCGAGACGGCTCCGGTATCAATCGATTGAGACCATATCCCAGCAGAAAAAAATAAATAAACAAACTTATTTATTTAGGTTGTAAACTTTAGTAATTGTGCTTACAAAATACCGTGTGAGAGAGCTAATGCATAGATCTATTTGGCTTTCACTGCGATTGTATTGCACAATAATTCGCTGCGCCATATTCGTATTTGCTTTCTACATATAGCTGAAGACACCAGCGAATGTACATGGTGTAACGGTCAACGAACATTTTTCTAGTTCTGTAGTAACGGTACTACGAAATTGTTGCTTATTTCAGTTATCAGTGAAAAGTTGCATAGACGAAATCCCATAGACCAGTACAGCATTTTCTCTTGCGGAACCATTCTTTTATACATGCTGAAGATATCGATCATTTTTAATTCTCAATTTGAAGAGTCTGTACTTTTGCTGCACATCGAAAGTACATGTACCGATAGGACATATCAATGATTAATGAGGCGATCTCTATGGGCGATTCCCGATCTTCAAATTGGCTTCGAAAGCTCAGCTCATGGTGCTTTTGCGGAACGTACATATTTTTGTATCGCTTGTGAAATACAGTATGGAGATGCTGCAGTGCGCCCGTGCTGCGCCACGACGTACATACCAGTGACATGAGGGACCAATATTCCGGTGAGCTTATCAATGGTTAGCTGACGTAGTTTAAGAACTTTGTGTGAAGAAAGATCACTAGTAAAGACAGAAACTGGAAGTCTTGGAGTTGATTTATGATGACAATTAAGTCAGAAAAACTTGAAATATTACAACCATGTGTAATCCCTGGCTGACAGTAAATCTCCGTTTATCCGAAACCGTCAATTTGAAAACGGTTAGTGGCATGGGCGGTCGTTTACCGGATGGAAAAATGTTTGACTACAGCACTAATTTATGGGAAATAGTTTTTATTCAAAAGTAACCAGTGTCTATCATAACAAGAAATTTCTAATAAAAAAGGGGGAAATACATATCATTTACAGTATAGCCATTGAATTCTTATCATAAAAAAAAGGAAAGAAAAAAAACAACAAAATAATCCTCCATCTCCATCATCACAGTGATGCACAAGCACACCCACTATGTGAGCAAAATGTCAACGTACTTCTCGGAGTAGCTCACTAAATATACCTCCCCGTTTGACAAATACACCAACTAATCTAACTTGATGCCTGGAATAGTGAGGCATATAGGTCACTGTCTGCTCCAAACCAGGAATTTTTCGATATTTCAATGAGGATGGATTTCCCCACCATCCCAATGAATAGATGAAGGTACCCAATGCCTTGGTAATTTGTAAAAACATGGGTAAGAGGTACATCCTACAAGAGATCTTATACCTCTCTAATGCCTGGTATATACATTTAGTGCTATTTAGGTCACTGTCTGCTGCAGGCCTACAAACTATAGGCATTCTGTTGATTTACTTTAATAAAACATACAAAAAAAAAGAAAAAAAGATATAGATATCCCCTATCCCGATAACATGGATTAGGGGACTACTGGTAATTATCAAAAAAACATAATTCGTCGCCTGTCTGGCAGAAGGGCGTTATCACACGTGCACACTGTACCTTTCAGGTAGTGTGTGCTTGAGCTTAACGCCCTTCTGCCAGCCAGGGGAATGTATAAAATTGCGCATGAGTCATTGTATATTTGTTTTATATCCCTAATCGTTCCTCGGACACTCATGTAATTACATATACTCATATTCACATCTTATTCAAGGAAATAATTGCTGAAAAGTGAAGAATACAGCTCTGAAGACGTGCCTGCAGCTCGACGATCGCAGCTGGCCGCATAGGTTGCCCGTGTCGTCCCGTGGGATATGGTGGAGACTGGCTCAGCACTGAGCTGAGCCGCTGCTGCATGCATTCGCATTGCGAGTTGATTGAAGGGGGGGCAGAAAAAAAGTATAGTTCATTTTTCCCGTGAAAACGTGAACTATGCATGACGTCAGCAATGAAAAATGAACTATGCGGAGGAAACGTCTGTTATGGTTAAAGCTATTCATTTTCTTGTTGTGTACACTTCTAATGCAACAATCTTACGATGAGGGATATAATACCATATAGGTCTCTGTCTGCTGTAGCCCTAAAATTATCAATATTTTAGTTCAGATGGCTTCTCCCTATCACAATGACATGGATTATGGGGCCATTTTGGTAAGAAAGTCATTGAAAAATATTATTTTAGAGGCAGAAGGGCATTAAATCTATGTTAGGGCATTTGAGAGAACAACATTCTGGCTCCAAACAGACATGCAATAAATGTAGGTTCAACCTACAGGACATTTTGTACTTTTAATGCCTGGAACATAGTGAGGCATATAGGTCACTGTCCACTCAGGCCCAGGAATTATATGATATTTCAATGAGGATGGATTTCCCATCTCAGTAAGATGGGTTATAGGACCATTTTACATCATAAGAAGGACATCATGTTTTTTTAATGCAGTAAAGTCCATCCTATACAACTGTTTGGTACAAGTTATCAAATTCACTCAGGCTATAAATATCTCACACAGTAATACATATTATAGTTCTTCTCTTGTCATAACATAATTCCCTCAAACAAATTCATTTCCAAGTATTTTAAAAAACAGGTATACTTACAGACAAGGATGCCTATAAAAAAATCTATCATTATACAAAAAATAAAACTAATAACATTCATGCAAAAATATTCAGTAAATTCATTGTACCTGTACTTTTCTGTTTTTAAATGTAATTTATAACATCATTACCAGCTTACCTTACTCTTGACTTAGCGGATGTCGGGATCAAATTTGTAACCAAATAGGACTTACCTGTATAAAGGGAGTAAAAAGAAAAAATAAATATACAATTAATCATTAACTGACACCAATAGATCTTTCTTTATAAACACTACTTTTTCATAAAACATATTACATGCATAAAATTACATTAGTTGCAATAACTATATACATGTAATTGTGATGTAGGTAACATTTGGTATGATGAAAAACTGTGATTATTTTTTTTACACTCCAATTCATGGGTCATCTGCATTTCATTGCAATCAAATAGAATCAGTGACAGAAACTTCCAAATTAAATCCTGTCTGAATTAAGCATTTTTCAACCAAGTTTTCATAGATAAGCATGTTGATATTGCTTGTTTATTTTGTTCATGTTTAGAATGGTCATAAGGACTTTTGTAGAATCATACATGTACCTGTAATATCAGCATGCCTACGTACATGTATTCTAAATCAGTATGAGTGAACGGTATCTCTGAATGATTTGTATCATTTCCTCTCCAACATCTCAAGAATAATTCAAAATACATGTAATGTTGGGCGTAAGTTTCAATTTCTTAAAACTTATTCAGAATATTTTTAGAACCATACTCCCGCAATGTGGTTTGTCTCAGCATGTAATTCCTGGAAAGGAAATGATACACTGAAGTTCCGGGTTGAGACATGTTCACTGTTTATGTTATTGCTGTTGCATCTTAGTGACCAAGTTTAGCAACAAACACGATGTATCGATGTTGATACCAATTGTTTATGACTCTGAAAATGAAAATGTACGCAAAAATAGTACACTATTTTTGTGTACATATTTGGTTTATTGATTTCGTAGTCCTATCAATCAATATTATGGATATTTATCACAGTAAGTAGTATCGTGAGGATATTTTATCAATATATGGTTTATTGATTTCATAGTCCTATCAATCACAATATTATGGATATTTATCACAGTAAGTAGTATCGTGAGGATATTTTATCAATATATGGTTTATTGATTTCATAGTCCTATCAATCACAATATTATGGATAATTATCACAGTAAGTAGTATCGTGAGGATATTTTATCAATATATGGTTTATTGATTTCATAGTCCTATCAATCACTATATTATGGATATTTATCACAGTAAGTAGTATCGTGAGGATATTTTATCAATATATGGTTTATTGATTTCGTAGTCCTATCAATCACAATATTATGGATATTTATCACAGTAAGTAGTATCGTGAGGATATTTTATCAATATATGGTTTATTGATTTCATAGTCCTATCAATCACAATATTATGGATATTTATCACAGTAAGTAGTATCCAGTCTGGACCTTTATACACAAAACAGGATGAGCACATCAACAGGTACACCATAATCAATGAATTTTATCTTTGTTACTTCAAATCAGATCACCAAAACAAACACACATTCAGTATCTATTACTTTCTATGGCTCGCTCACTTCCGTACACTGAATATCAGTAATAATAATAATAATAAAAGACATTGGCTGGAGTCACCATAGCAACCAAGACAACATACCATATTCACGAAGGCAAGTCATTTCCTGTTTACATCATGCGTACTGGAATATAAATTAATCAATGTTTCTGTATACATGTATCATGCATGTTCCACATCAGTATTCAACTTTGCCCCCATTTACACTTCGTAACCAGTATTTTGGTTACATGTATATTTCACAACCCGTAGTGATCAAAACTTGAATGGTATCACTCTAATGTCCATCTTTTATATCAATTATTATCTAATTAATGTAAATAGTTCCATAATGTACAACATTTTAACCACTACATAGGCAAATAACCATGAAAAAAATTGATACAAATACATGTATACCAGTCCATTCCACAGTGAAAAAGTGGTGAGTAAGACTTTTAAAGTTAATCCATAATTTTTAAGACAGGTGGCCTTTAAAATAATAAAAAAATGTGCTACATGTATATCCATATCTCATTAGAGAACTGTATTCACACCTATTGTATGATCAATCAATTTCACTCATGTATCTACATGTAAAGATAAGCCTATGAATCACATCTACAATCAAATACCATTCCAGGCTTGTTTTGATATATATGATATACATGCAGGCATCACTGCACACAGAAATTTCAAAATCCTACATACCAGCTAGTTGTTTACTATGCAAATCCCTGGCCTGATCAAATGTGTGAATAGCAGTAAAATAAATACCACAGCTCTCAAGTATATACATGTAATGTCTATACTGGAATTCCTATCAGTGTCAAATTACAAATAATCTATGGAGCATAGGCAGGTGAGATTACAAGGAGCAAGGTCGATTAGAAGTCAAGTGCGGAGCACAAAATTATATGTGATTTCTCAATATAATCGACTGTTAGAGTAATAAGCATTTGACAATATGTAGAAGGGACTGATTGCTGAAAATCATGCCTACTACTAATGAATGTGTGTCACATAGAGACTTGGTAGTGAAGAGAGAGAAAAGAATTATCAAGATTTCTGTAAATGAAAATACGGGTATATCTAAATTACATTTAATAGCGATACATGAGAGTATTCAGGCATTTAAGATCAATATATCAAAACTATGCATGCATGTACAGTGTCCAACAAAAGTGAGTACATCCTTGAGAGTGTGCTTAAAGGCATTGGCTAACTTTGTGAGTAGCTGATTTAAAAAATTCTCAAACTAAGATGAAACATGTGTATGAGTACTTGTATTTGTACTCAAAAACCCTGAAACCAACCATAATTTGGAATGAAAAAGTGTAAGTTAGACGCAAATGGCGATTTTATCATCCTTCGTCTCACAAGACAATCAGTAAGAGGACCACTTTGCTTGAATTTGAAAATGCCGTTATGTGCCTCCCGCCGCGTGATACGCCAATACACACAATACGGTAAGGTGAGTCATACGCGCATGCGCACTCCTTATGTCTATTCTGTGCAACCGACCCTCGTATATTTTTCAAACATTGGTTCACATTTTTGACATTTAAAAATACTTCCTGTGGATATTATACTTTGAAACTTTCAGACTGGTATTTTTACACTATAACCCTTATGTTTATCCCATTTTCAAGTAACAAAACAAGATTTTTAAAAAATCATATCAATGTTAACCAATGTCTTTAACTTTTGTTGCCACAAATTTAAACAAAATCCTTCAGCTTTTACATTATTGTTATGGAAGAGATAATTCCTATCAATACACCAGTCACAGAATTTTGTTCTTCTCTATCATAGTTGTAATACATTTATGTAAGAATTTACATTTGAATTTTAACATTTTGTAAAGGGTGTACTCACTTCTGTTGGAAACTGTATGCATGTATAGTGTCCTTGTACATGTATGTGAAAGAAATGAATGTGTCAGATGATAAAAATGGTTTCATATTATGCCTCAAGCTACTTCACTTTTCGAAATGTGCAGATATACGTGTAACTGAATACATGTGTATATCCTTTTCATATGTGGTGCCTTAGCCAATTTCAGGCAGAAGTGTATGCCCACCAGTATTTGATGAATAGGACGTTCAGTCATTGATCCTGTCAAATGTGAATGGTTCAAGAAACATGCATGCATATATCAATAAATATTACATCAAAAAAGAATTCCATCACTGTTTAAATTTCAATTTTCCGTTTCAGAAATAGATTTAAATACAGTGAATACTGCAGTCAGAATTCCTGATTCCTAGCCTGGGGAGGAGAGGTGGGGGATGTCTCAATGTGGCCTGTACAACCGCCACATATATGAAAACACGTAAAAAGGGTACTTTTTCAGCATCAGACACATAATGCGCATAACGTAAAACAGCAAAAATCAAGAAAGGGGTATCAATTAAATTCTGAGGTGATGATGCAAGTCTTGAATAAAATCCTTGTTAAGGATATAAAAATCAGAGATGTTAGACAGGTTTCCTTTTAGGGTATCAAAACCACAGGCCTCTATGAGACAGCTCCCCCTATCCCCCCCCCCCCCCCCCTCCCCCTCCCTCAATTCCTAGTCATAAATGATTTTACAGTAATGCTAAGTTGAAAACCACATACAATACTTATGCTTATTTTGAAAGGCAGGAAAGATAAACAAAATAGTTACAATGAAGGAAAAAAGTGTGTATTTCAAGTTCAACACACTGACATTATAAATCTAACATGATAAGGCTACATGCAGACAGCAAGAAACACAAATTCTTAAAGTTTCTTTAATATACATGTATATTCCAATGCCTCATGCAAATTTAGTACGGTTCACATAATCTGAACAACACAGTATCTGTCTATCATAGGTTTAATAACCCAAATGGAAATTAGCCAAAATGCTAAAATGAATTCAAATCTAATTGGCAAAAGTAGATAAGAGATGAGCACTTGCTGCTGAACTGCGTAATGTGCATGAGATGCTGAACGTCAATTCCATTATCAATTTGGCTTTCATAATCACCACAGAGCAGGCCTATTGTCCTCTATGATTGCTGTGTTCCATCTATATCTCATTACTATAGATGTGCATGAAACCATATGAAGTGATATACATGCTATGTAAATGAAATAATGCTACAAGAGGAAACCTCTCCATTACTTGTAGCAATTGTAATAAGCTAAAAAGGCCAAGTCTGTGGTCACTTCAGATACTGTAACAAGGAAAACAGCTAATATCAATATAAATGAATGATATGCCTTTTCAGTCCACTAAATGTATCTTTTAATTGTTCTACCTATAAACTATTCATTTCTAATTATCAAATAACAGTATACATGTATCATAAGAAAAATATCAAACTGAATGCCTTGTGGTGGCCAATAAAAATAAATAGAACTTGTAATTTAATATCATGAGCTTGATGTACAATTAATATATATATTCTACAGCATATCCAAAAGCACAGACAATGCTATATGAACATATACTACACAGAATGAGAAAAGTCATGGAGCGATGGAAGGGGGATGGGCAGTATATGGGGGCACTTGAAAGGTTTAATGGGCAGGTGATGGGGGAATTTATCACCAGGTAGCAATTATCTGTCCTCCTTTCTTTATTCAACTCTTTTCAGCCATGGCATTTAAAAGATATTTTCTTCTTCTATCAGGGCTGTACAAATCAGTCTCACCACACTAATTTATCAGTGACAGAAACACTTGGGGGCCCTCCACTGTGAATGCTAACCATAAAATTTCTAGGGCAACAACTCCCTGATTCTGTTTATCTCTCCAGCTCTTCTTTCTCTGGACGGGATGCAAATCACGCAATTGGAGGAATTTTTTCCCCGTCTATTAGTTTGATTTGTCTAGTTTCCTGCAGGGAAGTCGGCATGCCAAGGTGCATTATGGAACGCAATGTTTGAAAGGGCGAGTTAGGGATCGAGGGACCGGCGATGAAAGGACCTGATATCGCCCGGGAGAGTTGTGCCACAACGCATGACACCAGTGACGTAAATACCCCCTTACATTTTCACCTCCCCAAATTACATTTAGCGGGTTGGATTGAAGTGAAATTGATGGAATCAAAGGCACCCTTGTCCAGTTCTTTGAATGCATGACCTCTTAAAGATGTCTTCTGACATTACAATTCTATTGAACATAAACACAGTTTCACAAAAAAGTGCACTACAGCTCAATTAATGGAAATGGAAATTAAAGGCATTGGTTAACATTGTTATAATCTTTTCAAAAACCCATTTTGCTACTTGAAAATGGGATAAACATTATAGTGTAAAAATACTAGTCTGAAAGTTCCAAAGTATAATATCTACAGGAAGTATTTTTAAATATTAGAAATGTGAACCAATGTTTGAAAAATATATAACGATCGGTTGCACAGACTAGATGTAAGGAGTGCGCATGCGCACATGGCTTACCGGACTGTACTGTTTATATTGGCGTATCACACGGAGGGAGGCAGATAACGTTTTTTTTTTAAATTCAAGCAAAACGATCCTCTTATTTATTGTCTCTGAGACCAAAAATAATAAAATCGCGGTTTACGTCTTACTGACAGTTTTTCATTCCAAATCATGGTTGGTTTCAGGGTTTTTTAGTACAAATACATATACTCATACACATGTATCATCTTAGTTTGAGAATTTTTTGAATTGGCTGCTGACAAAGTTAGACAATGCCTTTAACACAAACAGCACATGCTCTCTAACAATCCAGTTGTCACTTAACTCCTTACAACTTATGTACACATGTATGTGTACTCGGTTCTGGTAAATAAAAGAAGCAATATTAGCCAACACAAACATTTTCAACAGTATTATAGCTGACACTGCCATATTGACATCTATCAGTATGATTTGCTGTCAATATGTAGATTGGGACTCTCAATATTCATAACAAAAGAGTATTGTGCTCACAATATCTTTTTACATAAGTAATACTTTAAGCTCATATTTTTGATATAGTAAAGTGACACAGAACCCCTACAAATACAGAACAAAGACATTTTGGTGCTTTGTTCACTTTAAATGATGAATAAAAAGCACACTAAAGGTAAAGATTGCAATCATGAGCTTATTGTATCAAAAATTCAAGTGTGTATGGAAAGAAATCATAATGGGCTTATCCATATTAAGCCATCCTGATTGATTTTAGTTTCTCATTAAAATCTGATTAACCCACTCATTAGTAGTGGCCAATGACATTCTTTTCCTCTTGTAGAAAGCCTACACAAAGTACAAGTACATTCAAACTGCAGGGAAATAAAGTGCAGAAGAATTCCATTTATTCTAATAGTTAATCCAGTGATATTTCATGAACACAATTCAGACCGTTTTTCAGTCTCGTCTCTTAGAGTGACATTGATAATTTATTCATTCATTTTTATATTCCACATACTAAGAATGCTGCTGTAGGATTGGTCAAAAGTGAATCATGTGATAAACAGTAGATTAGCCATCAATCATCACCCGATAAAAAAAGTGCGTGACCTTGCAGTGATGGCAGTTTTTGTGTTTTGCTGATCACTTCAGTCCATAGAGTCACAACGCATTATCAATATTTGGGGGTACACACGAAATACAAGTGCGTGACCCCTGTGTGATTTTTGCCATCATTTTTTGCCATCAATTTTTGCCATCAAATCATCTTTGCTTCTTTTGTGACGTCACAATTAGCTTACCGGTAATACTTGTTGAGCAGCTGAGGCCAAGCAAGTCACGCATGTACTGTGCACCGTCACGAAATATGCGCTAAAACAGGAGTGCGCGAATGAATGCAGTTAACTTCTTTTCTTTAATTAAACATTCTTTTTTTTTTTTAACCAAATTCTTTCTCATAGAAAAGAAAGTATTATGTTCTTTATTTAAAGTTTAATGGTTCAGATGTGAAATATAAAGCAAATAATCACCTTTTGGTTGAGACAAACTATCACTTTCTCGACGATCTGGATGTACACGCTATCTTTCCTCAGCTTCGCTTCGGAAAGATAGCTACATCAAGATCACCTCGGAAGTGACACTTTGACCATCACCTTCACCAGCGGTGATTATTTGCTTATTACCACCAGCTACATGTATTTCTATCATACAAAAACTTGTTTTCTCTAAATGAGCCCTAGTCAGACAGTCATAAGCTGATGGTTTCAAATACTATTGTGCCTTCTTTACTTGTATTCTTTTTCAATTTTGTTCCTGAAAGTGAAAAATATTACAAACTTAATATATAATAAATGATATAGAGCTGACAAAAATCTTAGCATTGGAGGAATAGAATAAAATCAAGATCTATATAAAGCTAAACATGTGAGAACCTATCTGCTATTTGCCTATTATTTTTTTCTATCAGTGTCAGGCATGCAAATACACCATCCCCACTGGTTTGTTATTTCTTCTACACAGACATACAGAGGAAAGAATATTTTGCCACCAGCGAAATCATTTATTCTGCCATTCTGCAATTCATGTAATTGCACCAGGTCTCAGATTTCTCTCACAACTACGTTATAAGATAAATGAAAATGTCAGTTGCCTGCAAGACAATAAATACATTTCTCTAGCAGTCTCACAATAATCAAAATTCTTGGTAATAAATGTTTATTTTTTTTTACACATTTGAAAGTAATTCATGAATTTTTGAAGTTTCAAGGCATAATCAACATGACATGCCATATGGCAGTCAATATACATGTACAACTGCAAGTGTTTGCAAGATGCATAAAAATAAGAAGACATGTAAACCAACATGGAAGATTGCTCATTAAAAATATTTGGACTTCAAGCACACATTCCAGTAGTTGTTACAGGGGGAATTTAATCATGATGTATGAGAAACAAAATATTTTCAAATTGATACGTCCAGAGCTGTCACCTGTAACAACTAGATGAATCTTCGACCACGCGTGGTCGAACTTTATGCCTCCGCCATTACCAAATGAGAAATAAATGGCACTTCATGTTGATTTATTTTCATTTATACAATGACATCTTTGACCTTGACCTTTGACCTTGTGACCCCCAAATCTAATGAGAGCATTGCCGTTTCGATATGCATACATGAGCCAAGTTTGTTGAACCGTCAAATGGTTACCGAGTTATCACAAGAACGAACCATTTCTATGTACATAATGACCTCTATGACCTTTGACCTTTGACCTTGAGACCCCAAAATCTAATCAGATCATTGCCCCTCCCATATGCATAACAGTGCCAAGTTTGAGGTCGATAGGTCAAATGGTTCTTAAGTTATCGTGAGAACGAGCCATTTTCATGTTTTATTAGCTCTATGACCTTGACCTTTGACCTTGTGACCCCAAAATCTAATCAGATCATTGTCCCTCCCATATGCATACCTGTGCCAAGTTTGAGGTTGATAGGTCAAATGGTTCTTAAGTTATCGCGAGAACGAGCCATTTTTATGTGTTTTATTACCTCTATGACCTTGAACTTTGACCTTGAGACCCCAAAATCTAATCAGATCATTGTCCCCCCCATATGCATACCTATGCCAAGTTTGAGGTTGATCTGTCAAATGGTTCTTAAGTTATCGTGAGAACGAGCCATTTTTATGTGTTTTATTAGCTCTATGACCTTGACCTTTGACCTTGAGACTCCAAAATCTAATCAGATCATTGTCCCTCCCATATGCATGCACGAGCCAAGTTTGAAGTTGATCCGTCAAACGGTTCTTAAGTTATCGCGAGAACGAAAACGGGACGGACGGACGTACGGACGGACGGACGGACGGACGGACGGACGGACGACCCGAAAACATAATGCCTCCGGCAACCACCTACGGTGGGCGGAGGCATAAAAAGTATTTTAGTATTATTTTTGCTGGAAATTAGAATTTTGTTCAGGATGTTAGTCTGACCGTTTTTACACAAGCGGAGAAACTTAATTGTACATTTGCTGAATTGCAATTACGTTATTACAATCAACGTCTATACACATGACCAAGAGAGACTTCGTGGATTCTGCAGTTTTGCATTTCACAGCAAGGAGAGGAGGTGTGGCTTTTTCCGCGTACACATCAATCACTCATGCAGGATGTTTGCGAAGCCATCACGTGTTCTTTTCCGCGGACGTGGTTGAAAGGTTACCGTAATCTCCACCCCCAAAACACAAATTGGAGGTCAATCCATACATATGACTGTTTCATTCCATCATTCCGCAGAATCGTCACTGGAAAACACCTCTGGACTGTCATTTGAATTACGCAATTCAAATTACCCTCCTTTTCATTCACACGGCCAAAATGTATCATTAGAATTAAGATTCTAGTGAATCACTAGAATTTTAATTCTAATGATGCATTCTGTGCTCGTGTGAAAATGCTCTATGATTACACAGAATGATAAGAAACTGGATATTTCAAAATCAATATTTTCAGTGCTCTTTGCAAATATCTGTAACAAATAGTAATTAATAAAGACTAGATGAACTTGATAAGTCCGCATAATAACTGTTTCATATCAATTAGTGATATACAGCTATAGTGTGGCTGAAATAATCATCCACAAGTAGGAAAAATTATACAAGACTCTGCCTGTCAATCATCTCATCACGCAAACCATTCCTGAACAAATCATGAATTCAATCACAATTCAAATTATCATCCATAAAAATGAATGACCCCAGTTGAATAACTGCCCACTCAACCTCACACCTCTCTCACTCTTGAACTCATAAACAAGAAAGCCCTTGCCGATCAGTCAGGTGTGAGAGACGAGACGCCTGAGCCACGCGTCTCTATGTTTGGCACCTCACGTGAAAACAAAAAGTCAATCTACCTATTGATGGCTATCCAGTCATGCAAGAGCAAAGTCCATTTCATAATTCAGATGAATTCGCAAACAAAGCCATGAACTTATACTGTTTAAAGGCCTCGCACTACAATCTTTTCATACTACATTGTAGAAGCCAAGTATTGTGAAACAAACTACATGTATGGTACACATTCTTTAAACCAGTGCTTCTCAACCTTTTTTACCTTGAGGCCCACTTTAAATATTAACATTTTTTCGAGGACCACCTTCATTTTTAGAAAAATTTTGAGGCCCACCTCACAGAATCTCAATGAGAAAAAAAATCAATAAAATATGACAAAAGAAAATAGGGACGAATTGTGTGGTAATTATCTGGACCACTACATTACCTACATTACATTACAAAGTCCAACCTACAGTACATGTATGGTTGCAATAAATGAAAGATTGATCATGTTGATATAATACCCCCACCCCAAATTGTAATGGACAGAAATCTTCAAAAAATTTTAGCACATTTCACTGACGATAATCCACAACTGTTGATGTTATTTTAATACGTTTAATAAATTCAATTCAATTTGATGTTAACTGTAAAGCTGAATTCAATATTTTTCTTCCAAAATATTTTGGACTGATTTCGCGGCCCACCTGAGAAAGCTTCACATCCCACCAGTGGGCCGCGGACCACCGGTTGAGAAGCGCTGCTTTAAACGATCACCTTGGTACATGTATGTCTCATTATCTTTGTAGATTTTACATGAAAAGAAATATGTAACTCTTTGGTTAGAATGAGTGTTTTGTCTCATACGTTAATGGCAACATCCACTGATATTTAGTATTTCTGATGACTGTATTAAAAAAATGGCCCTATTAAATCTTTGATCAACATGTAGATTGATTGATAAGAGATTAACGACACAACCAACACATGCGTGTCATATAAGTGTCGGACAGTTAATCTGAAAAGGTTACTATTACTCAGTATAAATTACCCTAATGCGACTTTACAAAGTATATGAGCAAGATTATAAATTATCAGTAATAAATTAATATGTTAACTACTTCCCCGGGATAACTTCCCTACTCTTTACGAAAAGAGGAGCAGGTTCTTTAACGTGCAAATGGTGTGACTCTCCTTTACAGGGGACCGACGGCATGAAACACAAGGTGATATAATATTATGTTAATAATATACATGACTGTTCACATCCCTGTAAAACTTGATTACATAAGGGACATGAAATGATCAAATACCGTGAACTTGGCCATAATCATATGAATGATATGCCTAAATGTACAATCATATGGTTTTTTTTTTTAATCAGAAATATATTTTCAAAATGATATGTTAGTTGAAAAGTCTTCAAATTGAAAAGACTGAAGATAAACTGATAATAAGAACTGGAAGATAAAATCCAAATTGCTTTAGTGGGTTAATTATCTATGTGAAACCAAAATACCGATTCAAGAATGAAAGTTTCCTGAGGCTGTTTGTATAACACCTCCCTGGTAGTTGTAGCAGGAAAAAAAAACCATGTAAATTCCCTGGTTCTGAGAAAAAAAAAAAAAAAAAAAAAAACCCTTATGATCATACAATATGATTCTATTCATGAGGTTAGTAGCTAAATATGTGTAATTTTAGAGCACAAAATTTGACTTCAATTGACTATCTATGCATGGAAACAAGACACAAATTCAAAGAGGAAAACTTTGAAGTCTATACTTTTGCTGTGATAGTAATGACTGTAAAAGTATGCAGGTCTGTCAATCAAACACAAAATATTACAAAATTTATTCCACGTCTCACCCCATTATCAAACAAATAATCCCTGAAAGTATCGCTTTCCAGCAAAACATCTTTGACTTGTCTTCAAAGAATGCTTCCTACAACATGGGAGCACCCCTCTGGGCGTTTTGAGGGGCTCACCATCAGCCTCCAGCCAGGACAACTTTGACCTGGCTTTGACTTCCCAGTGGGGGTACGTGACCCCTTGAGTCCTCCTTTCTCTTTCCGATTTCAAGAGGAGGATCCCTTACCTCTTGAGTCAAGGGTCACATTTAGGAGCAAATTTTCTCTTGGAGAGATGGCATTCCAATTGCCATACCTGAGTCAAATTTCAAGGATATCTTGACTCTTGAAGTCTTGATGAAATATGATCAATGTATGTATTGTGTTTGCATACAGTATGGCAGCATTGATACACAATAAGGGTTTACAAACAATGTGTTTAGAATACAATGTACTACAGTATAATCTGTCATACAAGTGCACCTTGCTTTGATCACTTAGATGTATGCTGCGTAAAGGTATGTAACCCTGCATGTTACAGCTTGTTTATATTAAACCAGTATAAAAAATTAACAAAAAATACGCAATTCCCAAATAAAAGACCAGAAAAAAGGGAGAAGAAAACTACCCTGATATCCCACCTACACTGTATGCTACTTTAAAAAGGCTGCTTTTTGTCCTGTTCTGCCACATTATCATTGAATAAGCCTACAAGTACTGTCACAAGAATTTGTCCCAACCACTGCCTCAAAACATCAATCTGAATTCTTTGGCAAAAGACTAAATTCTATCAATCTCATTCATGCGAGACATGTATTGGGCATGAATCAGTCCAAGTTAATATGATTGCATTATGGAATGAGTTTTGGAGGGAATGATTCACTCATTCTTGCTGCATTCTAAGTATGTGTATTTTTCATCACTCAGGAAAATCAATTTTGAGCAGAGCAGCACGGTTTCTTCCTCTATTCATTACTCCACAGTTCGAGTGCTTTCCCCAGTCACTATTCAGTCCGCTTTTGGGTCATTTATAAAGTTAATGTTCTCAGTAAGTAAACATCAACTGAAGCACAAATATTCAATCTATCAATGTCTGCTTACATACAGTGTCTATGCACATAAAACCTACGCATATTTTACCTTGACTCAAAATAAGTTTCACTTCCACCATAATAGCCTCCTTGTATCTGATAATTTCTTGTCATGAAATATCGACCCTTTGGTGCATACAAAGCTTTGGAAAGTGAAAATTAAGATTTATTACTAGCTGCATCAATTCACTTCATGTTTATTGCAGTATTAATTGATCAGTGAATGTCAAGACTATTAACATGTGGGTTAATGGTATATGTATGTGATTGTGTATGTCATTACCTATTGTCATCTGTATTCTTAAAATGCTTTATTCACCATCTGATACGATCATGAAAGTTCGTGGAAAGGCAAACACAGTCACAATTCAGCAGAACATTCATATCATTATTACACAGTATAAAATATTTTAAACAAATAATTTCAATTCAAAATTTTAAGATTGATTTTCTACTCTGTACGTTCAAAACTTGTAAGGTGGATAGGTCTGTACAAACATCTAATCCTTACAGTGTAGCCAGTAATATCCCAAATGAAAAATTACAACATATGACCTGAAGTTCATGGAAAAACCTTGGACAAGCAAACACAGGATGACTCAGTGTTGTCTAACGCACACTAGATATGTACTACATCCAGCGGATACATCCCTACATGCATCCATGCATGCCCGGTACTAATACATGTAAGCTTAGCGCTAATATGTTAATCAATTCATCACATCCAATCCTACACAGAGATGCTGCCTCCCCATTATCATTGCGAATGTATCTCAATGCAACAAGCAATTACATGTACCAGCTCCACTGTCTAGGTTAAATACATCTGTTATAATTCATTTGGGTATGATCTTAAAAGTATAAATCCTGGTTTGTAAGATCTCCCCCTTGAAAAAAAAATCACACTTACTTCCTCTACATTCTTTCTACTTATTTTCATTTCTCAAAGGTATATGTAGCTTAGAAAAATGGAGTAGCACGAAAAGAATTGTCCAGAACACAAACAATACAGGTAACAGTTGCATGTTTATGGGCCTTTTGGTACATGTTGCTGAGCTACCTAATCCCCCCCATCAAGATCTGTATTCTGTAATACCATTTTCATATTCACTGCCAACAGGGTATATACAAGTAGACCATGGCTGTACGCAGCAGGGGACAGGGGGCAGTTACCCTCCCCCCCTTAAAAAAAAAAAAAAAAAATTAAGACATTTTCTTTTAACCCTGAAAATTTTCCCAACTCCACCAAAAGTTGCACCAGAACCTTCAATTTCAATTTTGAAAAACAAAAGCGCCCTCGTGACCAGCTCGGTCGCTTTGCTCCCTTGCTTGCATATTTCTTTGAACATTTTATGAATTCTTTCTCCCCCCCCCCCCCCCCCCCCGAAAAAAATTTGCATACAGCCTTGATGTAGACTTACAGCTCCTGACTCAACCTGCATGCACCTGAAATCATCATATTCACAGCAACCGGGGTGTGTAACATCTGCTATGTGTATTTGTTTCTATAGTTCCTCACATGGCATGCCTAAAAATCCCTCATTGTTTGATATTTTACCCACCACCTGGCACCTGGTAAATCATACAGCGAACCCACGGACAGGCCTCGAAATAATCGACGGCCATCGGCGCATGGCCGCCGATGCCCTCATTACTGGCCGTGATGCCCTTCATCCCCTTGCTTCAAGTTACGGCCACTAAAATTGTGCCCTTTTCCATTTGGCCAAGGTGCCTTTTTTTTTCTCATAAATATACCCTTTTCTTATATGTAATATGCCCTTTTTTAAAGTCTACACATTTTCTTGGTGAGTAAAACTGTCTCCAATCTCATAAAACTAAAAATGATAATGTTTTTGCAAAGCATCGCATCCGATGCGATGAGCTAGTGTTTGTGCATGCGCATGCAGCCAGCCGGTCAGAGCCAAGCCTGCCTGGCCGGCTGGCCTGGGCGGCATTGCACTGCTGCTTACATTGGTGTAGCTAGCTGTGTGCTGCTGCGCACACACACAGCATACACACTCATACACAAAATATGCACAACCTGTCTGCAACGGTCCTGGATTTCGAAGTCAGAAATCACAACCCTGAATATCTGCTTCTGGCCTTCAAACAGTATTTGTGGCTTGCAGAAATAAGTTTTAACCAAGTTTATTGCCATTTTCCATAATTCAGGTGATATCAAAATTGGCTTTTTCCTCATCTAGTCGATTGTTAAAGGAGAATGCAACCCCAACATTAGTGTGCTTCCAGTGAATGAAGAAGAACAAGTAGAGTAATCGGTGAAAGTTTGAGGAAAATCCGACTATCTGTTCAAGAGTTATGAACTTAGAAAGTTTGAGTAAATCCTTATCATTGGGATCCTTAAATTGGCAATATTGCCAGTATCTGTGATGTCATCATGGACAACTCTCCATTCATTTTGTACACAGAATTTAGCATTTTCTTCATTTTCAAGAAAAATGAAAATTCTTTTGATTTGTTGCTTGAGTATGACATGGCTACACCTATTCTGCAAGCATTTTGGGAAGAATTATGTTGATTCCTGACTTGAAATCTCATATAAATCAATTTTTATGAAATATTATGTACAAAATGAATTGAGAGTTGTCCACAATGACATCACAGATGCTGGCAAAGTTGCCAACTCAAGGATCCCCATAATAGGGATTTACCGAAACTTAAAAAATTTATAACTCTTGAACAGTTTGTCCGATTTTGCTCAAATTTTCACTGTTTACTCTCCTTGGTCATCTTTGTTCACTAAGGGCACACTGATGCTGGGGTTGCATTCTCCTTTAAAGTTCCAGCTGATTCACAGCAGTTACTTTAGCAGGCAAAAGCAACACTTCTTCCCCAGCACTAGCGGCCCAGCTCTTCTTCATTACTGGTGGTGTGGCGATGCAAGCTTTGTGCTTCAACGAGACATTACCGAGGCTATTTTTTTTTGTAACTCTTTAACTACATTGAGAGATATATCTAAATCTATCTGTGATTAGCTGTATCTGGTCAGTATTATTTATTGCTGCATGCAAGATTTTACAAAAATGATGGCACGCCTTTATTGTAGGCCTAACAGTTAGATCTACATCATTTTCATTTTCAAATGTTGGGCAGGTAATAAAATGGTTGCACATGAATGTACATTACAACAAAAATTTCTGAGATTTGTGTTTTGATATATCATTCAAAGGTTGCATTCAGACTTGTGCATTGTGAATAATTTGTTGTTTCTTTTTAAAATAATTTGTACCGGTTTAATAATGAAACTAACGTAGGCCTACAGTACACTGCACTACAGAACCCCCCCCCCAAAAAAAAAGAAAAACACCAACAAATAATTTATTATATGCCCCCCAGAAAGTGGCCGTGGTGCCCCTCTGTTTGGCCTTGGTGCCCTCTGCCACCTGGCCTCTGTGAAAAAGTGCCCCTCACCAAAGTGGCCTTGCCCCCCCCCCAAAATCCTATTTCGAGGCCTGCATGGAGAATATACCAGTCCTGTTTCGAGTACACGATTAACCGTTTAAACATCCGAAAATGTCACTACACGAATAATAAAATTTCTATCGACTACTTGGAAACATAGCTTTTAACATAACTTCAGAAGGATCTCCCTAAATGCGTTATCATTAATGAAATCAAGAATGTTTCTCTCCATTTTAAAGTTTTAAGGTGTGATGATGTCATTTAGACACCTTAAATTAACCATGAGAATGAGATTAATCATCAAAAAAAAAAAATGTACGTTTAAACAATAACCAAAAATGGGCTTTCAAAACAGCCCTAGAATATACATGTATCTGTCCCAGCGTTCGGATTAGGTCCAGTTTACCAGGGGCACTTTGGAGAGGTCTTTTACTTTTTACGACCCGACTGTCCACACCAGGCACTTTACAATATCCTCAAATGTCCCCGCTTTCTGCGGACAATCACAGTTGAAGTGGTTTCGGCTGTGCGTTACATGCCAATGCCACATTTCGTTAGCTAGCGGACTTTCCCCGGTAAACGGGACCTAGTCTGACACAGGATGTATCCCCATCAAGTTGTGCAGACAGCACTTAGGCTATATTCCAAGGAAACCACTTTGGTCAGGACTAAGTCCGGAGTTAACCCACAGCTTGAAATGGTTGGGAAATCTGCACTAAAAGCGGAAAGATGGAAAAGCTGATCGATATCTACAGCTGTAGCTGTAGAAGCCTAATTAGGCTTCTACATGTACCTCCAATATGAAAGGGTAATATAAGTAAGGCTGCATCATCATTACAGATGTGGGTAACATGAAGAAATATAACACATCTCTGAGGGAATACATATACATGTATTGTATCCACAAGTTTTCTATTATTTTCTGAGATATTAACTGCATTTCTAACTTAAACGGAACATGAAATGCAAGAAGTATTTGCACAAATTCCTTTTTTTTGTTCAGTATATTGCAATCTCAAATTCCATCTCATTATAGATTTCAACTCAAGATCAGGAAAAGGGGTACCATCAAAGGTATCTCTTGATCAGAGACTTCTTTATATTCTTCATCTATATCATACCACTTAGATCATATGCATAGGATGAGCTGTGTGCATTCAGCGTTAAGCCATTCTTGTCATGCATGCACATCGGTACAAAATGCAAAACATCCTCTCCAAGAGCCACTCATTGCCAGACCTCATGGCGACATTGAGTCAGTGCATGGGGGTGTTCTCACAGACGCTCACAACACAAGGTCAGGTGCATAGAAATCAGTGCTAAAGTACAGTGATGTAAGGAAAATGGTATCAAAAAAGGATAAGGAAAGTGTGGCCAAAAGTGGAACACTGTACAGATATAATAGTGGGATGAAACAGCTACCAGGCCAAGAAGGTGTTTCCACAGGTTCAAAATGTAAGATCAGATGCATAGGGTTCAATCCTGGTAAAAGGTAGTGTCTAATCATGGTGGCCTTCTGTTTTTATCTCTACACTTTCCAGTTCTCTCTCTCTCTCTCTGAAATGAACAGAATACATGTAGGTCTGTGACTGCCAGACTAGTCGACGCAGCAGGCAGTTTGCTGCATGTGGCCTTTACTTACTCTTTGTTGTCGTTGTTTTTTCCTTTATCTATGGTCTTGACAATTTTTCTGTAAAAATTCTACCATAAAATTTCAATGCTTAAAAATAAACTAAAACAACAACATGCGTAACATGAGTATAAGGCAGTGCGTGCAGAAAGCTGCAGCTACATGTATGACTTGTCTCACAATCACAGATGTATGTATTTCAAGGGCAGCAGAGAAAGAAAGCTGAAAAGGAGAAAAGAAAAGAGTTAACAGGCTGCTGTGATTGTAGTCAAAGTAAAAGGGGATATGTTGCAACACACCTGTACACTTGTAGATAGCAAATTATCTGAGAGGATCAGCCATGCACGACGAATATTGCACAGATAAGAGGCAGGGAGAAAGAGCCTCCAACTCAATCTGAATGCATCTTGCTACACGATTCCCTCATTCGTCCTGTATTTTGTGAACCCACATACCTTCTTCTACATGCCCCGTTGATTCAAGCTTCTTCGCATGGATTAAATTCCTAGATGCCTACTGTGCTTGTGCTTGTACTTAAGCAGCCTTCTTTAGAAATCCAAGGATTTCCCAATTTCTACCATTTTATCAAAATACAATGTAGTACCTGTATTTTTGATTACTAAAAAAATTATCATTTTTTAAAAATCACTATTGAACAGTATTATACAGCACCATGACTTTTTTATCTTTCAGTATCAATTGATGTACTAAAAGCAAGGAGCTCTTGCAGCACAGCAGAATATATTAGTATAGTTTTTGCACTTTATGATGTTACATTATTATTATCATTATTTTAAAAAATCTGTTCTATTCATTTGCAAAAAAGAGAGCAAATTATGTCATGTCTTTCTGCCTCTTTCAACCTGGTGGGGGCAAGGTCAAGAATATAGAATACATAATTATTTATTATCATATTTCTGACATATTCATAGGAGTCAGGGTCACATTCATATAATATTGCAAAGCTCCCCTAAGCAGAATCATATAAATGAGCTGTCATCTCAACTAAGGAGGAACATTTGATAGAGGCCTTGGACAGAGATAAGGAGATGGAAGCATTATCATCTCTACCAGTACTTAAAAATCTCAACATATACTATCTCCTTTATATTCATTTTAAATATTGTAAATTATGACTTGACTACATCTGATTATTTTTCTTCTTTTAAGAAAAAAATCTGTATTGCAAATTTCTGTATCTGACCAATATATCACTGTGTCAGAAGCTCAGAATCACATGCATATTAAGATAAATGCAAATCTCCCTTCCACCCTATAATCCAGTTGGATGAGGAGAGTCTTTCTTGCAGGATTCTATTTCTGAGCTAGGAACTCTACTGATGAGCTGCTATCTCATCCAAAAGGGTAATGTCAGGGATACCTTGGATAGAGATAGAAGATGAAGGCATCTAGGAGATTGAAGGACAACATCATCATCATCCCTGGAAGCTCGGCTTAGCACATCATGCATAGTAATGAGAGTAGATGGGAGTAGTCTGTATTCAGACAGCTTCCTTGTAATTAGATTATACAGAAAAGGGGAATGAAATTCAAATGTGAGAAGGGTGACAACAGGAGCAGAAATCCTTGGATGACGTACATGGTGCCAGAACAGTTCGGGTGCAGCATGTAAGACATTTTGTGTTTTCTGATGTCAAGAAGGCCATACACTGGAATCTCTGTCACACAGAATGAGAAATGAAATAGTAATCAAATTTTAAATCCTTCCCACAAGTCACATACATGCAATACATGTACATACACTGCAGTACAGGTGAGGGGATGAGATCAAGAGTATGTGCATAAAATTCACTGCAGTGTATGCATTGCAGTGTGGGATCATAAATAATTCTTGGTTTACATGGCTTTTAAAGCTCTTATACTGTCTTAGCAGCAAGAAAAAAATTGGCATAAAACTGATTAAATAAACTCTCACGTTGTCTGCCTTGCACAAAAAGATACATCCATGAGATCATATGAAATCCAACTTATGATTTCTGGTGAATTTCAAGGTAGATATTTGAGATGAAAACAATGTATGATATAGGGCCCCTTCACCCTGACCGCTCCCCACACAACAATAACAGCGCTTTGTTACACTTGTTATGTACACTGAACGTTCAGAAACAGATTGTGTGACTTTACATACATGTATCTAACCAAAGATCAAAAATATTTTTCTCCTTTCATTTGTTTAATATTCAACTTGAGGAGGAAAATCAAACTGCACGGCATCTTATTGTTGCTTCTGTCTTGCTACTGACCAACTTAAAGCAAGGAGATCTGATGCAGATATTTTGAGAGCCTACCAAACACTGTACGTAGCCTTTAATCAAGGAGTTATCACACTCCTTACTTTAAAATGCAAAGTTTACAACTAAAATCTTTCAAAAATGGAAGGTGACTGTGCACTTGATGTGAGACAGATACAACGATCATTTGCCTGGACTGAGCTGTGAAGGAGAAAAAAGCCATCCCAGGGTGCCCAGCATGCATACTTCATGAACATCATGGAAATAAGATGCAAGTAATACACCCTCCTTTCTCTCAAGCCACCTTGATTCTATATATAGCAAGAAAGCTTTTACAAGATCACATTGTCCTTAATATCCTCCTGGAGTGATTTGCAATCTATACTGCAGGAGTTCCACCTCTCAACTATCACAAAGACTGGTATGTCTTAAGATACAAGAAGAGAGTTAAACATTAAATCATAGATTTCAATTTATGATACTGAATATAATATAATTAAAATTTTAAAAAAAGAAAAGAAAAATATCTAGATAAAGGGCCTTTTACCATGTTGGTGAGCTTTGATTTTTTTTTCTTCTTTCAGTGTCACTTGGCAAAAGGACATGTGAAAAATATTATTTAGGTAAAAAAAAATGTTTCACCCTGTTCTATATGTTATCAGCTCATAACAGACTTTGGCAAGTACATGTATTGCACCAAGGTGTGAGAATCAATTAATCATGCACACACATAAAACTATACTCTCTATTAGCAATTGAGACAACCAGCTCCCACTCTTTAGAAGACCTACATCTAACTTTGCATTGTGGTATTTGGTTTTACTGGGGTATTGTACAAATATATAACTGCAAGTACAGTAAGAGATAATACATCAATCAAATCAAACACAGCCTGTGTTGTGTCATGGGTAGACCCTTCCTCATCAACTGTCCAGGAGACCTACAGTATCAGGAATCTTGATGAGGGCAACATATTCTTGATGCATCATCCCCAACCCCCTACCCCCTTCCCTCCCCATTCAGACCTGCAAAATTTATCACCCAACTATGACAAGATCATATACATGTACATTGCAGCTGCTATGCCAAACCTGGTAATCATTTTTTCAATCTATCATGATAAGTTAACAAATTTAGATCTCATCAAGAGAAAGCCAAATGTACACTTGGACAGGACTCATTTGAGTTTGTTCTCATGAAGTACAGACCATCTGTACGTTGCAATTCTGTACACTCCAGTATGCCCATGATAAGCTGGCAATAAATATGCAGTAAGAGCTTGATGTCCTTAAAATTCTCCTTTATACAGATTCTTAACCTGTGCACACATGTATTGTATACAAGTCCCATTTTGCTAAACAGTGATTCTATATACATATATGTACATGTGTAAGGTTCCCTTCTACACATTCAGTGTAGATATCCTCTAATGTGAATGCCCTGAAAGATAGGCAGGATACAATATGTGATTAGGAAGACATCCTACAGGGACTTGCTTTGTCATCATACTCCATTAGAACATACATGTATGTCCTTAAGATTCTCCTTTATACAGATTCTTAACCTGTGTATAAGTCTTATTCTGTATATGTATTAGGTTCCTTTCTACAAATTCGGTATAGATATCCTCTAATGTGAATGCCCTGAAAGATAAGCAGGATACAATGTGCGATTAGGAAGACATCCTATAGGGCCTTGCTTCGTCATCATACTCCATTAGAACGGACCACTCACCATCCTTCATGTTGATATGACAGGCTTATCTTGGTCTTGATAAAACAGACAGGGGGTGTTCTGTCATCCAATTATAATGCAAACATGGAAATGCAGGACGGATTGACTTAGGGGAAGATGGTAATGAACATGAGTGTCAATATGAACATCTACAGCTTCTATGACTTGTCATCCCATTGATGTAGAATACACATAGAAGCTGTTCATGATCACCTTCTTTTAAGTCAATCCCTTTTTACTGAAGCAGACTATGTGACCACACAAGAAAATATACAAACCATGTACCCTTACAAAATCATGCATGCAACTCAGACATCAGATATATTTCAGGGGGGGGGGTTCTTCCATAATTTTCTTTCACTTATAAAGAGAAGACTGATGAAAAACATAAAGCATACACAATACTTTTTTAATAGGATTTAGTCTGTACACATACAGTACATGATTAAAAAAAATCCAATCTTAACAGGAATGGATTTTGTTCACTTTCACTTCAAATATACTTACATATTGAAAAGGAGAATTACACTTGAAAGGATGTGGGTGGGAGTGGCACAAGTGTTGATTTTTTTTTTTTTACATAACCTTTATCTTATTTTTAAGGACATAATCTAATCTAATCTAATATTTTCATGTAAGATCTTCAGAATAATTGCCATAAAGTATGAAACAGTCACTACATGATAACAACGGACTAATTCTGAATTAAGGAGAAAACATAAAAAATCAGCAACATCAATAATTTTTTCAGAGTTTTGCCTTCATCTGTTCAGGTGACAGCCTCACAGGGGATGCTGAAAAATCCAGAGGTCCTTCTCAAATTGCAACCTGTCTACCCTAATTGGGGCAAGAGCCTGGTGTATGGTAGCATGTTACATCACTGCCGTTAAATCTGCGATCACTGACAGTATTGTGTATCATAAAATGTTAAAAGATTCCTGCCAGATAGTAGAGCATGATAAAATATGTGCCTGACCCGACAGCGAAATTGACACCCAGGGTATTCGCTACATGATGAAATACACATCTGCATCCTAAAAATAGCACTCATCCATATTGATCTCGAGTAAGGTTGCCAGTGTTTGTCAAGTTAAGAAGAAAATCCAACTTTATACATGTATCTCTTTATCAAAGAATTACATGTATTTAAATTTTCACTGAAGTCATGAAATTTCATTTGATACTGCTCCAGTAAAAGTAAAATCCTAAAAAAATAAAAACTTGTTATGGCAATTGTGATATAAATTTTTACTGTCTTGGAACCGGTGTTTTTTTTGTCATAGTGGCCCAAGTCTTGGAACTCAATGGAGAGTTTGTGTGCATGAGTGACTGCCAATTGCATAGCTGAAATGTGGCATTTCTATGCATTTCGCATCTCTACAGCTGTTTATGATTCTGATATGTACCCTATGTGGGTATTATACAACCATGTATTTTAAAGTGACTTTGCAGTGCAAATGATGAACCTGTCAAAACACAGGCAACAGGTTAAAAGCTGGCAACCTTGTTCTAGTTGTAGATTCAAGTAACAACTGACACATCCACGTGAACTTGCTGTATATATCCTACATTCAACATTGCGAAAATACAAAGTTGAAAATTTGGTCAACTACATGCTACATGTACATTAATACGTACACTTTATTTTTGTTAATTTATACATGTAGAAATAAAATCTACATATTTTTCTTTATTGTGTTTGCTTTATTTTTGCCAATACCAGCTGGAGAGATGGAAGGGGAGAAAGCAAGCAGACAAGCAAGCAAGAGAAAGAGGGCAGGATGGATGGGGAAAGAGAAGTGTGTGTGTGAGAGAGAGAGGGAATGGGATGGGGTAGACAGATAGGAAAACAGACAGAGAGACTGGAAGAGACCAGGCAGGTGTAAAAGATCAGTGATAGCTCAATCCATCCATCAACACACACCTGGAACTCCATTTGGCTTGTGGTATCCTAGCACTATCGTGACAATCACAAACTTTGACCTTTGCGATAAAGCTCATGGTGTCTATTTCATGTATATCAGTGAGTAATAGTCTCAAGAAGACATGAAAAGACCTGGATGTTCATATGTGCTTGTAAGTATTTTCATGTTTATTCAAGAACACAAGAATATGTTGCTTCAAAGCTCACTGTAATAAATCAATAGGTCTTTTATTATTACTTGAGTGGCCCTTTTAATATATTGTGGAAAAACTTCAAAGCTCATTAGACCTGCAAGAAAGACGCTCTCCAGTATTCTGTAAATGGGACTATATAGGATATTTTTCATAACTTAACGAAATATCAAAATAAATACAATAGATATTTTTATAAAAAACAATTTCACAATATATTAAACTGTACGTAGCCAGATGTACATGTTTAATATGTATACACACAAGACACATGTAAACGCAAATCAAAGAAATATTCCTTATACACAAATGATTAAGTATTTCACAATAAATTTTTATATTCAGCTAGATTGACTGGCCAACTGATGAATCAATAAAAAAAAAAAAACTGAAAAGCTTTTAAAATTTGAATTCAGTCAACCCAATGGCAAAAGAGAGTTTCCTTTGATCACACTTAACAACCTATTTTCAACAAATCTCCCTTTAAAATGCACTTCCCTGAAAGGAAATGTATGCCTCAAGCCTTCACTGGCTAATGCCTAATGGCAAGTGGTACAGTGCTTCAACTTCTGAAGCAATCTCCATTATTTACATTGGAGTTTTCACAATTAAGAGCTTGTCAAATTAATGCATTCCTTGCTCTGCATGAATAATTGTTCTTCAACAAATCAATAAAAGGAACTGGTACACTCACAAGCATGGCAAAGTGACAGCTAGCCTGGAAGCATATATTGTATATCTACATCTGTACATATGAACTAGTATGAGGACCTGGTATTCTTTGATGTCAATGGTTTATGATAACTAAATTTATATTGATTTTCCAATTCCACGCCCAAACAACGATGGTACATTATCAAGTGGAGAAGAGGCTACTTAATTATGTTCTGGGCAGTCTATTTCCAAGGGCAGTATAACTGTTGACCCACATGACTTGACTAATTCCACTTGTTGGAATTTACATTCTGCATTATTTCTGGTTTAATGTATCTAAGTTTTCTTCTTCTCAGTAATTACCATTCACAACATCTGTATAAAGTACATGCAGATAAAAGCATCTTCCAAGCATTCAGTCTGCATGATATATGTTTTGTATTGTTGGCATAAAATGCAATATCACTTTAGCTTTTGTTGTTAACTTAAATGTAAATGTTTTTATATACACACGTACACTGGTCTATGTACAGTTCATGTAATAAATTTCCACATGTAGTTTGATAATGTTGAAATAACAGACAGACTGACTAGTAATGAACAACGGAAACCATCATGCAAAGGAATAATTTCCTGAATATATACTTATGATAATGGAAATGAAAGTGTAGAAACAAAAACATCCACAATGTGTTTCAATGCACCAGATCACATGATAAGAGTATAACATAACCATTTGCTGGTATACCACAATGGAAAAAGTCATCCATTTGCATTTTAAGCCTGGCTTCTTGACAGACATTTTTTCCTTTTCCATAAGACTGAAGAATGTCATATTCAAACTTGTCTTGATCTAACACTGACACTACTTCATATGGCTCAATATGCTGTATATATGGCACAGGAAGTAGAAAGCAAGGGGAAAAAAGCCATTTCATTAAAAAAGTACATTGTACATGTATGTATGTACATTACATGTATACGCAACAATGGTATTTTAGTCAATGTACATGTACATGTACACACCGTACATGTAGGCTCCTACATAAAACCAAGGAGTTTTAAGAGCTGGAGTCCCAACTGGCAACAAATTATTTCAAGCAGCTGTCCATTTCTAAGGTTGCACCATAGAATCTACAGGTGTGGTGTTGCCTTTGATGTCTAGGTTCAATGCCGCCAACATCATGGGAAAGCTTGAGTAATGGTTTTTGTCACAAATAAAATATTGTTAATATTTCACTTTTTATTTGAATTAACAGAGAGAAAATTGAAGAGATGATTAACTATGAATACAAAAGCCTATCTGTGTCCAGAAATTTGCATACATGTACGTCGCATGATAGCAGTTTTAATCTGTGAAAATTTTACAATCTTAAAACCCGCAATTTGACACTTTTTCGTTTACTTCCTGCAAACGAAAATAAAAAGTGAATTTGTTGAAGTACAGTTACATGTATTTATGATGTTATATGTCAGATTAGTGCCCACACATGCCCAGTCGAGTAATTTTGATTCATATTTCAGGAAATTTTGCACCATTTTCTTTCGCTTGCCTCCTGTAAACGTAAGCACTGTGTACTGCTCATATTATCAGACGAGTGGTAGCAAAAAGTAATTATCATTACAAAAGCATATTTCCTTTGAAAATGGCCAGTAAGTTTGCAGCCAGGCGGAAAACTTTTGTCTACATATCTGCAAGGAAGATCAAGTTAAGCACATGCCTGACATATTTTTTCCTGGCGGCATCGAACATCACTTCAAAGGGAATGAGTTAGATGTGATTCCAGCTCTTGAAACTCCTTGATAAAACATGCATACATGTATATGGAAGTGACATGTGTACACTGGATAGCTGCTAATCAGCCTGAAGTACAAAGGAGCTGAAAAGGGGTACATTTACTTATTACTCCAGACCAAAACTAAACCCCCCTTTAGCAGCTCATACATGTATGAAAGTGGTATTGGTGGCTTGCAGCTGATGACAGTCAATTAGTTCATCCTGACACACATGGAGGATAGCTCCTATATGCATACCAGTTAATTGTATTTATCTGGGTGTAGGATGTCTTCTTCTGGAGAGGAAAACAAATGGCAGTAAGGGGTCATCCCACATCACTACATGGGCAAGCCACTGAATTCTAACAGGCAAGCCATTTACACTGAGTTACACAATGACAGAGTTCTAATTCATAAAAAAAGAATGTACCTGCCAATGCTGCTAAGTACAGCATAGCCTACATTTACAGGTTGTACTTACATGTACTAGAAAGCAGGGAAAAAAATACACGGGGGCTCGGGGCGAATTCGCCCCTGAAACGCCAAAAAGAGCCCTGAAATTCTCATAGGGTCCAATGTAAACTGTAATACAATGTAGAAAATTTGGGTGGGTTGGCTCAAAAAGTAGCCCCGGAAAAAAAAAAAAAAAAAAAAAAAAAAATCCCTGCTAGAAAGTACAAAGGAATTTCATTCTATTATTGGCCTAAATGGTAGTGACCACACCAACACTTAGGCACAATTTTTTGTTGTTTGCTTTTAGTTAACTTTAATTCATGCAACTGAATAATATTTTTTTAAGTGAAAAGAATAACACATATAATCACATATCACAATACTATACATGTCATTTGACAATCATATGTTTTGTATTGTATGCATGTACATGTATGTTCCTCCTCCCCTTTTAACCCATTCGTGACAGAGGTCCACATTTTGTGGTTTGACCTAATAACTTTTGATGCAGAGCCCTAAAAATTATACCAAATACATGAGCAGAAAGAGCAAAAAATTCTACACAAACTGTGCCCATTTTGGTTGCGTCAATATTCGTTGTTTGATGCTGAAAATTTTTTAAAGGAAAATAAGCATTAAAATCCTTAAATTAGCAATGTGATAGAAAGTTAAAAATCACCGTTTTCCCCTGCAAATTGACAACTTTTTGACTTCTCATCATAAAATCGGTCAATTTATATTCATTTCAGATACACAACATTTTATAAGAAAAATGTGGCAATAAAATAAAAATGTTGGTGTTGCCAATTTGAAGAATAAAAGCTGATCAAATTAGGCTTTAATTAATTCCTGTCACAAATGGGTTAATCAGACACCCACACAATAAAGACTAAATTCAACAAAGACGAAATTCAAACAAATTTACTACAGAAATTCAATAAAGATAGTTTATCGATTTCTACTGATAACTTATGATCTTTTTAATTATGTCTATGATTCAACAAAATACACAATTAAAAAAATAAATAAAGAGAGTATTCCAAGAAGTGTATAAAAGAATATATCCCCCCATTTCCACATACTCTAACCAATACATCCTGTGGTGCAATTGAATAGTTTGAACTTTACACATGATCAACAACACATCAGAACGGAATGTCATGTACTTCACTATCACGTATGTGGTCTTTCTCATTTGTAGTGTTGCTTTTGTCTGGCACGGAAGTCAACAACAAGAAAAAGGGGGTGGTACCCCAAGTATTGACAAAGAAAGGTTATCTACGCTTTTCATAAAGTTCAGTCTGGTTTTGGATAGTAAAAACAAACAACAACAACAAAAAACATTGGCACTTTGTCTCCATCTATCAAAAATTATGTCTGGCTTTAATAAGCATGAATAATACTTTATAAGGTGTCAATCACAAATAATTTGTATTTTTAGTGAAACCATGCATGTCTGGCTGACATAGGTATGTGTTTCACAGGAAATGTATGTTTCACTATGCAACTTCCCCAAATACTGCGCAATCTAGGCAAATAAAATCACCACTGCAGAACAAGTTACATGGTATTAATTGGAATGTGTCTTCTATTATTATTCTTAACTTTGTCTTTTTTCCCCCAGTACAATGCCCCATTGAAAAAAATTATGGTATAACAATGTATGCAACCAAAGCCACATAAAAATCGGAATTTCAGAAATAAACACAATGCCAAAAGGGTCTCAATATTTTTGCATCACTATTTTTTACAGGTGTGCATACGTAATATCTGTATATGATATGTCTGACAAGATACTGATGTGAATGGTTTATCAATTTCATAAGAGAGATAAAAAGAAGGCCCTGTCATGCATTACATACATGTATAACTAAATTGCTGAAGAAATTACTTTTTATTTTTCATGATGTGAGCTGTGAAGTCACACTACCCATGTGCTTGGTTTTGTTTGTTTTCATTTTTTTTTCTTTTTTATACCTTGTTTAGCTTTTGCTTGTCCATATTTCTGTGCAACAAGTCTAGCATCTGGAGTCTTCTAAATACATATACTGTAGATGTATGTGGGCCTAAATGTACATGAAACATGACCCTCAGCCAAAGGAGTGGCATGCCAGACTGGTATGGTAATCATAAATTGCAGGTGCTAGTGGGTAAGGAATACCAAAGAATATCTTATAGAATTAATGTATTCCCCATATGCTTCACCATCTCATTCTGTACCATCCAATTGTGTATAATGTACATTTAGATACAGGGGAGGATTCTTGACATACCGATGGGAGACCTGTATTGCCTAACAATCGACTGAACATGATATGTACATTTCACTCACGCAAGTTGGAAATATCCCATCCATCTGGCAATGTACAGTGAACAGTATGCACATAACAAAGTAGTCTTCATGACTCCTATACATGTACAATGTATACCCAACATGTACATACATGTACTGTAGCACTTAGGCCTACTCCAAATGTACATGTACATGTATTATGTATTATGGATATTTATTTCCGAGATCGAAACCACTTCACAAGCCCTCATTTATGAATTATTTTGATTCAAAGTTCAAATTGGCTTACTTTGAAGTTATATGGTGTACATACATTGCACTACATACAGTGTATGTTTATTTATCTCTGAGATTGAAACCACCTCACAAGTATTCATTAATGAATTATTTATTCAAAGTTCAAATTTGTTAATGATCAAAGCATGTAAACTTCAAGTGATACTGTAATTGCAGAAATATTCGCGGTACATTAATTTTCGCAGATTTTTCGATATTTTCGGCAAGCGCGAATTCTAGAACTTGAGAAATATTAGTACAATTTCATATGCATTGAAATATCAAATCAAATCTTGCACTGTTGCGAGTAATTGCGCAACGCGAATTTAAGAACCCGCAAATATATTCTTGGGTAGCTCAACGCAAAAATTTAATCACACAAAAATAACAGCGTTTACAGTATTAGGGAACACTTGAATGATTCCATCAACAAATGCATGTTATTTTCAAAGGTGCTAATCATATAACAATATCAGTCTTTTATCAAATTACACCTCTCAACATTACAGCCATTATCAAAATTCTTCATTCCCTTTTTGTTCTAATTTGTTAATTACTATGCGATAAAAGACAGGGGATAAGACTGGGGTACAGTAAGGTCAAGAATAACACCACCATGCACAGGGTTATAATGAACAGGAAATTGAAGCTTTATACTTGTGGTTTGTTGTGTCTTCACTGAACACAAGGGCTAGGGTCACTAACTCATGGTACTATATGTACATGTATATCAGGGACACTATTTCCAGCCTCTTGAAAGAACAAAGCTTGGTTTGTAAACTGTATAAAGCTAAGTTTAAGTAATATTGGTGCATACATATATACATTCTGCACAAATAGTAACAGTCATCAATTGCTGTATAGGGCAGTATTCATTTGTCATATGCATGTCTCATACATGTAAATGAGAAATGTTGTACTGAATCCACCCACAATCAACTTACATGTATGTTAAAACCTCAGGCCTTAAATTTTGTCATTTTTAAGGCAAGGCCAGTTTGGCCTTAAAATGCCTCAAATTTTTAAGGGCACTAAGGCCACTACGAAGGGCACCAAGGCCAAAGTCATTTTTTAAAAAGGGCATCGAAGGCCAAAATTTTTTTAAGTGTACTTTTTGTTAGATGTGTATCAATATGTCCCATCAGCAACAGCCTCTGAAAACATATATTTCCCTGCAGGTACATGTAGTGTGTTTTGGACATTATAATGAATAGTGAATTGATCATTTTTTTGGAGGGCATCGTGGCCAGTCATAGGGGCATCGATGGCCGTCGATTAATTTATGCCCTGAAACCTATTTATCATGACTACTACTAAGAAATCAAAAACAATAACAAATTGGCCAACAAGTCCATCCTTTGTCTGAATATGACCTAAAGCACATATACCTAAACAATGTATTTTAAGATGAATCAAACATGAGTAGCTCACTCTCAGTACACGTACATTTTACACTAGTCAAAGTTCTAAGAGTTTGTGCTTCAAAACTTTTTTGTTGCTTCAATGTATGGTCTCATTCACCATATCAATGGGCTATTCTCTAATCCCTATTAATCCCCGGATTAAGATCACACATGGCTTCCTGATAACACAATAGGTACCTGTCTTATCAAGGTCTTGTGGAGTCATGTCTGAGATGTTTTATATGTTATACATGTACTATTGGTGACAACATGAATGTATTTTGTGTGTAATATTATAGAGTATAGTCCAGAGTAACATGCACCTGATACTAGTAAACATGTAAGAGGCACAGCATGTGGGCAAATAAATTATGTGAAAATTGTATTGAAAAGGTCTCAGCAACACAAGCATGATACTAAAATATACGGTAAAAATATATGATGTGTGATGTACAGTGTATTGATGGCAATGCACAGAAGAACATTGTGCAGGATGATAGAATCTCACTGAGTATGAACAGCTACAGAATGCAATCACTGCAATGACATGTATTCATGATTTCAAAAACTCCACCATTTGAGGGAATCAATGCCAAATTTATATGTAAGAACAGTGAATAACATAGCTCTATACAACTCTGGAAGAGCAATCAAAATTAATAATGTCTCTGGTGTACTGCAAAAGAATGCATTTGAAATTGGATTGAGAAATTCCATACTGTACACAAACAGCAAATCCTACAAGACCTCCATAAAACCATTTCCCCGTACTGGAATGGATACCCTACAGTCTATACAATTTGGAGTGCAATTCAATACAGATAAAAGAAATCAAAAAGTTTGAATTAAAGGAAATAAATGTAGGAATGTGAAACCACTGTAGCACAGGCCACAAAAGCTTCAGTCTCCAACATGCAGAATAGTAGATGAAAGTATATATGGCTTGGTTTGGGATACTAGCAGTGTTCACTTTGCCAACTCTCTTCTATTCTGAAAAGAAGTACTGACCTCTTCAGGTGCGAAAGAAGAGAATGGAGCTTTATAACTATAACAATGTAAGAGGATTACCAGCAGTAATCTCACAGCATAAACAGGATAGTATCCATTCCTTTGCTCCTTCTATGTATTGCACCCTGCTTCATCCAAAGCCTATGTTTTCATAGCTTAAGTATTAGCCAGAAGGTACATTGTACAAGGCATTATAACGTATAGTTTCTGATGATTTCTTGATTTCTATGGAAGATACGCTGTATACATATACATGTAAGCATGGTTCTCGGCAGTACATAACACCAATGGTTCCAATACCATGCGTAAAGGGTTTCAGACAAGGAAGAACCATGGCGAAATTGCTGCACCATACGTGGCAACAAGGGTAAAAAAGAATATTGGAATATATATTCCTAACAATAATGATAAATGTCACAGATTGTTTTGCTTCTTGGCAATGTATTTTTACTTTTATGCCATTAGTAGACAACTCCTGCTTACCAAGAAGTATTTTTCATCTTTTTACTATAGCATATACTACCGCCACACCTAACTTTAGGTGTTATTCCGTAAAACTTCTGAAACTTCCACGCTTTGTGCAGAGTGGGAACCGTGTGTGGATTTTTTTCTAATGAGAACCCATGATGTAAGTCTGTACTGGCAGGTGTTCATGTAGGCCTACACAAACTACATGTATATGTGTTGTAGATGTAATATTCAATTTCATGGGCTCCTTTCCCCCTAATAAAACAATGAAGGGGATCGACTATCAACATATACATGTATGTACATATATGCATGTAAACACTTATTTGAGCAGTTTGTAAATTACACTGACTGAATGAAACAAATGAATGCAGCATGGCACACCACGCAGCGCTGCACCCTAGTCAAAGGATTGTACTTCAACCAGAAGAACATCTCAATACAGTAAAGAAAAACAAGGGAGATAGAAAAAAAAAGAGGAAAAAAAAGAGAGAAAAGGGAAAAAAAGAAAGGAAGAAAAAAATCTAAAAATAGAAGATAGAATTTTCTTTTTTATATATTTAGATAATCTTCATGCTACCAATCTTGACATGAATCTCAAGAAGACATGAGATATGACCTCTGATAAAGTACAAACAACCACATAAACTTCATGCACAGTTTATATTATCAAAGAATTTATTAAGTGTTATCTTTAAGACTTCAAGGAAAAATGGCTGCCTGATGTGGACTATGATTAATGGTTATCATTTAATGACTACACCAACCACATATTGCATATCGTGAAGGAGATGGCTTCCAAACAGACCAAAACTTATAAACACAATGTGGACATTGAGTGTAGAGTGGACTTTTACCATGCATGCAGGCCTACATGTAGATGCACTGTCTGGTAGAGGTAGACAGAGGAATTGAAATGTATGTCTGAAACCAAAACCTTGTCATTCAACGACCTGAATCCTTTATGATTGCTAACAGATAAAGATACGTTACTATGTTACTGCTTACTGTTACTTCATAAATTTCTAATAGTTTATTATTCAGCTGACTTCTTAGAAATTGATTCATTTTAAGTACAAAAATAATTTCAATTTTAGATAAAAAGATCAGACAGGGTTTTGAATATTTTAGCAACACAATGAGTAACCTACATGTACTCCTCTTGTATACGGTACTAAGAATAATTATGTCAACCTTTTTAGAATGAGCATGCGTGGCTACCATTTGGGCAAGATAGACCTCTATGAATATTCTGACTTGCTTTTTAGCACTGGTGATACAGCTACATGTACATGTACATGAACCAAAAATTAGGCTAATATGTACCAAAGGAAATATGGTTAAGAAAATGATTATGCATCCCCCCCCCCCCCCCCCTCTTTCCACCTAACAAAAAAGGAAGAAAAAAAAAGGAAAATAAATACTCAGAAGTCATCCATAAAAGATAACCTTCTAGCTGAAGAATGTCCCGTTTCTATCAATAATGGACTGAAATCACTTCCTTGCCTCCTGCCCAATCTTTCGGGAGCAAAGCCTGGACCTCCACTCACACATCTAAAACCTTGACCTACCTTCATCCTGAATGATTTTAGAGGAGATGATCCTCTAACTTTCTCCACCTCCCTTCTTTTCCCCTCATCCTTGCTATCCTCTTCCATCTCCTCCTGCTTAAGATACCTCTTAAAAATTCATCTCCTATGACAGCAACAACTGGAAAGGAACCCCTAACTTCCACCAACCTGACTACATCATGGTTCATCACCGATCTCCGCACATCGGGGGAAGGGAAGTACAAGTGCAACTACTGAACTAAAGAAAATCACTTTCTATTAAAGACGGCAAAAGTGTAGTCTACATGTAGATCAAGTTTTTAAGCTTAGGGTTTTTAGGTGTTTTGAAAGGAACTCTTAAAAAAAAAATCTTCAGTGAATCTTCATGTTAGGGGGTTACTGATTACATGTAAATAACTGAACTTTCATTTAGGATAAAAACAGAAGTTGTGTCCTTGAAGGCTCGATCATGACACTTGACAAGTTCTGTCAGCCTAAGTCAAGACAGGGGTAGGAAAGGGAAACTATACAGAGGTCTTAACAAGAACAAAAAGCTGGAGTTTTAGTAATTAGACAAATCAGTGTGCCCCCAAGAAATGTCAATAGTGGAAAACCCATTGATCCCAACAACTCCCTCCCCCATATCAATGAAGTGTGAACCCAATCACCACTTCAAGTCTTCAACTAAGTTGTTGAAAAGAAAGAAAAAAAAAAACATAGACATGTACGTTTATTCACTGAAGAGGTTCATCTGACTGACCAGTGAAGTTATGAAACAGTTCTTTTATCACAATCAGTAAATTTACTGATTGTGACAAAAGGATTGTTTTGCAAATGTGTATGTAGTGTTCGAGTGACTATGAAATGCAGCACACGGAGTGCAAGAACAAAAATTTTCACTCTCACAAAAACCAAAAACCACAAAAAAAAATAACACAAAATCATGCAATAGAGCTGGTAATAAGAGGAACAATGGTATAAATCTGAGGGCATAACAAGTGGCTGATTCTAGTTGGCTATTTCACAAACTAAAACAAGTATAAGGACAAGTCTGAGTTTTTAACTTTTTTACCTGTAGATCTAACTTAACAAAGTTGGCTTGACTCTCGAGCAAAATGATAGTGACTGGCTTAGCCAAGAGGCTCCTGGAGAGTAAAAATATGAAAAAAAAAAAAAAAAAATGCTGACGCTACTTACTCTCCGTGGAGAGTAAGTAGTGTCACCGTTGTTTTTTTTTACTCTCCAGGAGCCTCTAGGCTAGACTGGCTCTGTCTAGCTCAAGTCTCAAATTGTTGAGTACAGTTACTGAGTCAAGCTTCTCACCAGGATTTTCAGTACTACAGATATGCATGCAAACTGTATTTAACTCATCTGTTCTTGGAAATATTCTGCTTGAAATGAGAATAAAACAAATATGGTCGGGGGTCCTAAAGCTACGCTTCATACAAATCACACAGACGTGCAATGCAACACATACAAATTCAACTTCAAATCAGGCTAAAATACACACGCAATACACACAGTCAATTTCAATATCAAGATTTGCATTCATTTATTATACCCATTTGTTGGATGTCCGGACAGGTTGTATATCCGAACAGTCGATTTTAAACAGCCAATTGAAAAAGTTCACAAGCAAATCTCTTAAATGTTTAAGCACAAACTGTTAGACAATATTATAGCGAACAAACATTGATGATGATTAGCACAAATCAATGCAAAGTTTTTGTTTAATCCAAAGACAAAAAAGAAGGCTTCATTTTTGTTACGTGTCCGGACACCCAACCCCCCATCCTACATGTGCACAGCTTTAGGACCCCTTCATTTTTCAGAACAAAATTTGACACCGGTACTGATATCGACTTGGAAATACAGTAGGGTCTATGCGTTGCTGACATTCACCTGTCGTAATTTTCTCCACAAATCAACTTTGGAATATGTAGAATCAAGATATAGAAATGGAATTTGTACAAGCCAATGATTTCTGTGACATTTAGCAGCTGAAATTAGGTCCCCCCATCATAAATAACTTGAATAATCATTAACTTGAATAATGTGTTTTTCCAACTTAAGTTGATGTAGAGTCTAGTCGATTACAGAAGTTAAGTTTAACTTTGTTAGTTACGTTACACTTCTTTGATTGATGTTGAATTGCTCTGCAGCTTCTATTGCTTTTATATATTCAGAGTTTTTCACTCTGAATTAATTTCTTCTGATTATCAGCTCAACTCTCCTTACTCACCTTCAATGCAGACGACATGTTCCCGCAGCTGATCTTGCAAGCAAGGGTCTTCCACTTGTTCCAGCAGGTCATAAATTGCGTAGATATGGGGGTGTACGCTCTCGAATCGCTGGATTTCTTCCCGAACAGCTCGGGAATTCAACAGTTCCAAATTATGAACATTCATTATATTCATTGTTTCATTGTATGTAGACTGTCAGGAACGAAGATAATCCATTCATGGAATTCCACGGCAAGAAATAAAACAATAGGATTCGCAGTTCAAAGTTGGTCGCAGGACCTTCCTTCGCTCTCCGTACCGTATATGTTCTCTGGCCGACCGTTGATTCAGATCATCCCCGGTCCTCACATGTACTATGTGTATGGTACACGACACGGCTAGGGTTTGAGGGTAGGCTACGTACATACATGTGTGTGTGTGTTTTAATGGCTTCGCTGTGTCTGTATGTTGACAGGCGATTCACACAATATAGCAGTGTCATATGAATGACTCACACGGAGTCAGCAAATGAGATCAGCTGAGCGGCGGAGAAAACCCGGAAGTGCTTTACATACATGCGGCTTATATCAGCTGTAAACAAAAAATACCGATCGAACACTGCATCAAGTGATCAACTGTTGTAATCTCTTTCTCCAAAAATCAACCTCAGGTGATATTCATATCGAATTTAACGTGATTATATAAAAGGTAAGTTTTTTTTAAGAACTAAAGCATTATCACGAAAACTACACTCATCCACGGCCACTCGACGTGAAAATTTTAGGTCACGTCTGAGCTGAGTTTACTAGTTCAAGTTCACTTCCAGTGCACTTGCATTTCACTCATCCAACGTCAGAGACGTAGAGAGAGAGGGGCGTGCTTTCATAAATGAACTTCCTGCATGTGCAATCCTATGTACATGAATGTTTGGATAATTTTTTTTTCTTATTTTACAAATACTGCTATTCTGTTATGCCTTGCTGCTAAAAAAAGTTACTTGACTCTTCACTGATACATGTGATGTAGTAAATTCATCACTTGTGAATTAAAACTAGATCTAGTGAGTATAAACTAATCAAACTGATACATGTAATTCCCAAAAAGTACTTGTAGCTTGACTCTGAGCTCAATCATTTCACATTCCTTTGTAAAGTTTCAAAGGAAATGGAAATTAGGTCACACAATAATGGTACTTGAAATTCACTTCCCAAACAATGATTTTGAATGTGAAATAAGTGCTTGGTAACATCTTGATTTTTTAATTGAATCTTGAAGTCTAACATACATGTAAAGTTTCAATTTTACAATACGTTTATTAAAGGACTGGCAAGAACTTTCGACGCTAATGCACTTTCGTATCCAACATGCCCAAGCCCGACGGAATAAAGCACACAGTCACACACAGCACTGTGCTGTGCATGCACCCAACACTCGGCAGCACTTTATTCCGTCAGTCATTGGACATGGATACGAAAGTGCATTAGCGCCGAACTTGTTTATTTGTCTTCATGTTTTCATTATAATATTTCATAAATGATTTGCATTTTCTCTAAGTTTTGTAAACTTGCTACTTTGTACACGTAGAGTAGCCTCCAAAACATTCCTATGGAAATTTTAAGCGGAGGTTGCGGAGGGCGGACTCAAGGTGAAAATTTAGTGTGAAGTAAGACTGATTTGAAGGTCTCTAGTTTTTTATTCTGTAAATGATGGGTGTAGGCTGTTCCAGCATTTGTTTGTCTGAGGAAAGCATGAGTTGCCATAAACATATTATTTCGAACTGTGATGAATGTCCTCTGCGATTCCTTCTGACTTGGGTTTTGTGTAGTTGGTGTAATGATAATCTATAGCAAGCTGACCCTGTATTTTGTGTAGACAGGTGAGATGGTGAGCTTCATGTCTGTCTTGAAGGGTATTCCATTTTAAGTTATTCATGAGCTGGATTACACTTATATCTCTATCACCAGGTATTGGTAACAAAGCGAGCGCGAACTACGGCAGCTACCTATCTTTGGACTTGACTAATTGTAGAGATATTTTTCTTTGTGAAGGGATCCCATGCCGCTATACAGCGTATTCTAAGTGGGGTCTTACAATGGCTTGGTAGAGCTTTTCTTTCACAGGAATCGGGCAGTGGTGAAAATTCTGTCTCAAGTAATTCAGGACACCTGCTGCTCTGGTTTTATTGGTGTGCTAAGGAAAGTATATAAGAAGCATTTGCCACAAGCTTTTTCACAAAGAGAATTTTACCAAAATGGTACATGTACATTGGCTATTTGCTCAACATCACTTATAATTATTTTCTCTTTTCAGAATTGCAGTCATGAATGTAGAACATGAGGTCCAACTTCTTGTTGAAGAAATGAAGCGTTTAGGGACACCAAGTACGTAAACCTAATGTTGAGAACAAATTCTGAAATACAGGCAGGAGTGAAACTTGTCCACTTCTGCAGCTAAAAAGACAAAAAGTGATTTAGCTCTTGAATGTTCCACAAGAGTTACGAAAAAAGCTGAACAAAACAACGACAAGTATAAAAACCTCCTGGTTAGATCTTAGTTTTACTTAGGCAACTATTAAAAATGCCTGCAGAAAAATCTCAATTGTTGTCATTGAAGATTAAATTGAACCCTGTTACAACAAACCCTTTAAGACTGTGGAAATTCCTTTGTTACAATGAAGCCTTGTTACATTAGGGCTAAAAAAACAAAGTGCAAGTGAAATTATCTTGTTATAATAAGAGTTTATTATAGTAGTATTCTTTATGAGGTTTGTCTGTATTACTTATCAAGTACATGACCCCAAAATGTGTGGAAAATCTGGAATTTTGCCCATATTATTTCATGACACATTCCTAATTTTAAGTACTATAGCAAGCATTAAATGTTTATGAGAAGTATTCATGCACTATTTAATAACTGAAAAATATCATGAATTGCCATTGATATACATGTAACTTTCTCTCACTATTATATTGAAGCCTATCCATTTTTTGGGTCATCATTCCTTTTTGATTATGAATGAGACATTACTGATTTTAGGCTGAGGTAATAATGTAATCATTTGTATGTTTCTATTTATTTTTCAGATGGGGATGGAAAGATTGCTGTCAAATTTGGAGTCCTCTTTGCAGATGATCGATGTGCAAACCTCTTTGAGGCATTAGTTGGCACACTGAAGGCCGCTAAGAGGAAGAAGATTGTCTCATATGAAGGGGAGCTTCTCTTACAAGGGGTGCATGATAATGTTGATATAGTTTTACTATAAGCAGGATGACTGAAATAGTATTACTAAGTTGCACTGACATATATGCTCTAGCAACAATTACTCCAGGCTGTATTACATCAAAAATATAGGGTTAGGTTTGCAATAAGGGTTTAAAGGATGTTTAGGGTTAGGATTAGTTTTGATCCATGTTTGGAGTTAATCCTTTTCCTCAATTGTACTGGAACCAAGTGGGTCCTGTATTATACCTCTGAAAATTAGAAAATACAGTACTCAAAGGATTAAGAACTTGATAGGCGTAGATCATTGACTGGAGATTGATTGTCGTTAAAGCATAAATGTGCAACTATAGATGTATAGGCATATGAGTTTAAAAATAGTTTACGGTACATTTGCTGAAGGAATGAATGAATTTTTTCATGGTGTGCTTGTTCTCATGAAGTCTACCACTAATAATGATAAGTTACCACCCCATGCAAATCAATCTTACAATGAATTCTCTTGACAGTGGTTTCTATGAAGATTAAACATACCCTGTAAGATACCCATTAGCAACCACAGAATGTTTCAGTTTCATATGATTTTAATACTGTTTCCCACGTGAAGTGTCTGACTTCCTTGTCACAGATTATCATCTCTATCTACTCCAAAGACCTCAAGTATTTGGGGTTTCAGTCTTGTGGTTTTATTTGTTGAATATAGTATGCTTCCTCGTATTTACCTATAATTTGATGCAATTGGTGTTTTAGATTTTAAGCGATTGTAAAAATGCAACCTTGATCAAACTGAATTGACTATTATGAAAATAGTACTACTGAAGTGCCCTACGGTATCCTAGATTAGCAATGCAGCACAAAAAACCTACATGTAGGGGGCTTCTAATTAAAAGACTCTTCACTATCCAAGAACCTAGCCAAACATAATGGCTGCATTCATAGATGATTGAATGGAAGAAGTACTAAATGTTGCTTTATTCTAGATATGTGATTCTGATAGTCCACTCTGTACTCTGTAATCAATACATATACATGTAGGTAGTAATATTATGGAGTTGTTATTCACTGATTTAAATTGACTCAAAATTTGAAGAGTATTTACTGTTCTGTGATGTTGGACCTTGAATAATTCTTCAACGTTATCAAACAAAGAATTTCATACTTTGAATCTTGCATATTGAGTCTGGTCATGTATAACATGAACGCAAGTGTATTTTAAGTGCATTTGGGGGTTTTGTTGTGCTTGATGCTAAATGTGTGTAATCTCTCTCTGATATTTAGTACATGTATACATGTATGTGTGTGCCAAAGCACAAATGCTTTGCTGTTACACAGGGTGCACATGTATGAATTTCTCAGCTTTAATTCCATATTTGATAGAATCAGTGGTGTATACATCTTTAAGTTTTTACTTAGCAAATTTTGAATGACAAAAGATGTGAATATTTCTTAGTTTTTATTTTTGTATGATTTCATCTAAATGATTGAGTGCTACTTTTCACAGACATTCTTGATAAGAATATATTGTATTGAATTTGCCATCATCCAAAATACTGTTGTCATATTTCTCTGAGTTTTATGTGACTTATAGCAGGAACATATGTTAAATTTGTTTAAAAGATGTCATTTCTGCCAAGTAGGGTGCAGTAAGAGGTATAATACATGTAGTTCCTCTGGTGTTTGTTCTAATCTTTGATTTCTAGTAACATGCTTTCAGAGTTAGATTTCACTGTCACTTTCTAACACCTGCTGTTATTGAACTTGATCATGAGGGCATTTCTTTATTATTTATTTAAAATGCAGTTTTATTTAATTTACCATTTATTTAGACACTATAGTGGAAACTCATTATAACAAGTATATAGGGACCATGAAAATTACCTTGTTACATATGTATATCAGGAATTCTGTTATATCTTACAAAAAAAACCCAAAGAATATAGAGTTGGGACCAGCAAAATGTTTTATCCATTATTTTGTTAAATCGGAACTCTTCATAACAAGTTTATACTGGAATGGTTTTGAAGAATAGACCTGTTTACTAATTTTATGCATAATTGGTGAAAAAAGTTTTCCTTAGTAACTAAGAAGCTTGCCAGAGGCTTGCCTGAACTAGCAGCAAATAATGTATGTAAACTGGATACCATCATTTCAAATGCCATTATTTATTGCAGATGAACTGAATAGTTGGTAACCAAGGGTTCTGGAAAGAGACATGCATAAATTTGAATACATTAGTTTAACAGGTACAGGTCTATTGTCACTGTGTGATCCCTTATGTACAGTAATGTGTGACAGAGGTTGATTTTCAGGACATATTGATACCAAAGTCATCTATGTGCACTTCCAGGTCACCATTGTAGACTGGGATATATGAAAGGAAAATAGCAATACATTTCTCTTTTTCATGACCAAAGAATACAAGTGCGTGAACAGATTTCTCATTACAATTTTGAATGATTTTTAATATGCCATATTGAATGGTTCAGGTAGTTATCCGATGAAATAAAGGTTCTAGTAAAATATCGTACATTTCGCATCAGTTTGTCTCATCTGTGTCTTCTAGGCAATGATCTTACACAATATGCTCTGACGTTTCATTATCTTGAAGGATATGCATGTAGGAATAGGGTTGGAATCTCAGACGAAATTCACCATGCAGACAAGGGTTGCTGTCATCATCTACAAAATCATATTTGTAAAGAAATATTGGGGGGGGGGGGGGGAGCATTTGTACCTTCAGAGCTTTTGCACTCTCTTTACCATCAGTTTGATTTTGCATCACAGCCCCCAAATACACGTAGTTTATAAAAGCACTGCAAAGCTTTTTCTATGCCTCTGCCCACCGTAGGTGGTTGCCGGAGGCATTATGTTTTCGGGTCGTCTGTCCGTCCGTCCCGTTTTCGTTCTTGCGTAACTTAAGAACCGTTTGACGGATCAACTTCAAACTTGGCTCGTGTTGGGAGGGACAATGATCTGATTAGATTTTGGAGTCTCAAGGTCATAGAGGTAATAATACACATAAAAATGGCTCGTTCTCGCGATAACTTAACCATTTGACAGATTGGCTTCAAACTTGGCTCATGTATGCACATGGAAGGGACAATGATCTGATTAGATTTTGGGGTCGCAAGGTCAAAGGTCAGAGGTCATTATGTACATAGAAATGATTCGTTTTCACCATAACTCAACCATTTGACCGATCAACCTCAAACTTGGCACAGGTATGCATATGGGAGGGACAATGATCTGATTAGATTTTGGGGTCTCAAGGTCAAAGGTCAAAGGTCATAGAGGTCATTATGTACCTAGAAATGGTTCGTTCTTGTGATAACTCGGTAACCATTTGACGGTTCAACAAACTTGATTCATGTATGCATATGGATAGGGCAATGCTCTCATTAGATTTGGGGGTCATAAGGTCAAAGATATCATTGTATAAATGAAAATAAATCAACATGAAGTGCCATTTATTTCTGATTTGGTAATGGGGGAGGCATAAAGTTCGACCATACATGGTCGAAGATTCATCGAGTTTGAGTTCTGGTAACAGAATTCCATTCCAAGCAAAAGTGGCTCTAAGTTATTATCAATAAACGTACCTGCTAACTGTTCCCATTAAATAGGAATATTCCTGTTTTGGGGAAAAGAAAATTAACATTATAACCTGTGTGTTCCTATTTCTCAACAAATTTATCTGTTGTATTGAATAGGAAATTTAGGAATGTTCCTATTTTTGAAAATTTCTTAAAAAGGCTAACATTGTGAGAATTTAAAAAAATCTCATTTTGCTACTTGACAATGGTATAAACACAAGAGTTATAGTGTAAAAATACCAGTCTGAAAGTTTCAAAGTATAATATCGCCAGAAAATATTTCTAAAAATTAAAAAATGTAAACCAATGTTTGAAGAAAATATAGTGGTTGGTTGCACAGACTGGACATAAGGAGTGTGCATGTGCACAGAGTTCACCTGAACAGTGTATGTGTATGTATATCATGAATAGTACAGTGGTGTGTGTATGCATATCATGTATAGTACTGGAAGAGAGGTGAAGCCAATGTTTTTTTTTAATTGGTTGAAAATGCTCCTCTAGCTATTTGTCTCATGAGACCAACACTAATAAAATCGGCATTTGCGTCTTATTAACAGTTTTTCATTTCAAATTATGGTTGGTTTCAGGGTTTCTGAGTACAAATACAAGTACTCATACACATGTTTCATCTTAGTTTGAGAATTTTTTTAAATCAGCTGCTCACAAAGTTAGCCAATGCCTTTAATAATTTGTTCCTGTTTCTTGGCTGTCAGGGTTGGCAGGTATAAATCAAGTTTTCTCAATTCAGATAAATCTTTTAAAAAAAACCCCACTTATCTAATACACAATACTCAAAGCAATTTAATTTCTTCATCACTCCTCAATTTTAATTCATTATTCACAGTATAAAGCAAAATTACTTGACAGCAGGTCCAATATCATCAATAATGATAATTGAGACCCCCAAAAAATGGTCTCCTGAAATTAATGTGGAAGAGGTATGTAATGTGCCATCAGTCCTATAAAATCGGTGCTGAAGGCTTATTAATCATAATTCCACAAACACTGAAATCCAGTATCTTATCCACATAAATTCCAGGAAATCAAGTTCACAGATGTTATCTTATCGTCACCAATGATACAGCAAAAGGAATTTCACATGGTGATTGAAACTTCAACTGAGGAGAGTATATACAATTACAAAAAGGATAAAGATTTGACTCCTGTAATTGCTGATCTTCAATCAGAAGATTCTCTAGTCTTGACTTATCTCTTTAATATTGCAATAAGTTATACTGGGTAAGTATATTCATACACTCTGCTTTGTGCGATAAAAAATACTTCATTAAAATATCTTACAAAGTGTTCATAATGGCAATTTCACTCCAATTTAATTCAAATACAGAGGACTAATTCCAACAATGCTCATTAAAAGGCAATGAGTACACTCACATGTGCCTGCCCGGTCCATGCAATATTCATTTTGAATTCATTGTAACAGAAATTATTTTGAAATACATAATAATTATACATATATAACATAATGATTTGAAGTTCATTTCCCTCCCTTCCCAACTTACAATAATTACATATTCACAGCTCAAATGATATTCTGACCCCAAAGAGCTTAACACAATTCACTATACTTTTAAAGCTGAGGTTCAGGTGTGAGTATCACAAGATAAAACTTCCACAAATCCCTATTTACAACTCTCTTTCTTGGTACATGTATTTTAAAAAAATCTTCATGCCATTAAATTTTGTGACAAACATGATAACAGGTTTTCAAAAAGGAAATAATTAAATACCTGGCTGACAATAAAGATGATGTAGGGATGTCATGGACTGGTGGATACATCACTCGACTGGGGATCACATGGTTCACCTATGGTGTCCTGCCACAGCACTAATGTCTGTAGGCAAGACATTTATCTACATTTGCCACTCTCTACCCAGGTAGGGCTGTAGGGATGTCATGGACTGGTGGATACACCAGTGGACTGGATCACATGGTTCACCTATGGTGTCCTGCCACAGCACTAATGTCTTTAGGCAAGACATTTATCTACATTTGCCACTCTCTACCCAGGTGTAGTAAATGCAATTACTAGGAGCTGCCCAACCCCATATCCTGCCCATGCTTAAACAAAACAATCAAAATGTATAAAATGGACAGTGTAAAACATTCCTGGACAAATCATTAATTGAAATAATGTAACCTTCCACTTAACGATTGGTGTGAGAAGGTTCGTGCATGGTTGATGTGGGCCATAATGAAAGTCATCCCTTCTAAAATTCTTCCAATTGACAGGTAAATATCCAACGGAACATATCATTTCACTTAAATAATCTATGAATACTAACACTGCAGAAAACTTGGGAAGATTTAAGAATGCAAACTTCCCAGAATACTGAAATGTGAAAGTACGTTTAGAGGTACACTAACATGAAAGTTTCTTTACCAAAGGAGGCATGATTTTGGATTTTACAACTAATAAATAAGGTTTATTTCTTATAGACTTGTCATATCTGTATGTCCCAGCAAATCAAGATCTTGTATAAGGACAAGCATTGAATTTCAAAGTTACTGACACAGTTTCATCATGCACAGGGCCTCAGAACAATCATTTAGGATAGATGATTCCTTTCTTTTAAATTCTTTTCACTCCTTAATTGAATAAATGTAACAAGGGTATGAACATCAGATCTACATTTCCTCAAAAGTGAGTTTTAAATGGAAATCTTCATAAATGCAAGTTAAGTACACTTTATGATACTTTGACTTGCAATAATACCCTTGCAACATTTCAATGTTGTTTTTTTCTCCAGGTTTAGTCACAGCTCATAAGATTACGCTGAACAATGATGCCTTTGAGATACGACTTCACTATTTTGATTTGCAAGCAAGAAAGAATGAAAGAAGACAAAGTGAGCTCATTATCAAAATGAAAAAAAAAACACAAAAAACAACTAAGTAATGTCTGGAAATGCTCAGAAGACATATACCCATGGTGGTGTTATTACTGCTTCACGTGTAATGCAAGACTTTTGCACATGGACAAGTGTAATTTGATGAATTCCACAAAAATGTTTCATATGCACTCAGTGTTAAAGTATAATAAACATTTTGTAATTCGTTTCAAGCGATTGGGGAAGGGGGATTAAGCAGTAAATAAAATGTGATGAATACCTTGAGGGTTTTAATCCATCATCTAACCACAAAGAAACATCTTAGGATTTGTCTATAACCTCTTGGGTTATTCACATTAATGTCCGCAAAGAATATAACCCATGAGCTGTGACTAAAGGGAAATCAACCTGGAGAAAATTATGAAGATCAGCTAACCCGTAGCTCCATAGCCCATTCAGGTGGTCTGCTGTCATAGGCCACACCTGTACAACTCTTTCGACTGGAGGCATTGGACTGAGATGTGGAGGGCTCTGCTGGCTTGCTTGCACCTGTGGAGGTGTAGACAATAAAGGGAGAAGTTAAGGTCTGGTAGGCCACAAGATATTATAGAATCAGTTCACGCCTAAAATGAAATCTAAGAAAAGAAACATGGAGTACAGCGAAATACTGTTAAATTTGAGAATAATTGCTCTCCAAATGATAGTGACCATTTTTGTTTTCCCCCCCAAATACTCAAACTTTCATCTTTACATTGTAACATGCAAAATCACATAACGATGGTATGATTTCAAGAAAATTTATCAAATTTCTAAACCAAGAGCATTTTTATATTTGGTAAACATGACTTTTATCTGCTAATGCACACAATGAATTATGAAATGGCTTAAAGAAACCATTCAAACAACTCTCTTACAATTACACCAAAAAAATTACATGAGGGTCAAGAGGAATTTTGCACTTAAAGTTTCAGAAGAGATTTAAAAAAAAAAAAAAAAAAAAAAAACCCTTAAATCGAGACCTTGTAATAACAACGAAACTAATATGAGAGAAATATATATAACTGCTAAAACTAAAGAGAAATTTTACTTTCATAATTACAAATAAGGTACTTATGAATATCTAAGGTACTTAAACACTGCTGAGTCTCTTAGATTAAGGATCCTACATGGATCATCATCCAAAGAAAACTCTTGATCATTAATGATCAATAACAGGTAACATCACATCATCACTGTATAAAGATTTTAATAGTGTTCCCATTGAAAATAAAACCTCTACTAGTTAAATCAACCTACAAATATAGACCACCTGCATATAAAGACCACATATCTTGTCATCCTTGAGCAACCTATACCCATATTTCTCTCTATCAACAAGTTTTCATAAATTTTTCAAAAATCATAAATGTTCTACCTGCATCTTCATCTACAGCAAGCTCTGATTGTTGATGTTCAATAACATGTAACATCACATCATCACTAAAAGGAGATTCCAAAAGCTTTAGCACCCTTTGAACCTGGATGAAATAGAAAAATACTAGTTGTATGAATCTCTCTTTAAGTTGTAGTTATTTCTTTCTCAATGGGGTCTTCAATATGATTCACTTTCTTCATGGTTGTGAGTACACTTACAAGTTTTAGTGAACATGTTCCTATGATAATTTACATATTTCTATTCATTTAAGGTACAATAGATTAATAAAGATTCAGTTTAGTTTTACTTAAGACATAATCAATGAAAGCTGTAGCAAAACTAAAGTACCAATAGCAATGGAAAATTGCAATTAATCAAAGGCTTTCATGGAACAATCATTTTTTTGTTGGCAAGAAATATTCCAATACCACTTCAAGGTTTGCAGAAAATGAAGAAGATGGAGGATGTGTTTTCATCATATCATTGCTATAGGCAGTTTGAACAGCCCATATATTGATTCTGTATTTAATATTAGGAACAAATTTTCAACAATTTTTTTCTTATTGAAATTCATTTAAGGTACAGGAACAGGAATTTGCAGTTCAGCATTATGATGTGATGGCTGCAGCCAATATCAAGGTTAAGTGCAATTCATTTCCATGGGTGCAGTGCCTTGAGCATCTCCATTCCATAATCAGACCAACCTCTGAGAAGTCTCCATTCTCTGCTTCCTTGATGGCATTCTCTGCTATGTAGTTACGTAGGATAAACTTTGGGTTGGTAGCATTCATGACTTCCATTCTCCTTCGGTTGAGCTCCTCTAGACCTGTCTCTGTCTCATCAATCTCTTTCATTAGCCTGGTCTTATACTCCTCCAACCACTTGGCCCAGACAGCTGAATCATCACTCCTCTTCTGTTCTGCTGTCAGGCTCTGTGAGAAATGAAAGGGTAAAAATCTAGGTGATCTGACAGTGAAATTTACTCCAAAATTTATTTCATGAAAGAAATAAGTTAGGGTAAGGGTTGCAATAAGGTTTTAGGCTCAAGGTGTTGGCTTTGGTTATGTAAAATGTTGGGAAGCTCAGGAACTGGTTAGTTTTACGAAAGACAACAGCAACTTTTGCAAGAATATCAGGTGATCAATCAAATCTGAAGTTGATTATATGCTTTAATTCTGTCAAGTTCTACATCAAAAAGCTGAGGTAAGGAATCCTAATTTAAAAACTGCCTGTAACATTTACTTTTGGTTTTCTTTTTTTTCTTTGGTTTGTTTTGTTTTGTTTTTTTCTTTCAGAGATAGTACTTTCTACTTACATACTAGTGAGTCAATCAATTTGTTAAGAGAACTGTCAGGACAGCACATTCTTTTGAAATTTTCTTTGGAAGATATTCTTCAGAGCCATCAATTGATCTTTCTCGTACTTGATTCATTCAATTATTGGCAAAATTATTGCTGGTGCAAAATTTCACTAGTCTCATTTTCTTCGCTTTCCACTTTTCTCATTTTCTGTTTCTCCCGTTCTTTCTATATGTCATGTATGCCATTTCCTACTTACAATAAGCTCTTTAGCCTTTTCTAGTTTAGCTATCTCTTTCATGAGGGTAGCACTGCTACCATATAGCTGCTCCAGTAAGGATGGGTTACTCTGAGTAATCATCATAAGCATCTGCAGTTGGCTAAAAGACAAGCATACACAAGAAAATAATAAAAGCTGACAAGCAATAGTAAGTGCATGTATCATACATGTCACCACCCATTTACATGACTATTTATTTCATAATTGTTTTGTAATGTGTTACCCCCCCCCCCCCCCCCCCCCCTCTAAATAAATTCCTTTCCACTTTGCTTTCACTTTTTGGTGACTTTTCTGAAATTTGCAAGGTGTTTTGCATTATTTGACATACATGTATATACAGATGACTTTCCTTAAAATGGATCATACCTGTTTATAGAAAGGCAGATAACATGCTGCAACATTCCCTGTACAGGCAACTTTGACCATCAATCCAATAGAATTCAACAACTCCATACAGTGAAACCTTCCATAGTGACCATCTTTCTAGAAAGGTCTTTTTTTTCGCTTTATGCTTTCCTCTAATAGTATTTCTAACTAAAACTTATATTAATTAAACATGTACATAAATGCCACTTTCTTAAGAAGACCATGCTTCCAACTGTCTTCATAAACAAGTGTGACTGTAAAGCACTTCAGTGTGAACATAATTACAGTACTGTAACTCTCAACTATGAAACTGATGGAATGGGATTTCCCCTACCTAGGATGAATCCGAGGTGAATTAGCTTTCCTCAGTTCTTCCACACTACAGCACTGTGAAAGCAGGTACTCCTCTAGCTTGCTGTGCTGTTCTTCAAAGCCTGGTGAACCAGGTAAAGGGAGTGTGCTCAGGGAACGGAAGACGTTGGTGAAGTCTGCTCTTGTTTTCTGCATGGCCGTGTGCAACGAATCTACTAGGGCCCTAATAGAATATATATGAACATATTGCTTAATTATATCTCCTGCAGTACTTCCGCTGATAACATCTGCACAAAAAAGGTCCATACTTTCTTTCAAGACTAAACATTGTGTGACTACAGTATGAAAGGATGAAGTTTGATGGTAGGTTGGTGATGCTTCATATTTTCTATATTTCTTTGAAGATCACCGAATTACAAAATAAATGCATACGCTTAACTTCATGTAAGACCAGGAATCAATTTTCAGTATCAGCTTTGCAGAGTAACTGATAGAAATGAAATTCATAGCTGTAACCATAGACATGTCAGCAACATACAATGTGTAAAAAATGATGCCTAGAAATTTTCACTAATTGTGATACTTTCTTGCCAACCAATCACTAAAACCAAAAAAAACTTCTGTTTTCAGTATATAGAAAAGTAACTATACCTGTCTTCTGGAAGATTTTTCTGAAGCAAACCCAGCTTCTTCCTCATCTTTTTCAAGTAATGCTCTTCAAACGTCTGATCAAAGAGCTCTAGCTCTGCTTTGGATTGTTCTTCTGGAAGGCACATTGACAGAGCTTCAGCAAACTTGCCCAAGTTCCATCGACACATCTCAGGTTGACGGGTAAATGTGTAGCGTCCCCTATCATCTGGAAATCAAAATGAGGGAGTACTGTTACAACTCAAAACTTGGTTTAAAAGACACTTTTACAAGTGTAAAGAGTACTCTTGGGTAATCTCTCTGGAACTTTTACACAAAAAATTAAGATTTTCTATGAAACTTTATTTCTTACATTCCCGAAGAGTTAAAGACATGTCTTTTAAGAAACAGCCTTTTTCAAAATCTGTGAGTTATCTTTACATGTTTCCTATTTTTTACAAGACAAAGCCTCTAAGGAAACTGATGAGAAATGGAGTTCATTTCTTTTTATACAAAAAAAAATAAAATGATTGCTTTGCACTGATTTGAAGAACTAGCAATCTATTATGAAGATTATTTACAATTGCCACTGCCTATACAACAGGTCATCCTAAGAAGAATGAAGACATGAGATTACTCACCAGTTGAATTGCATATATGATCAGGATCATAGCCATCCAGGAATCCAAAGGGACCATAGTCTATGGTGATACCTAGGATACTCATATTGTCTGTGTTTAGCACACTGCATAGAAAATGGACATCATTTAAAAAATATTTAGTGATGAAGGAAGGACAAAGGAGACAATGGGGGAAGATAGAAATGACAAGAGAGTGAAAGAATAAAATATGATGGGGAAAAGGAAAAGGCAGTTAAGGGGGAGAATCAAGAAAGAAAGAGAGCACACAAAACAAAGAAGTCGAATCACAATGATTAAAAGAAATTGAATGACAACATACGATACTGTATACAATATCAGGACAGGTAATGTTCATTCAATAAGTTACCTAACTTCATATATACAGTGTGTAATCTATAAGGTTGTATGCTAAATTAAAAAAGTGCAGTCATGACAATGATTTTTTCAAATCTCTCTTTCTTGTATATCAAACTCATAAGGCATAATTCTATTACCCATACTCCACTAAAGACCATTAATTACAACTGAAACAGCTATTAATAATAATAAAAAAAAAAACTATGAAGAGTTGCAATAGATCAAACCCCATCACAAGTCCTCCAGCTGATGACAACCCTAAATATATAGCATTCCAATGTCTATGTAGTTGCAATAAATTTCAGTGAAAGTTGCTATCAACTGAGATCAAACGCATCCCTTTACAAAGAGGGGCCAAGGCCTCTTTTCAATTGCCTACGTAAGTCAGCAATCTGATTTTTGTAAACCCAGTTTTCTGCTGAGACAAAATACATAGCAAACTCCTGTTTCAAATGATTCTTTGGGCTAAGAATTTTACCCTAGATCTACAATAGCTCCCTGGCAGACTTAAGTAGATTACCTTGGAGGTCATGATTGGCTGATATGCAGCTTTCATACATATGCACAGGTAAATTCTAACAGCACATTCAGTGAACCATTTTATTGCATATTATTTTGGGGTGAAACATATGATGTAACAATGGACATGAGTAGGGTTTCTGGCGTAAATTCTGCTAGCTAAATTAAAATACTTAGATGTGATGTGAATGCAAGTTAAGCCATTTTGCTTAGCAAAGCCAGGTGCTAAGAAAAATACCAAATTGGTCTGCATATTCAATTGCATACAGCCCCTCATCAACAAACAGAGAATTCTTACCCATGACAAAATCCAACACATTGCCAATCTGCCACCATCTTGGCTGTTGATTTCACCACCTCCCTATAGAAAGCGAGATTCCTCTGGACAAGGTCCTCAGAATATTCCTCATAGATCTAAAGAAAGATAAAACACACAATATTTCCACAATGATCACCAATATCAGTTAACATGTGTATTTGAATGATTTATGGGTGGCACAGTGAATGAGAAACAAGTATTCTCATTAGAGATCTCAAAATACTAGGTATTAAAATTGTATCAATCTCTTAAAAGAAACTTTCTGAAAAACTACTACTAGTACATATGTGACCAGGCACTACAAAACCAACAAAAAGTTGCAATGTGTGATTTTCAGTAAAAGCTCAATAAAGGTGAATTTGGTTCGCATAGGTAAATTTTAGTTTTGAGTATTTCCTCTAAGGGTATACTTGTTCCTAAGGGATTTGAACATTTGATGGCCCCAGACAATCTACATGTAAAAGTGGTAGTTTAGACATTTTTAGTAGACCTATGTTTGGATTTTGTTCTATAGGTTTTCTTGTTTACAACCCTGAATACTTGTCCCATTTTTATCTCCTATAACTTAGAAACAGAGTATTTTCTTGTACTAATACTTGTCCACTATGTTAAGCAGGATGTGCTTAGTGCTAAGTTTTAGGATAATCTGATAATCCCTTCATAGAAATTTCTACTGAGTTTCAATCCTCCTTTTGTCACGTTTGCACTTTGCAAGTCAGAGCCCTTCAATAGACTGCAAATCTGGTGCTTCAAACTAGAAATCCATTAAGATCACCTGTAAGCTGCTACAAAATTTGAGATAAGGATTGTCCACTCAATATTTGATAAGTGTACCACCATATTAATAAATATGCCAGAAGTAATAAAAGAGTAATTTGCCTTGGGATAGAATGCCTGAATGGAATAATCCAACATCTTTTCCAAGATATCCTTTCTTCCCACACTAGGACCTTTTCTTCCTGTCATCTCATCAGGTGGCTTGAAGATCTCAAATGAACCAAACCTGAAGAAAATAAGACATGAAACCAGCAAGAAAAAAGAAAAATAATATGTATGAAATAGTACAGAAATGTGGCACTGAATAGTAATGACAGTGATCTCAGTTCATATTCATGCTGTACAAGTAGTACCTCCGCAAGATTTAAAATGGCGGGGGATCGTTTTTAAATCATCAAAATATGAGCCATAATTCCAGACCTGACCTAAATTCTGTTAAAAGTGACCACACAAATCTCCCCCATGTTTTCCATTTTACATCTTTAGTTTAAATGCTGAGGAATAACATGAACATGAAAGTAATATTCAAAGACCACAAACCTAAGAAATGTAGGAGCAATGCGTAGTACAATGGTTACTCTCTCCTGAATGGGGTTACCACTGTAGAAGATATCCCTCACTACTTTGGTGTCAGAGGTCACACAGCTTCCAGCTGGTAAAGGAAAAAATGAAAAGGTATTCATTATGGCATATTCAATATGCAAACTGGAAATGTGCTGAATTCCAAATAAGGCTTATGGGTCTTATTTTGATGAATGATTTTACTGTTTCTTTAGAACTTTCATGCCCTTTTCAATAATTCTTCCACTTTTGGTCCGCACTAAAATAGTCCGCACCCAGCAGTAAAATTTGCTTTCAGTAATTCACAGCGGACCATGCTTCTGTTACAAGGACCCTTTCAATAAATCTGTCAAAACTGTCAAAACTGAACTTATTACGGTGTCATCTTGTAGTTAGAGTGGAAGAGCTCACTATTTTGCGTGCAATATTTGATGTATTTGTTTTTTATTTATAGAACTTCGTTGACATATAAATCAATATTTTCTTCAAATAGTCATGAAAGCATATATGATAATAATAAAAAAAGAACAATACAGTGTGTCCCAGAATAAACGAAACCGAGATTGATCAATGTTTAGTCATATCTTAATCACAGTTGTGATTAATAAGTGGCACATATTTGTAAAGCTTAGACCTTCTTCTTTCATGGATGTCACTCATATGATATATATTTCACGCATGAGTGGATAAAGACAGTGTAAAGTTGGGTAACCAAAAATTTGTTTGGCCAATGATGTTTGAATTTCAAAGAGATAATCACATCTCTAGAAAGTTCATTTTCCGCCCTTTCGTTTGACACCTCAATCAGGAAAAATGAACCAGGGATGACAGAGATAACTTAAATTGAAATATTGATTGCATTTCCTTGATTTTTGAAATCATATGTTTCTTAACTTCTCACCAAGTTTTCGCACCAATTATTTGCATGAATGGATGCGGAGATGGTCACGCATGATCTAAAAACTTTTGTGTAGAGACTCCTCCTATCCCACCCTTCTCATCCTCATTGCCCATCACCACCCCACCCCATCCCTCCCGGAACCCAAACTCTACAATCCCTCAAGCTCCCTCTCCCTCCCTCGTCTGCTCGTTATGTGTGTGTGATGGTGTGTGTATTGTGTTATGGTCGTTTGTTCATCTGATGGATAGATTTAGTGAAACAACACTGCATAGCCGATGAATAGCACGTTAAAACCCATCTCTCCCACCCTCCTCCTCATCCCCACTCGGAACTCCAAACCATTAACTCTTCACCCCCTCACACTTCCTCTAGCTCCCTCTGTATGCCTGTTTGTGTGTTGATGTTATGGTCATTTGTTCCTCTAATAAATCTATTTAGTCAAACACCACTGCATAGCTGTCAATGCTTAAAGAATTCATTTCCTTCCATAAAAAGCTATTCATAGATTGAACCAGACATGACACTACTAGACAGACAGCAACATCAGCAACTTGCTGAAGGCTCTCGAGCTCAGAACGTCCCTATTTTGTTACTCGTTACTTGTTGATCAATCTGTTGTTAACTGCGAGGTGAATTATGTTAATGAATTGAAAACATACTTCATTATTAATCAGCTGTTATCATCTTTGTGAGGTTCCGTACTCACCACTCCATTTTCTTGATGATCAACCATGCATGAAGCTTTTTGTCTTCTTTGTTCACTGCTAGGACAGGCAGCGAATGCAAACGGATTCATGTAAGGAATCATGGAAATGCAAGCATCACTTTACACAAACAGAGCTTAGTCATCCCCGACTAATTTTCATCCATGGAGTCATAATGAAGAGCAGAAAATGAACTATTCATAAGTATTATTTTCATATCACAGTAACAGAAATATTTTCATATCTATCTCTTTGAACTTGAGGTACGGTTGTGCAAAGGACTTTTTGGTAGCCCTTCTTCATATTGTTCTAATTCACTCATGCGTGAAGTATGTATCATATGAGTGGTATCTAATGAAAGAAGAGGGTCTAAGCTTTACAAATATATATTAGTTATTAATCATAATTGCGATTAAGCTATGAATAAACCTCCATACATTTCGGTTTTGTTTTTCTGGGACACACTGTATATGTAACATAGTACAATACCCTCACGTAAACACATACTTTTTCACAATAATTATATAAACGAGAGTGCTCTTTCATAATATTTATATTATCAATGTATAACTACAACTACAAGTAGTACAAGGCAATGAAAGTGAGTCAATATCCTACTCTTATAACATAATAAAACTCACGGGCGCTGAAAAGCCTGTGACCTTTAACCGTGCAAGGAATTTCAGGGCAGACTTTGGTGCTGCTCCTTTCAGTAATTCTTTGGTCCACGCCTGGTCCGCTCCTGGTCCGCTCTCCGTGCTCATAAAAGTAGCGCTAAAATAGAGCGGACTATTTTGGTCCGTGCCGCTCAGTAATTTAAAATTTTACGACTTAAAGTGGACCTGGTCCGGACCAGCAATTTATTGAAAGGGGCATGAGCCTCTGGCTTTGCAAAAATGAGAATCGATATTTTGTTTACATGCAAGCTTTATTTTGTTATTATGGAAAAAAGGTTCTCATTAGTCTAATCTATATAATAAATTCTTGCACAAGTTGCACCCTAAGCAAAAGGATATTAGCAGGGGAAATCCTATATTAGTGCAAAAGAAATTCCCCTGCTTGTACTAGGGCATATCCCATATGTACATGTACCTCTTGTGGTTGGTATACCCAGGTGATGCATGGCCTCACTACAGAGGAACTCTCTGATAGAAGACCTGAGCACCTTCCTACCATCAGCCCTCCTGGAGTAAGGGGTAAGACCAGAACCTTTGAACTGGATCTCCCATCTCTCACCAGCTTGGTTTACAACCTCTCCCAAGTACCTATTATACATCAAAAGAAAGGGGCAAAGGCAAACTGTCACTGGTAAAATGTTCACTAACCTCAGATGTATTTACAGGGAGTTTACACTACTGACTAAAAAAAAAGAGGAAAATGTAATTTATAGGTTATTCACATGAAATTCCACCACATTTAAGGCCAGTAATTTTATCTTTAATGCATATGAACTTCTAAACCGCCTGATTTTTAAATAACTGCTACCAGTAAGAGTTTTAAATACATTCTGTTTTATGCTAAGTTTCGAGTTCCATAAAAATGCACAAAATTTTCTATAAGTAGTAGAGGATTATAGAGGATATAGAGGACCCAAGGGTGACATACATGTAATCTGTAGGACAACTCTAAACTCTTTGTTTACAATTGATCAATGAATCAATTTTCACTTTCAGGGACTGTTTCATGACAGATATTGAGAAGCTTGAACTAGACCTTTCTAGCAATTTTTTATCATTTTCATGCACAAATTCTGATTTAAAAAAAAACTTTACAATGCAACAAGCAGTAGAATTCAAACTAACATAGCAGCACCATCTCCAAGCTGCCCTGCAAAGCTACCAAACTGATGGCCACAGTAGCAGTGTGCTGCAGGCTCACTTCCTGGTATAAGCTTGTTTCCTGAGAAAAATGCAGGGAAGTCCTCTCTCTGCAGCTCATCTTCTGGCAAATCCAGTAGCTTCATGGCAGGAACAGAGTACACCACTGTCTTTGGGTTGGCAACAGGGGTTGGTTTCACACGAGAAAAGCATGCCCCTGGCACCTGGCGAGTGAAATTCTCTGTCTCTGGATCAATGGGTAACGTTCTCAAGACACGATTGTCAAAGTTCAGTTTGTCGATTCGAGCCATCTTGTAACCAGTCTTGGTGAAGCTACGGCTATCCAAGAATCGAGGATGACCCCACTGCACAGCGGGGAAGGATCTACTTGCTTTGTTCCCTATTGTGCTGTTTGAGTATCCTAGATTTTATAACAGAAGTGAGACAAAAATCACCATGATATACACTTTTAATGAATCATGCAAAATGAGGGGGAAAATTTATGCAAATTAGGCAAATTAGACCCTCCACATCATTACCCAACACAATGTAGATTGAGTCATCGACATTCTAAACGAATATCACACACACTAATGCATGGACCAAGGTATTTAATCATCTGAGCTGCGATAGTTATGATAAAATCAACAGATATGATATGCTAAGTTCATGAAATCTCCAAGTTCACAATTTCATGATATCTCTCACCACTCCATTCACTGCCATTTATTTCATCATTGCTGGTGACAGCTATTCACCTCCATATACTTAGTACACAGTGAAGATGCATGCGCGGAACAAGAGGTGACAGATACCATGATTTGGCCGACAATGACATGTCTGACAAATTCATTCATGGCCATGGCCAAGTTATTTCAGACCAGACTTTGTTCAACAACCACACCAGACCAGTGCAGTGGCAGTGCTGTCTCAACAACGGTGACGTAGAATGGGGGGGGGGGGGGGGGGGTCGTGTGTCTGGACGCTTAACAAAATTGAAGTTCTTCTCTTTTGTCTTTGGATTCAACAAAAACTATTTAATAAATAGCACTAATCATTAGTAATGTTTGTTCTCTATAATATTGTCCAACACAAGTGTTAGAAAATTCATCAAATATTGCTTGTAAACTTCTTTAAATGACTGTTTTAAATCCACTGTTCGGATCACAACCTGTCCAGACACACAACATCTGGGTAGGCCTACAGTCTATACCAAGATGTTGCGTGTCTGGACAGGATGTGTATCTGGACAGTCGATTTAAAACAGCCATTTAAAGAAGTTTACAAGCAATATTTCTAAAATGTGATATTATAGTTAGCCAGACCCGATGCCACCGGTGTCAGACAAGGACACACACAAAATCTTTTGAACCCATTTAGTATCCCGGAAGGTAATCAGCATTTGCATACATAGACTTTATGTGCCAGAGGTCGAACTTCCGGTTGACCTCAGCGGAGAGAACAAAATTGATGTAGACCGAATTTTTTGTCTCTAGTTCGTTAGCCTCTTATTTGGGTAAGGTCGGCTGAGGAGCTGACCGTACCCAAATAAGACTAAGAGGCGAACAAACTAAGTTAGAGACAGAAAATTCGGTCTAACGTTTAATAGGCCTACACGATGATTGGTGCTATTTAATGAATAGTTTTTGTTGAATCTAAAGACAAAAGAGAAGGCTTCATTTTTGTTAAGCATCCGGACACACGACCCCCTTCCCACGAGATTGAACAAAATCAAAATCTGACAAAGAGAACATAGGTTGGGGTCTATATAGGCATAACATAAGTTCTTTTCATTTTTTGCCTCCAACAGTCCAAGACTGACAAGAGTCTTACTGCGGCAGCCCGAAAGCGTAGCATTTGGGCTGCGCCCTTCATCGAATGGAAGCTTAGGTGCCTACCTTTGCAGGGCTCTCCAGCTCGAAATACACAAGTAGACTAATTATAAAGAAATGTGATGAAATTTAAGATACTTACAACAAAGTACGGTTAGTGTTTGATTCCATTAGGGGAAAGGATGGTCCAAAAAATGAGTCTTTATCCACCCAGATCTTCGATAAATCTTTTCCACAGGCCGTTGTTAGTTTGCAAATGCACATGCGCAAGTTCTCGTTTTTGTACATGTTTTTGCTATGCGAAACGGCGATCGCCGGGATGGCTTCAACTTGGCTAACAAGAAAACTACCTCAAATCATTGATTTTTTTCCTTTATTCATGAATATGAAAATATCATTATACACTATAGAGTATATAGCTTAACGATTTTATGATTTCTTCTTTTTAACTCTCCATTTCCAGGTAAATCCAGGGTCCTAACATTAGGTCCTCTCGGTTGAAAATCTTGCAGCAGCCAACCTCTATCTCTGTTCGTTCGCCTCCGCGCTTTTCGCAGGGAGATCAGTGAATTCGCGATTCCTTGCATTTCAACAGGCCGTATTAAAATGATCGATCACGTACGTCTGGGCATATATGTACCAACAATGTTTTTGTTGTTGTTTCGTATTGGTCAACCGTTTCATTACGGTTGAAATGCGAGTCGCACATTCGCTGATCTCCGATCCCTGCGAAAAGCGCAGAGGCGAACAGAGATAGACGTTGGCTGCTGCAAGATTTTCAACTGAGAGGACCTAACATTAGGACCCTGGATTTACCTGAAAATGGAGAGTTAAAAGGAATAAATCATAAAATCGGTAAGCTATATACTCTAGACTATAGTGTATAATGATATTTTTATATTCATGAATAAAGGGGAAAAATCAATGATTTGAGGTAGTTTTCTCGTTGTGCTGCCCAGCACAATGAGATTGCACACACAACGCTATGGGGCGCTTCTGTCTCTAAAAAGGAGGAGCGCCGACCCTACCATTATAAGAGGCTAACAACAACTGTTAGTATTAGAAACAGAACACTTCGGTCTACAACTTGGCGTGCAAAAAGGGAAAATTGATGGATTCTAAACACATTTGAGGTGAATATGATTTCCGAACAGAATATTTAAGATAGTAGCATTGTATATATATTTTATTAAAATCTTATTTACTTAAGAAAATGTTAATATTAGTAGGAGTTTTCACTGTGGCAGATGAGAGCTCCACCGAGAAGCAGTGGTTCGCAAGAAGGTTGCAATCAATTGCAAATAATTGCTAATTTTGAAACAACCATTCTGATTGGCTCAGGGTCTGCCCTTTTAAGAAGACATGCATGCAACAATGATTTTGATTGGCAAGTGACAATCAGTTGCAACTTGCAATCGATTGCAACTTTCTTGCAACACCCCAAGAGTAGTAGAGTCTAACTTACACAGCGCTGCTCCGCACGGCGTCTGGCCTGGCGGGCTAACTAACAGTAACACTCAGAGTCCAACTGCAGCTACAGTAAGAAAATCTAAGATTGTCCTCACGTATTTGGCTGGATGATGACTGGCCAGATTTGTCACAGCATATTCAATCTTGACTATTAGGGACCTGGATCAACTCCGTCTTCGATTAAGTGGCAAATCTCAACATGCATCGCATCGTGACAACACTGAAAAAGCTTTCATAATTAATTTTCCAGGTTAATGCTGTAGTCTTTAAACAGCCTACTAAGTTGATATCATAAAAATATCTTCGTCAGTATGATTATATCGTCCATGTGAATTCATCAGAATCTCAGTTTCTAAACTATATTTACTTTTTTTTTATGTTATATGGATACGAGATGTAACATTAAATGTAATAATGTGCATCTCATTTTAAAATGCTCTTTTGTAAGAGACTACAATCAGGTACTTTCCCTCACTACGTCATCTTCCAATTATATCGAGGAGCCGGATTGCGAGTGTGGGTGTATAATGTACACACCGTACACGTACATCGCAACATGCTACTACTACTAGTACTAGCATCCATGATCGCAAGCAGCCTGTGCCGCCCGTGCCAGATGGAGTATTGTTTTAATATTTAACTGAGTCTGATGAGTGATTGTAAGTGTAAGTTGATTCCACACTAGAGTAGAGGCTCACTATGTCATGTATGTCTGTATCAGTAGTACATGCAACACTGCACTGCCAGCTGCCATGGCTGCTGCCACTGTTTGTGTTTAGTTTTTACATGTCACAGTTACATCCAAAGTGAGACTAGACACCGACAACTTGCACACAAGGATGAATGTGTGCAACATTGCTTGTTATTGTTTGTTTGTTTGTTTGTTGTTGTTTTTTGACCATCTAAGACTGGAAATAATTTCATGAGATGGCCATATTTATGTTCATATATGCCTCCATAAAAACCAATGTGTCTCACTGTTATTGTTAACAAGTTAGTTAGAAACATGATAAATCACAAATATTGCCTCTTCTCCAAATCACAAAGTTTTGAACTATGCACTAGTGCTCTCTTAATCTTATCCAATGCCGGGATCCAATGCAACTTGCACTCACATGCATCATAGGGTTAATGAGTTACTGAATTGTAAGAACTGCATTATCATTACAGCAGTTCAGTCACTTATTTCCCTGTAACTCTATTTGCTCCTTTGATATCACTTTTGTGCTGTATAATTTGGATGCACATTTAGATCCCCCATGAGTTTGTCTGTATTTTTTAATGTATTCAGAAGTAGATTTCTATCTGTGGCAGTAAATCTGAACTGAAACGAAACATTAATGATGTGATCCTATGCCCTATGTAAGTTGGAGTTGTAATGACAAATAATCAGAATCCGTATAATATATTCCATCTTATAATAAATGTATGTTACCCTTTTCTGACTAGATGATGGCTGTGATGGAATCAATACGTAATGTTTTAACCTGGGGAAGGGTCTTTCTCACTGTCACCTTGGCGATGACATGCATTCTGGGAGATTTCCTCCTGACACAAGCCAACATCAATTCTAACTTCCTTAGAGCTGTCATAGACAATGGAACCCATGGCCTTGCTGGTCTCCTATCCTGGGCAGTTGTAGTCAATCCAACTTTACTACCTCTTGGATTGTTAGTGAGGGAGCCCTTACTGTGGGAAATTCTTCTTTGTGGCATCCTGTCATCCTTGTTGGATCTTGATCATTTTGCAGCAGCTGGAAGTCTTAAATTACAGGTACTTGTGAGAGTATGTAAGACTGGCATGCATGTAATGAATACCTGCTACTAAAGATTTATGCTTACTGTAGAAGCAAGGGCTTGGATTTAATGGAAAAGTTAGCCCACCCCAATACACTTGCACATTCTTCCAGTTTACCAAGTCAAGATGAAAATGTTCCCTATGTGCCCAAAGGCTAGACATTTTATTCTTGCCCAACTCAAATTTGATTTCTTTGATATTATGGTTGATAAACCATCAAACCAGCTGAGGAATCATTGTAAGTTTATAAATATAGATTGGCTGGGTAAAAAAAATTCCAAAGGCAGTACCAATTATGTTTTGGAAAATTTCACTCGTAGATTGCATAAAATGTAATATTTTCATCTTTAGTTTTGTATATTCTTTCTGTTTGCATCATATTTTTCTAATCATTTTCATTTTAACTGTTCTATTTCAGAGTGCATTATCACACAAATCAAGACCACCATGCCACGCAACAACCCTCATCCCTGTAGTTTCCCTTATCCTTCTTGTCATCACAAGACTATTAAGGCTACAAAAGCTACGTCGTTTACCACTAATCTTCTTCGTTGCCTGGTTTTCACATCACATACGAGATGCAACAAGGAGAGGGCTCTGGTTATGGCCATGGGGAAGCACGTCACCACTACTATACTGGGTTTATATTTCTCTGATTGCTATTGTACCATACATTATGATAGCCCTAATGAATGTGACAAACTATTGGAAGGGTCCATCAGTCGATTCAAAGCATCTGCCAAGTATAGGAGTGGAACATGTGTGATATTTAACTCCTGATAATGTTCAGGGCATCACAAGGTATATTTCTTTTCAAGTTGTCTTACCTAGCATGGTGATAGCTTCTGTGAATTTTATAACTTATTGAAGGGGTCATTGGTGGATTCCAAGCATCTTCCAAGTAAAGGAGGGGTGGGACATGTTTGATATTTAGATGAAATGCAGAGCTTTGTTGAGCTCATGAATGATGTTTAGAGCCATTGGAATGGTTTATTGGTTAATACCAGGCATCTTCCAAGATTGAGAGAAGTGCATCATTTTGTAGATTGAACTAATGATTTGAAGTGCAGGGTATTGCATGGGGTACATTTTTCTAGAATGTCCACCTGTGTACTTGGTGATGGCACTCCTGAATACTAAACATCACAAGCTATTGCAATGGTCCAGAGGTATGTAGAATCAACGTGTCTACAAATTGAAGCAGTGGATCATGTTTGAGTTTTACATCATGATAAAGGACAGGGATGAATGTTGTGACTTATTGTAGTATTCTCTAAGTGGATTCATACCAAGTGCAGGAGCCTGTGACATGCGTCATACTAGTAACAAACTCTGGATGTAGCGCAGGGCACTACAGTATTACAAAAGAATAACGGATAGTCATTGAGAAAAAGGATAGCAACATCAGAGAACAAAACACTAAGTAGCTGCAGAAACTATTCCAGTGGATGGCTGGGGGGGGGGGGGGGGGGCAACGGAGCATGAACCCACTTATTTTGCCAAAGGCACCGCTGGGCTGCTAAATGCCATCTCACATAAAATTGGCACCATTTTATAGGAAAGCAATCCTTTTGGTGGTCAGAAGAATGGTGTCATTTCCTTACTGATAAGCATGGAGCGCTCTTTCCCATGTTCCTGAATCTGCTATCATATTTCCTATGACATCAGGAAGAAGAAACTGATAACCTTACTGAAAGGATGGGAAAGTGGAAATGAACAAAAAGAGGTTGATAAAAGTATTCATTGTATTTTTGTTCACGTGTTCTCTCTGTAACCTGGTGCTGCTTTAGCATGCAATATTAACATTCCATATACCATTGTATGGTAGATGTTATGTCAATGTAAATAAAATACATTTAGACAGGCTCACAATGTATCTTTGGTACCTTTGCATAGATCTTTGTGGCTTAAAGGGTTACATATGATTCAAGTCCCAACTTCGTTGTTTTGACATACATGTACATAAAACACCCCCTCCCCCCAAGGAAATGTTGTCAAAGTTAGTGTTGGCTCTCTCTCCCCCCCCCCTTATTTGAGAAAAACCTTGCAATGGGGTTGGGGTGGATTGCTAGATGCATAAAACTGCATCTCCAATATTCCCTGATCTCAGAGACGCCAAGGTCAAAGACAAGTAATGCGGGAGGTTTTAGGCAGGCAATGCGTGAGATCGCCAGGCGTGTGTATAATATATATGAGGATAGGCTGTGATGTAGGCGTGAGAAAGAGATTTTTGGGGATGAGCAAGAGCCCCCAATGCGGGAGTCTCACGCCTAATGTGTGAGACTTGACATGTCTGTGATCTGCCTGCACTCAGTTGATTTAATACTTTTTACCACTTTATAAATATTGGAGGGTGCCTATTTTGTCATTTTGGTTTCTCCTTGTTTAATTCCTTTTCTGTTCTTCAGTTGGAATTAGTTCATTTTAAGGTCAAGTTTCAATAGATGTTATGTTGCCATTCTCCTCATCAGCCTCTGCCCTACTTCTCTCGTCACCTTCATTCCTTTCCTATTCAGATGTGTCCATCCATTCCTTCCACACATCTGGTTCTTTTGTTGAACATTCTTCATTACATAATCACCCAGTAATTGACTCATCTTCATCCTAGTTATTTTCTGATTGGTTCTGTTTTTGAATTAGTTTGTTACATTTTAGTTGGATCCTTCCATTTTCTCTATGTTCATTGGTTTAGTATGTTTGAATATTTATTATGTTATGTTTCTTTGGTAACAAATTTGATGTGGGCCAAGGAGCCATGTTATAAAAGGGCATTTTATGTGTAAGAAGGATAGATTAAACACACACAGACAGATAGATAGCAGAGACACACCAGACTACAGACTGCTTCTTTATTTCCATCTCCTGAGTTCCTGTAATGTTTGAGTTTGCTGAATGCTGAAGGTTTGCTGTTTGAACTTCATTTTTACTTCACATTAACTGTATATTTTACAACCCTACAATATAATCATAATTTTATAGCAATTTTAATACTTTGTACCTCAGAGTAACAGCATGGCAGTTTGCAAGTCAACCTTTCACTTTTCATTTGCCTGTTTTGATGGAAGAGGCCAATAGTTACCAAGTTAGAATTTTATGCCTCAAACAACAAGGTGTTCTTTATTGTAAAGTAATAGGATTGACTGGCCCATAAACCAAAATAACTGAACCCATTTTTGAACATATGAAGAGATAGCATATGAATAGCCTAGTATATACCAGTATGGAAGGCATGCCTTTCCCAGACAGTCATCTTGCAGAAAAACAGAGCTCTTTCCTCAGGTTTCATAACAAAATTTTATCTACATGTACTATGAACTATGTACATTTCTTCTTGTACAGTGTATGTAATTACATGTGATGGAGATACATGTACTTGTATGATAGCCCAGGAGCCTGTCCCGAAATAGTCACCCCATTTTTTACGTATGAAATTTGACCCCTTAAAGTAGTTAGACCATCCATTGGATCCCATTCACAAAATGCACGTCAGACCGAACATATCCACCGGGGGTAGCCCCCAGGGCCTCCCAAAAGGGCCCCAAAGTCAGGTTGATTTCACCCCATCTAACATATGCACCAAACTTTGTCAGGAGAAAGTGGTACGACTATACATTACCAAAACACAAAAAATGACAAAATTTTCGAAGTGTTGTCAGACGGCCCCCTAAAAAATGTATAGTCATACAACTTCCTCCTGACAAAGTTTGGTGCACATGTTAGATGGGGTTAAATCAACCCAACTTTAGGGCCCTTTTTTTGGAGGCCCTGGGGGCTACTACCGGCAGATATGTTCGGTCTAACAAGCATTTTGTGAATGGGATGGATTGTCTAGCTAACTTTAAGGGGTTGAATTTCATATGTAAAATGGGGTGACTATTTCGGGACAGGCTTCCCAGACTATGAAGTACATTGTAGAACCCTTACATATCTATCTTTGTGAGGAGAAAAATTGACAGGAATGAATAAACTTGAGAAAATATGGTGTGCATGTGAACTTATGGACCCCAATGTTATGTTAAGCTACAACAGTTTCATTAGAATTCGGAATACATGTCTTCCCGTCTGTTATGCAAAATACTTCAATATGAAGCAAACAAACTACAACAAAACAATCATCAATTTACATTGCATGTAATATGCAAGTTTTATTACAAAAGTTATGTGTACATTCATTTATTGCAGGTAAAATGAACTCAAAGATCAAATAATTCAAGTAACGGTACATGTATCATTTCATTGACATTACAGTTAATCTAATATATTCACTGTAAAATCAAATTCAGTATTTCTTTAAAATCAGTAAAAAATATCAGTACATGTGAAATTATTTGTATGAAGAAAAAAAATGTGTACAATTTCTCATTGAATGAAAATATATGATTGTTACACTCGTTCAAAATTGTGAGTTTTTAAAAAAACAATTTCTCTGATAGTAAATCTGATTTTTTTCTTTCCATGAATATCATAAATAAAATAATGTAATAAAATTTCTGACATGTCCTGTAAACAAATTGTATGTGAATCTCCCATATATTGTCTTTAGAGTCTAAACTTTCGACAAGTTTTCTTTAAATATTGAGCCATATCCCCTACCGAAATTGTCAAATAAACAGTTATCGTGACATGGATGATGCCGTAATTGTCAAAATTCATCTCTTTTCAGAAATATTTCATTTATATGTTTTCATAATTACTATGCTGCTTATCAAAATACTGAATAACTTTGAACATCATTTGTGTTATTCATGCTGTCCTTTGATACTTCAACATACCAGTAATCAGAAGTCATAATTCATTTTAATTTTCCACAGTTGATGGGAAAAATCTTCAGATCTCTTTAAAAAATCAATCATTTACTTGAATTAGACATGTTTAGTACTCAGAAGTCCATATATTGAATGACTGAAATGATACATTCAAAAATTCATAATGAACTATTTGATTATAAAACAGAATCTTTTAATTGTAAATTGATTATACATGTATGTCAGCGCTTCTCAACCGGTGGTCCGCGGCCCACCGGTGGGGCCGCGAAGCTTTCTTAGGTGGGCCGCGAAGTCAGTCCAAAATATTTTGGAAAAATTCTTGAATTTAGCTTTCCAGTTAACGTCAAAGTGAATTGAATTTATTAAACATATCAAAATAACACCAACGGTTGTGGATTATCGTCAATGCAATGTGCTAAAAATTTTCGAAAATTTCTGTACATTTACGGTGGGGGTATTATATCAATCTTTCATTTATTACAACCATACTTGTAGGTTGGATTTTGTAATGTAATGTAGGTAGTGGTCCAGATAATTACCTCACAATTCGCTTTTTTCTTTTGTCATGTTTTATTGATGTTTTTTTCTCTTTGAGACTATGTGAGGTGGGCCTCAAAATATTTTCAGAATGAAGGTGGGCCGCAAAAAAAAATTTCAGTTGCCAAAGTGGGCCTCGAGGTAAAAAAGGTTGAGAAGCACTGATGTATGTGATAATACTGGGCCTAGATAATATAAGATTTCCGATAAGAAAATTTTGAATATTCTCCACTACTGTAATGATATACAAAGACCTGTCCGAGTTCTTTTGCCAGCATAAGTTACCAATCACATCTGAAATAATTTTCATTTCTGATGATTTTATTCTGCTACTATGTATTATGCACTATTGCAGCCAAGATCTCTTTGAAATACGAAGTGAAATGATACCTTTGCTGTCCATATATGCTATACCTCCATAATACTTGTTAAAATATGGGGACATTAAATGACCAAATATCTAGGACTTGCCTGAATGGAAATCCAATTACGCATGAAAACTGGTACCAACATTGGGTTGATGAAAGTCGCTTGGTATTATGAGGTTCCTTGTTGTGACAAAGCAATTCTGAAATACATAGAGGTGTATATATGGGTCAGGGCCCACACACATTTTATCATTACTTTTGAAGTGGCACTGCTTTTTGGACATTATGCATGTACCAATATTATGATCCTGAAACATGTTTTTCATACTGATGCAGACAATTTAAAACTGTACCAAACATTTATCGAAAAGTCCATTATTATAGAGTGTTTCCACCCTGCAAAACTGGTACCATTCTAACCAACACTGAAAAATGAACAAGCGGTAGATTACTATTTTGTTGTTGTTTTTAGTAGTTAGGTATATGGTTAAATTCCATGAAAAGCGGTAGCTTACTGCCTAAATCGGTAAAGTGGGCAAGTATGTGCTACCTGTATGGGGAGCTTTGAAGATTCAAATGGCGGAACAATAAGATGAAGAGTTTTCATAAGCATCATGTAGGGATAGTACTGAAATGGACTGTTGGATATTCAATTAGAGTAAGCTAAAGGATTAGGATTTCATACCTAAATACAATGTACGTGTAGTCCGTTTCAGGGCTATCCCTACAAGATGCATCTGTACACTCTTACACACTCTAAAAACTGGTGAGGTTATTGGTCATCGCAGTGTGTTACTCTCTTAGCTTCTGTATGACATATGAGCCAATGTGAAGTGTAATTAGATTGCAGATTAGGAATGGTTGTATCAGTGTTCGGAGAATATATATTTCAGTGGCCATGGTTCTATTTTGCATTTACGAGGAAAATCACTTAGTAGACAGAGGCACTTTGCTAAGCTCCACAGTTTCTTCCCTCCCTATATCATAAGTTATTTCTTCATTATAAAGCTTGGAGATCCAAGTCTTCCGATGCCAAAATCTCACTTTAACCGATTTGACAAGATAAGCATTGATAGCAGAGTTTTAGATATGTATTGTGATTTTTGATACTAAAAGCAATACCAATTTTGTGATGAGCAGAATTTCATTACAAGATAAGCATTGATAGCAAAGAGTTTTAGATTAGATATGTATCGTGATTTTTAATATTAAAAGCAATACCAATTTCGTTATAAGCAGAATTTCATTACAAGATAAGCAGTGATAGCAAAGATTTTTAGAGATGCATTGTGATTTAATACTAAAAGCAATACCAGTATTCACCTCCTAGGAAGTGGTCACTTTTTTATCAGGCTGTTCACAGAGGATCGTGGCACAAAATATCACAAAATCAATATCACAAAATCAGTGAGTAAATTCATTTGATGAAATTCAGAATGAAAGAAAATTGGTATTGATAATAATACACTATCAAATATTCCATTTCAGTTCAATGGAAATAAAAATTCATTTTGATAGATTCTCATTCTCACAGTTAAATACTACATCAAAAAATTTCATGAACCTGCTGAATAAACAAATGTAAAGTTAAAAGATTTGATTGTATAAGAAAAAAATATACACATCTGAAGACAACTATTGGCATATCTGGCATATAAATAACAAATAAAGAGACGTCATAACTGTTCCTCTATCCTTTCTTGAGATGAAGATGGTTTTTGACAGACAAAGAAGGCACATTCATAGGAGTATCTCATCATGGATGCTGGGTCTTGGATGTAAGTCGATCTCACTGACGTGTTCTCTTTCTGCAGAATGAGACACAAGATAATGCATCCATAAATTCTCTGAATCACTGTCCAGTGGCTGAAAGGTATCTGTGCAATGTGAACAATACCACAAAATTGGCAGGATGCATAGTGCTAGTGACAATGCTCCAGGCCTCATTTTGTCAAAGAATAAAGGTCTAGGGTTGGCGCTCTAATTGAGTTTTAGGAATGATTCAGGGCACAGGTCACAAGTGGGTATTACATGGAGAATGAATTCAGGGTAACGGTTAAAGTTAGATATACAGTGGAACCTCATTATAAAGACCACTGTTATAACAAGGTTATTTAGCCAGTCCCACTTCTTTGTATTTTATTGATTTTAGCCCTGATATAACAAGGTTTCGGTATCAAAAGGTAATTTCCTTGTTCCAGAGGAGTTTGTTAAAACGAGGTTTGTCTGTATCTAGTGTTTGTTCCAGGGTCAAGATTAAAAATTCTAGGAGTATACAAAGTTTTCATTGAGCAACGATCACCAGAGCAAGTGTCTTACATCTAGCCACTTAGTACTACAACATAATTTCATTTATCTCAATGATTGTGATTGCTTGAGCAATTATATATCTGAATGATCAGGCAGTTAAACAATTTTTCTCTTTTTTAAGTTGACAGAGACTAGATTGAGTACACTACCAAATTACTGCTCTACAGTGAAAGTCGTAAATTACTGTCAGTGAAAAAATACATTCCTTGATAACTACATTTACGGTTAAAAGGGTAAATATAAATCAAACACTTAAGCTGGCTATTACGCTGATAAATTATGTTGTTGAAATTGTGCTGGTACATTCATCTCTGAAACTCTGAATTAAGTGAGTAGTATCACTGCTATACAAAGCCCTAGCCCATTTCAATTTTCATATCAAAATCCATTGTGTATTATTGTGAATGTGATATTTTATATGAAAACACATTAGAAATTACAGAACTTATTTCATTGTGAAATATATCTTCATAATTATAAAGAACTCTGTCTCATTTCTTAGGTATGCATTATTTTACAATCAGTTATGAAAACTCACAAGCATTTTGAAGCCCATATCCAGAATGACTCTGCGGAGAACATCATAGCTGATTTCTACGGACTGCTCATTAGGCATGTTCTCAAAGTGATAAAGCAAAGGACCTGTTAAAAAAAGAAAAGAATGTAAACATCACAATTACATAGTATAATTATGCATGTTATCATCTTTTTTTCACGAAATCATAAGTTTATCATAGCAATCAGAAGAGACACAAGTTAGTGATGTCATCACTGTCGATGTCATCAATTCATTATTGAATCTCTACTGACTACAAATTTTGTAACTTGGAAAAAAAAAAAAAACAAGATGGTTTGAAAGCCTAAACTTTGTTCAGTATCAAATCCTCACAGAACATGACATGGCCATCCATACCACTGAACTTCCAGGGTAGCTCAAATTAAATACTCATTCACAGACTACAGGGCAATTCCACAACGAAATAAAACGTAGTATTGCTAAATCATTGAAATGCCCTAGTTTGGATTTCTAATGAGTACCCAATAAAATCTGAACAAGAGATAAAGACTTATCTAGCACTTGAATGCCTGCTTGTTTGAAAGTAACCTACCTAAATTGATCCAGTGTCCTCCAGGTTTCAGGATATGGTATATCTTCTCTATGTATGCCAGGATGTTGTTGGCTGTGTCAATGAAGTAAGAGGTAGCTACACAGTCCCATGATGCTAAGGAGAGTACGGTCAAGAAAAAGAGAATTGAATTTATTTAAACACGGTAAAAACTTACATCAGTCAAGAGACTGCTCTTCCACAAGTTCGTGAACATAATACATATGAATTAAATTATCATAAAACAAAAGTCAAAGCACAATACACAAATAATCATATGGAACCATGAAATTAAGCATGAGATAATCTAATAATTAAGCTAATGAACTAATAATGAAAACTTAGGATAAATCATACAAAAATGACTTTGAATCTAAATACACAAAGAAACAAAACAGAAAATAATGATAATCAGAATATGATTTACAAAATGAGATGAGTAAGATAATAATGAGAAAAACATAATAATAGTAACAAAACCTAATAATGTAAGATGAAAGTTGTCTGTGTCACGTAATCATTATAACTAGAGGGGAAAGAACAAAGAAAATGGAAAGAAGAAAAATGAGAGATCATAGGAGAGAAGACCGAGGAGAGAGAGATAAAGAGAAGGAGAAAAAGTAAGAGAGAAAGCAAGAGAAAGAGGAAGAGAAATAGAGAGAAGGAGAATGGCATTAAAAAGCCAAGAGCACATGTCCATTTATCAACATAATTGGTACTCTACTTGCCTAGAAAGGGAAAACAGGTTTCAAAAAATAGAAATATAAAAATAAGTAAATAAAATGAAATTGAAACTAATATCTAAAGCAGAATTACATCAATTAGACAATGCAGACTGGTTGCAAGCATTGAGTCAAGTTTTGTTACATATACATTTAAAAATAGGCTAAATGTCATTAAGTGAAAAAATATTTAAAAATGTAGTTATATTCAACTCAACAATTATTTCAAATGCAGGGGTATGCCTGGCTTTGAATGCAAGGGTATCACATTCCTGTTTGTTAGTGAATACAGATCCAATATCTTACATTTACAATAACTCATAATTTCAAATACCGAAGAAAGTACATTCTGGATCTAGCCTGACATAAACGTTCATATGAAAAATCATGAAAAATTATTTCATTTGTTGTTATAATAAACAAAGCATCAAGAGAATGTTTCTTAACAATCTAGCATCTATACCTAAACAGGGTACTGTCCTAAAAAGAATTGAAATTGATTCACACTGATCATAACTTAACTTCAAATTTATATCAATTGCAACTCGGTCCATAAAAGATAGGTAATTCTAAGTTTCTAATTAAGAGAAAAGGTGATGAGATAAGGATAAACAAAATACAAACCTTCATCAGTATAAACTTCCAGGAAATCTCCAGCTACCATAGAAAACTGTGTATTAGGTGAAAGAAGCATCGGATTGATGTCTGGGAAGTGGATAGGTCTGATCTGATTCGTTGATGACTTGTTATTGCTGAATGCATGTATCCATGGATACAAAGTAAACATGTCTGTTTCTGTAGACCTGTAAGTGTACAAAGAAAACATAACTATTGATTCTTCAAACACAGAAGAAAACTTTACTTGAAGTATGTTATATTTCCCAATATAATGATCTCTAGTAAACGAAGTACAGGCAAAAGATGTCTACAGTGAAAAATGAATTTTCAGGTTTTATAGCCTACTTGATATTCAAAAAGACATTTTTAGATATACAGCGGTAAACTACTTTTTAAAACTAGATGAATCTTCGACCATGTGTGGTCGAACTTTATGCCTCCGCCATTACCAAATCAGAAATAAATGGCACTTCATGTTGATTTATTTTCATTTATACAGTGACATCTTTGACCTTGACCTTTGACCTTGACCTTTGACCTTGTGACCCCCAAATCTAATGAGAGCATTGCCCTTTCCATATGCATACATGAGCCAAGTTTGTTGAACCATTAAATGGTTACTGAGTTATCACAAGAACGAACCATTTCTACGTACATAATGACCTCTATGACCTTTGACCTTTGACCTTGAGAACCCAAAATCTAATCAGATCATTGTCCCTCACATATGCATACCTGTGCCAAGTGTGAGCTTGATCAGTCAAATGGTTGTTGAGTTATAGTGAGAACGAGCCATTTTTATGTGTATTATTACCTCTATGACCTTGACCTTTGACCTTGAGACTCCAAAATCTAATCAGATCATTGTCCCTCCCATTTGCATACCTGTGCCAAGTTTGAGGTTGATTGGTCAAATGGTTGTTGAGTTAGGGTGAAAACGAACCATTTCTATGTACATAATGACCTCTATGACCTTTGACCTTTGACCTTGTGACCCCAAAATCTAATCAGATCATTGTCCCTTCCATGTGCATACATGAGCCAAGTTTGAAGCCAATCTGTCAAATGGTTCTTAAGTTATCGCGAGAACGAGCCATTTTTATGTGTATTATTACCTCTATGACCTTGACCTTTGACCTTGAGACTCCAAAATCTAATCAGATCATTGTCTCTCCCATATGCATACACGAGCCAAGTTTGAAGTTGATCTGTCAAACGGTTCTTAAGTTATCGTGAGAACGAAAACGGGACGGACGGACGGACGGAACGACCCGAAAACATAATGCCTCCGGCAACCACCTACGGTGGGCGGAGGCATAAAAATGCAGATTTTTTTGCGTTGTGATTACAAGTGATGCAACAAAGGTGCTATACATATACTCACAAATCTAGGTGCTACAAGATACAGAAATGTGATGCGAAGTGCAGTGCACTTAAAAAGAGCCCTGAGGTTTTTTGAAGCGATTTATCACTGCATATGTAAACAAGTCCTTTAAAGGTAGCCCGTCCCTTTTGCAGACCCAATTCTGAAAGTTCCCTGACTCTGTCATCATTTGAGAGAGAAAGGCTATATAACCTATCCCTGAAATTGACAAAGCGTGAAATTCGGTTTTAAGGAAATAATCTTCGATAATTCATCAGAGCTTACTTTTTTTCGTACCACAAAAAAAAGATCCGAAGATTTTAGATAGCGCACATTACAAAGGATTCACGTTACAGCGCTGCTGTACATGTACGGTACGTGTGGTGGCTGCGAGCTGCATATTTTCATTCTTTGTTTTTAATGGTACTTGCCAATAACAAGCTTAGTTTCAAGCCAGACACAATGACTAAAGTCTGCAATCCGATTTTAGCAAAACATGTAATAGCACTTGATATGAAAATTGAAACATGTAAAATCTTTATCATCAGAGTTCTGAATAGTTATATGAATATTAAAATAAAAATTTGAGGCTATTGCAAGCCTTCTTATAGAAAATAAATGAAACCATTTGCGAATTGTCATGATGTCACAGTAGACTTTAGATTATCTATGATTTAACCAATTTAGCCTTTACACAGATTAAAAGACTTGCAGTAACCAAATTTCTATTTTAGTATTCCTATCATTATTCCGAACCTCAATTAGTATAATTTCACTTGGTTAGAATTTCATATTTAATGCAAAATGTGATTCCTTCCAAATAAGATCAGTTGAACCGTATAGTGTGCAGTAGCCTTAAGAAATTGCACCCTTCTTCTAAAAAATAAATAAGGTTTATTATTTCATGAATAATGAATACAAATGCTGACATTCCTCAATAGTTATATTTTCAAATAACATTTTGTCATATGAACATGTTACCTACAAACTATTTATCATCAGAACTTAAATTCCAAAAATTCAAATAATCATTGAATACATTTCGTATAATTCAGAAAGGGATGTTCATTTATAGTATGCTTACTTGTTGAGGACAAAATGTGACGCAATGAGCATAAAGAGACTGAATTCATTGCCTTGACAACGGTATCCACTGCTTGCTATCTCAAAGGCTAATCTGCCCAGTCCAGCACCAGGAACCAACACATCAACTTCCTCTGGTTTGCTGCATATGACAAGGGAGACAAAAGAAGTGAACCGTGGGGTTACCAGCAAATTCATTGAACAACATTATTATGAAACTTTAAAAAAAGATGCTGTACAGTGTCACAGTCACTAATTATAGCAATAAGCAAAAATTAATAATAATAAAACAAAAAAAGGTAAAATTTTCAAATTGCAAATTCCTGCAAATGATATTAACAGCTAATCCAAACACCATCATGATCCCATCTTTCTCATGGATTACAAAACCAAAAGAAACAACATTTACTTCAGATGGATACCAGCTAAAATAAATTCTTCATCTCTCATTTGCTTATTTTACCTTTCTAGAAGAAATGGACCTCCCAGTCTTGTCTTGCACTGTGGCTACCTTGTTATTTATCAACTAAAATGAATGATAATAGACAAAATAACTCAAAGGACTGAAACACTATATAAAAATTGGCTTTAAAAGGGGGTTAAAAACATTTTCATCAAGAAAGCAATGCTCCTACACACATTTTTTTTTTTAATGCACCCTTTGGAAATTACTGTTTGATTTCTACACCAAAAGGTTTGTAACTTGCATCCTGCTCCTTCCTTCCACAGCTTTAATCAGAAGCAGACAAGTACCTCAACAAGAAGATTCAGTATCAATGCTCCCATCCCAAAATACTTACCATCCACTCTTGGGGTATAACTGTTTGATTTCTTCAATGATAGGTTTGTAGCATGCATCCCTCTCCTCCTTTCCACCCGAGCTCCAATCTCTGAAAAACTGCTTTAAAGTAGTGACTACTTTGTCCATATCCATCTTCACCACAGCTTTGGATTGCGAACTGTCACCCTACGCAAAAGAGATGGAATAATGAAGCAATAGATCAGTTTTACAATCATTAATTTCTATTCTTCTCATGGGAAATAAAATCCATGACTACTAACCCATTATTTGGGACCAGTAATCTATTATTTTCTCTAGCAACTTTTTCAGCTGGCTGCATTTCTTTGAAGATATAGGGTTAATGTTCTTGGCCCATATTCATGAAACCTTCTTAGGCCTAGATGTCACCTAACTGTGTACTGTGACCTATGTATTAGTTGACAACTAGCTTAGTAAGGTTTCATGAATATGGGCTCAGGTTGCTAATGGGTTTCTAGTTAGGCTTAGGATTAGAAAAGCATTGGAAGTTTTTTGTTTCAGTGATGTCTGAATAACTTCCTGGTAATTTACCTTCATGTCATAAAATAATAAACATTAATTAATAAGCATATAATTTGCATGGATTATGATTTAATAAACAACTTATAGTTTTGATACATATCTAGTAATCAATCTGAATGGAAGAAAGTGCAATAGAAGTTATTTATGGATGATCTTTCAGCAAGAAACTTTGATTTTATACAATCATAATCATTTAGACTTTTTCCAATCTGAAGAGTACATGGTGACATGTTTTCTGCCTCAAAAAAGAAAAAAAAATCAAAACATTCCTTGAATTCAAACTCACATTTGTCATGACTGCACTATTCTCAAACATATCCCTTGTACTATCCAGCATGAGTTTGATGATTTCATAGTTGTGATCAATGCAGTGTCTGATCTGTTTCAGGTGTGGGATGAAGTCTGGGAGCAGATCTTGGTGGTGCTTTGGAATGGTCTTGAAGGATGAAAGTGCCTGATCAACTCTGCTTGATGCATAGGTCCTAGGAGAAGACAAAGTATCATAGATTTGATATCAAACCCTTTCTTAGTACAAAAACAACCATAGCTTAAAACAAAGAATAATCTAATTTAAACTAATTCCTTTGAACGAAAAAACTCCTTGTATTTGATACTATTTATAAATGAAAAGCCAAGTTTCAGAGAAATCAGTTTTTATGAGGAAAGTTACACAAAGTTTTGACTAGTTATGAAGGGACTTTCCAAGAAATTTTAGAACCTAAAATCATTAATTTCTTACCAGAAAATACTATTTTCCCCCAAATACCAGAATAAATTCATGAACTTTACCTTCCTATAAAGCTGTTAGAGGTACTTATGCTATTTTTTGCTGCTTGTTTGCCTTTTTCAAGTAAAACTAAATCGTTACATTATATTGCTTTGGTCAAGAAAACAATTTGAAGAATAATTAAAATTTGGTAATGATATAAATCGTTAATGTGCTATTTTGGCGGAAAATAAAAATGTTCTCAGCATGATGGCAAGAAGTGAAGAAACTGTTTCACAAACAACAAGCTAATTTCACATGCATTCCCCAAAGTTGGTTTGTTTTTTCTTTTTTTTTTCAAAGTTAATTTTATTCATTTTTTGCTGTAGTGTTATGAAGAAGTGCTATGGTTTGCATACAAGCCCTTCAAAATGTATATATTTTCAATGAAGATTGCATGGGAAATACAACAGACTGAGATAGGTTCATGAAGTAATTCTAACTTTACTTAGAAAAAAAAAAATTTCAATACCCTTGGAGTTCAATTCAAGCAGCATGAAAATCTGAATTTAATACAATGAACTCTCAAGTGAAGAGGAAAAGTTTTACAATGCATTCTATTTCAGATAAAGACTTAGTCATCTGAAATGAAATACAGAATATTTCCTCCTCCACTTTCTCATTCTTCAACCTTTTAATTATTCTTAAGATCAGTTTGCTTCTTTCAAGCTTGAATATTCTTGCAAAAAACTTTTTTTCCTTTTCTTCTCAATTTTCTTTTCTTGGGCTTGGCATATGATTCTTTTATCAACTTCTTCTCTCCCTCCTTCCTTCTCCTCAATTCCCCCCCCCCCCTTCTTCTCCCTCTTCCTCTTCTTTTTCTTCTCCTATTCCTTATTTTCCTCCTTTCTCATGTTCTCCAACTTCTTCATTAATAGGGTAAACTGATATAGGTCTAATATGGAAGAAAACATTTCTCACTACTTTCATTGAAAAAGTGACACAACACAAAAACCTACAAATGGGACCAAAGATTTGAAACTCACTTGTAGTACATAAATGCTGATATAATTCGCATAAAATGCTGTCTTTCAAGCTCAGCTTCACTTGGGACATTTTCATGTGCCGTGTCGGCTATTTCAGCTTTGCTCCCTGCCATTTTGGATCTCTTATTGCCTCTCAAAGAACCTTTATTCTCCTCACAGCTCACCCTCCTGGGTCGGTCAGAATTCGACATCCCCGTCGTCCTCTAGCCAGCTCCGCCTCGGCCTCACGCTCGCCTCGCGCGCTCGACTCTAGCTCGCGCAGTGCAGCTAGTGCAGTGCTACTATATGGTGCTAGCGCAGTGCAGTCTCGCTTTTGTTTTTTACTTTATCTACATACTCTAGCAATGACAATGACAATGACAATGACAATGACAATGACAATGACAATGAATTTTATTCTTGAACGGCCCCGCCAGGGGGCATGGAAGAATAACAAACAAGTAAGATATAAAGATAACACAGAAAGCATATATATACTATTTACAAATCATGAACTTCATAAGGCAAACGACTTCAATTAACTAACTAATGATCAAATACTATTACTAAATAATAGTTAAATAGGTACTTAATGGCAAACAGTGGCAGTAGTATCTTTCAAAATATGTATACAATGTAAAAGGAAAATAGTGTGAAGACATCAAAATCTGGACATTATGATTTGACAGAATCGTGATAATTTCTTTAATACATTTTTGTTTCTAGAATTAAAAAGCTGCTTCATTTTCAAAACATTCGGTCGACGAGCATAAAAGGAATTAATCAGAGCTTTCCGATCTGTTTAAAAAAACGGACATTTAAAAAGAAAATGAAACTCGTCACCTGGATCATTCATTTTACACAAGGTGCACAATTTTACTTCTTGATCAGGAAGATATCGTCCCTCGCTTACAGGTAGTCTATGGTTTCCACATCTAAATCTACATAATGCTAACCGATCCGAATAATCAAGTTTGATCAAATAATCCTCAAAAATGTAACTTTCTTTAAATATCCTATAGTTAGTGCAAAGGCGGTTTCTATTTACTTCCGAACTCCAATTCTGCTGACCAATATCATTTAAACGAAGGTTGACAGCGGATTTAACCCAATTTACATTGACGAAGATGGCTCGGTCGGACCAAATATTAGACATAGGCCTACCACATTTGTCGAGAATATCTTTCACCTTAACTATCCACCTGGGACTAAAGATTTCTTTATCATGCAATTGACGTAAAAGGTTATAGATAATACAAGACAGTTTCGATCTCCCATGTACATTTCCATTTAATCTAAGCCAAAAGTTAACCATACGCTTCTCGATATAGTAAGACAGGCTTGTCCTCCCGAGCTCACCAAATGCCATGCAGTTAGCTGTTCCACGCTTCAAACCTAAAAGACTCTTAAGAAATTTCTTATAAAACATTTCAATACATTCTAAATTTTCAAAACCCCAAACTTCACTTCCATACAATAAAATTGGTGCAATAAGTACATCAAACAGTTCACATCGAACATCAATTGGTAAGGATAGTTTCCTGGCTTTGCTTTTCAAATGGAACATAGCTCTACGAGCTTGATTAATCTGTTTTTTCATTGCTTTCTTGAAAGAACCGTTATAATTAAAAATAACCCCAAGATAAGTGTAATCATAAACAACCTCAAGGGAATTTTCACCAAACATAAACTGAGGAAACCGACGGACACGTCCTCTGGAAAAAATAACAACTTTGGTTTTACTGGTGTTTACAGTGAGCTTCCATAAATCACAGTATTGATGAACAGCTAATAAAGCACACTGTAGCTCCTCAGCAGACTCAGCAAATATTACAGTGTCATCAGCATATAATAACACATACAGACGCAAAAATACCTCAACATCCTCATCACTTAAATACTCTCTTATTGCAGAGGAGCACATATCAAGACCTTTATAATGTCTACTAACAAAAAGTTCAAAATCATTAAGATAAAGTGCAAACAAAAGGGGGGATAAATTTTCTCCTTGGCGTACACCAATGTTACAAACAAAAAAATCAGACAAATTATTACCGAGTTTTACACAGGATTTTGCATTCTTATACATATTATAAACAACATTAATGATTTTTCCATTAATCCCTGATGATATCAATTTTGACCAAAGACTGGACCTATCTACAAGGTCAAAGGCCTTCTTATAGTCAACAAAAGCACAGTAAATTCTTTTCCCACGGTTTAAATACAAATCAATTAGACCATGCAAAGTAAAAATGTGATCCAGGGTACTATGCCCATCTCTAAATCCAGCCTGCTCACTTCCTAAAATACCAGCACACTCTAGGTAAAGCGAAAGCCGGGCATTAATACATGCTGTAAACAATTTACCAACACAGCTCAGAAGAGTGATTCCTCTATAGTTGTCTGGATCATCAGCGGAACCTTTCTTTTTGAATAATGGCTTAATCATGCCTAGACACCAAACAGAAGGTACAACACCTGTGTAAAGTACAACATTGAAAACTCCAACCAACAAATTCACGAAAGAATCAGGACAGTTTTTCAGTTGTTCATTAATAATATTATCGATCCCACTAGCCTTATTATTCCTTAATTTTCTTATAACAAGAATGACTTCTTCATAGGTAAAGTCTTTATTTATAGCCTCATTTATTGAATGATCTACAACAGAAGGATCAAAATCAATTTCGTTTGAACTCAAATCTTCTGGCTTCATACTTAAATTCTTGAAATGTGTCATAAATGCATTTAAACGGAATGTCATTTCCTTTTTCTGGCGATTTACAAGCATCATCTAACAGTTTCCAGTATTTCTTGGGATTAGAATTTTTCAATTTTCGCAGAGAAGTGTGAAACTCTTTATTATATGCCCTTAATTTTGTCCTAATAAAACGTTTGTTAGTTTTTGCTAATTTCCTAAGTTCTAACTTTGCATCAACAGAGTTCAACTTCTGCAACCTATGTTTTTCTTTAAAGTAGTCTTTTCTACGGGTTTCACAAGCTTTATCAAACCAGGGCTTATCAGTTTTACCAAAATGATTATTACGTCTACAAGCACTCGTCACCGAATGTGCTTTCTTACAAATTCCTATCGACACACATATACATATAGCACACATATACAGCATTATGCATAGCATGCACTCCGCGGCGCGGCCGAAGGACCACAGCTGTTTGGAAAACAGAAATATGGCATTTTTCATCGGGGGCCGCGGAAAGGGGGGGGGGGGGGGGGTGGTGGGGCTGCAAATGAAAGAGGGAAAAATAGAAAGGAGGGGGTGGGGAAGCAAAGAAAGCGAGGGAAACAGAGGGACAGAGAGAAAAACAGCAATAAGGAAAAAGAACATGATTTTTTTCACTTTATCCATTATAGGAAAAAAAAAATCGATTAGATAATACAAATATACAATCAATACAAAAACATGAGCAAAATATTTCTAAATGACTAACTTTAATGTTCGGGTTAAACAATCATATAAGTTGAAGATTACTACCATTATCTTAATCATTTTCATTTTCTTAATTTCAATTTGTTTTTGTTTTTCTCATGTTCTCACTGGTGTAGCTAAGGGGGCACAAGGGGGCCGTGCCCCTGTGAATCGGCGAGCACAAAAAAAAACCAATTTTTTTTTTAATTAAAAGAAATTTTAAAAAACATTCATTGAGTCCACTTCACATAACTTACCCTTCCCCTACCCTGCGAAATGAAAGTAAAACGTAAATATGCCACTTCTCATATAAGTTACCCCTAATACTGAATTTTAGTGTGCAGAAAATGCCATTTTCATGCACAAATTTTCAAAAATCTCCCTACTGTGGGAGGGGAATACCCCCTCCAACACCCTCTCTCTGCTCGGACTTGGTCACTTCGCTCCCTTGTCTTGGGTCCCCCCCCCCCCTCCTATATGCAACTTCTCTTACAACTTACCCTTAATAGTGAATTTTAGTGTGCAGAAAATGCCATTTTTGTTCATGCACGAAATTTTCAAAAATCTCCCTACTGTGAGAGGAGGGATACCCCCTCCAACACCATCCCCCTTCTCGTGCTTGGTTGCTTTGCTCCCTGGCCTTGCCCCCCCCCCCCCATATGCCACTTCTCATATCATATAACTTACCCGTAATACTGAATTTAAGTGTGCAGAAAATGTCATTTTCATGCACGAATTTTCAAAAATCTCCCTACCGTGGGAGGGGAGATACCCTCCCCCTGCTCGGTCGCTTCGCTCCCTTGCCTTGCCCCCCCCCCCCATGTGCCACTCCTCATATAAGCTGCCCCTAATACTGGATTTAAGTGTGCAGAAAATGCCATTTTCAAAATTTTCAAAAATCTTCCGACCAGATCCCCCCACACCCTCGCCTTGGCCCCCCCCCCCCCCGTTAAAAAATCATGGCTACGCCAGTGAATGTTCTGTTGTTTAAATTGTAAAGAAAAATTTCAACTTTTCCTCATTCTGATGGATAATTCTGTATATATGAAAATAGATTAATTTTGTGCTATTGATTATTTACAATGGATTAATTTTCTGTAATTTTTCTTTTACTTATAATATGTGAACTGGGCCATTGTGGAAAGCAGTTCTGTTACTAACAATGCTACTCTGTGTATAAATAAAACTAATTAAATAAATAAATGAATAACTAACTAAAACTAACTAACTAACTACATAAATAAATGAATGAAGAAAGGTAGGGATAAAAGAAGGCAAACGTAACAGGAGACCGAACAAAAGATCCTGCATCATTCTCTATCCACTCATTTTATGGCCCTGCTCTATCGAATAAACTTCTACTAAAGACTGCGTGCTGCCCCCTTCATTGTCCCTTAAATGGTCGGGCCCTTAATTGCTATACCGCTAGTCCTTCCTGGCAGAAATCTGAGTTCTTTCGCAACTATTGTTTCATGCTAGAAAATGACAGAAACTTGAAAGAAACTTTTGACATATTAAATCACATCTCACGTATCCTGGAAAGTAACAACGACCGAGAAGACATAGGGTGGAGTATTATCGTACACCTGCACAATGCAAGATGATTGAGCAGGTACAGATGTATGGAATTATGGCTCCGTCCCCCCTTTTTTTTATTACTTGTGGCCCCGTGTTTTAAGTGCATCATTATGATCATTTCCCTTTTAATAAGTGATCCCGTTATCTCACAAGGGTGGCATGCACCTTTTTACTGCTTATACGTTCACCTTTCTTTTTCTATTCAACATATATTGTTAATTCTCTTCTAATCATAGACACAGCCTTTATCCAAACGTGTTGCGTTTTATTTCCACCGATTTTCTAACAAGATCACCCATTATCTCCCGACGCCAAGATGCCACGCCAATGTGGCTTCTGATATGAGCCCCACTTCACCCCCCCCCCCCTCTGCCCCCCCCCCTCCCGTCTTATTGCGCTTATTGAGTTTTCTTGGGCAGTCTTTCACATACAGTAACAGGTTCCCACGTTTCTACCACAACAATGCAAGGCAGTGAATTAACTGATGAGTGGAGGGGCAATGCAGTATTATTACAAGCAACCCTTGCATGCCAAAGTTGCTCCTTAACCATCCCTTATGATTTCGGAGATGTGCTCCATCCCATATCCATGCCAACTCTACATTATGCTGTTTCTAATCTATTGAAAGAGCCTCATATTAAATTGTAAAACGAGCCCCTTTTCTACTTCCCTTTTCACTAGCAGTGGAGTCTTGAAAAGATAAATTGCTTTGGAATTTAGATACATCCCCCTTTTATTAATAGGTGTAGGCCTGATTTGAAAAATTTAATTCTGCCACTCATCTGCTGAAATATGCGTCTTCCACTCGGAGAGTGTACGATCTTTCAAAATTAATCAACTGTCAACTAATGGCTACCTTTTCTGGCCCCCTTTTGACCCCTTTCTCAACAGATTTCATATGACAAAGACGGTGCCCCTTCTCCCTTCTCCCACTCAGTCCCGTGGTCATGATGCGCGATCTTGGGAAATCCCCGACTTTTCAAAGTTTGTTTACATTATTTTTGTTGCCGATCGTAATGATAGATAATAATATATTTATTTTGCACCCCAAATCGTTTACATGATTAAAAAGATATTTAAACAAAAATATTTTTATCTGTTTTTGATGGTAATAAAACATTTCATATATTCTATTTTGCAACCTAAAAGATATTATATTCTTTCTGAAACAACATGTACGACAATTATTTACATCACATGACCTCTAGTCTGATCTCGGGTCATCTATCATCTTTGCTACATACGTGCAGGCGATGATCGATGACGCGACGCGCACGCCGACGGCAGCCGGCGATTAAAATATCATGTTTTTATTGTTAAATAGTTAGTTAGATCTGACTTACAGAGAAGTCACAATGGCAGAGGCAGTTCGACCCAAGAAGAAGGCAAAAAGAAAAGTGAGTGTCAACATATTTTTTGTCAACTGAACTGTAACTTAGGTTTTAGACCGAAGTGTTCTGTCTCTAACAGTCGTCGTTAGCCTCGTAATTTTGGTAGGGTCGGCACTCCTCCTTTTTAGAGACAGAAGCGCCCCAGTGCGTTGTGTATGCAATCTCATTGTGATGGGCAAGACAATGAAAAACTACCTCAAATCAGCGATTTTCCCCCTTTATTCATGAATATAAAAATATCATTATACACTACAGAGTAGACCTATACAATGTAGCTTACCGATTTTATGATTAATTCTTTTTAATTCTCCATTTTCAGGTAAATCCAGGGTCCTAACGTTCGGTCCTCTCGGTTGAAAATCTTGCAGCAGCCAACCTCATATCTCTGTTTGCGCTTGCCTCCGCGCTTTTCGCAGGGAGATCAGCGAATTTGTCTGCATTTCAACCGTATTAACGAGCTACCAATACGAAACAACAACAAAAACATCGTTCGTACGTATATACCCAAACGTACGTACGTGGTCGATCGTTTGAATACGGCCGGTGGAAATGCGGAGTAGCGAATTCGCTGATCTCCCTGCGAAAAGCGCGAGCGGAGGCGAGCGCGAACAGAGATAGAGGTTGGCTGCTGCAAGATTTTCAACCGAGAGGACCTAACGTTAGGACCCTTGATTTACCTGAAAAAGGAGAGTTAAAAGGAATTAATCATAAAATTGGTAAGCTACATTGTATAGGTCTACTCTGTAGTGTATAATGATATTTTTATATTCATGAATAAAGGGGGAAAATCGCTGATTTGAGGTAGTTTTTCATTGTCTTGCCCATCACAATGAGATTGCATACACAACGCAACGGGGCGCTTCTGTCTCTAAAAAGGAGGAGTGCCAACCCTAGTACCCTACCAAAATTACGAGGCTAACGACGACTGTTAGAGACAGAGCACTTCGGTCTACTTAGGTTTATACCCAGTTGTTGGGTGTCCGGACAGGTTGTGTAGACCTATCCGGACAGCATGGACAGTTGATTTTAAAAAGCCATTTCACTTAGCGAATAAAGATGACCAAGGAGAGTAAACAGTGAAAGTTTGGGTAAAATCGGACAATCTTTTTAAGAGTTATGAATTTTGAAAATTTCAGGAAATCCCTATTATGGGGATCCTTGAATTGGCAACTTTGCCAGCATCTGTCATCGTGGACAACTCTCAATTCTACATAATTTAAAGAAAAATTGATTTAGACTAACTGTTAGGCCTAACGTTAGGCCTAACTTAGACCGTAAATCTATATGAAATTTCAAGTCAGGAATCAACATAATTCTTCCCCAAATGCTTGCAGAATTGATATAGCCATGTCATACTCAAACAATAAATCAAAAGAATTTTTATTTTTCTTAAAAATAAAGAAAATGTTAAATTCTGTACAAAATGAATGGAGAGTTGTCCATGATGACACCACATAAGACAGATGCTGGCGAAATTGCCAATTGAAGGATCCCCATAGACCTAGGCCTAATAGGGATTTACTTAGTCTAAACTTTCAAAGTTCATAACTCTTGAACAGATTATCTGATTTCCTCAAACTTTCACTGTTTACTCTTCTTGTTATTCTTCATTCACTGGAAGCACACTGATGTCTGGGTTGAATTCTCCTTTAGACAGTTAGAGTCTAACTGTTAAAAGTTTAAGCAATTATCTACGATTACGTTAGTGAGCTTGCTTGCAGTGCATATCGTTTTGGTGAACGATGGTGCAATGCGCGATTAATTAGCTCTCTCACACATACACACATTAGGGCTTACGGCTTCCGAACATTATTATTGAAACGCTTGTTTTCGCTGCGCGGGACAAGAGTTGGGTGATCAAAAACGATATTCTCATGTGAATTAAAGGCATCTAAATGACGTCATTACACCTTAAAACCTTGAAATGGAGAGAAACATTCTTGATTTCATTAATGATTAAGCATTTTGGGGGATCCTTCTGAACTTCAAGCCATGTTTCCGAGTAGTCAATAGAAATTTTATTATTCGTGTAGTACCATTTTCGGACGTGTAAACGGTTAATCGTGTACTCGAAACAGGCCTAGTATAAGATGGTTTTGCCTTACCTAACAACATGCTTCTGATGTTCACTTCATTATCATTTGAATACAACATCGCTGACATATTTAAAGAGCTAGCCTAAGCCACAGGCGCCCAAGCATAATTAATAACGTTGACATGTTATGAGACGTGATGCATGCACCGCGCATTTGAACACAAATCTAGAAATGGAAGCTGACCCAGTTGAGTGATGTGAATTTTGTTCAGTTTCCATCATATCTCATCGCACAAAAGGAAGTTATTGTTAGGGGTTGTTTTGGTGACTCCACATGTAGATTCCCGTTGTTGCTCAGTTATATCAGAAGTTTTGCTTATCAAATACATCACATCATACATATTTGCTTGAGACGTGTTCAGACTGAGTGGAGACATTACGTGTAGTTTCAATGTGGATTTCTTTAGAAGGGGTATTACATGTACTTGCTTGTGTACACATTACATTATCATATCAACAACATATAACAATATCAAGGATGGTGTGGTAATTGTTATGCACAACTTCTTTCATAATACCCCTCTTTTTTTACTTCCAGACTCCAAAATCAAGCGCTCCTCCTGTGGTGGAAGAGTCATCGCCAAAGTTGGTATCACAAGACAAAGAAAATGAGGAGAAGATAAAGATTCAAGAGGAAAATAAGAGTGAACCTGCTCATTGTAGTGCAGGACACTCACAAGAAAGAGGTCAAAGAGACTCGGAAGATCTCAAACAGAGCAAAGAGACTGTCATCAAATGCCTTGATTCAAGTATTGTAGAGCCAGTGAATGAAAATTCTTCAGGAACCAAAAATGTGATTGTTGATAGAACAAGGGAAAATGAAGAAAGTGGAGATGACATGGAGAAATGGATGGATGAGCATAAGGAGATGGTACCAGATGTCAGGGAAATAAATGAGCCGGTGCAATTCAAGGAGCCAGATGAAACAGAAGAGAAGTTCAAAGATGTTGCAGAATCACTAGAGGATCCTGCTCAACATAAAGATGCAATTCCAAATTCCACCGAGAGTGTCCAAGATGGTGCTCCTACATGTACTTCTGAACGTGTTGCATCTACAGAGCTTGATGTACAGAATTCAGAAGTAAATGATGACGACCATTTGCAAATAGCAGGGATTAAGGAAGAAACTAAACAACAACAGGATGAAACCAAACTGGAGGACACAGAGGTGATTGTTGGAGAAGGGGTGAGAGAAAGAGACAACAGTGTGTCTGAGTCAGATGCTAACAAGGAAATGCCCTCCACCCAGGAAGGAGAAAGTCTTGAAGAGTTTGAAATCTTGTCTCCACTTTCCAGAGAAACTTCAGTTGAAGAGTCGTCACTCCCTTCCTTGGCAGCAAAAGGTATGTAAAGGGTAATCTGGCCATTCTGTTTGAGTACATACTTGTATCTTTCAATATGCAGTTTGTTTATATGGTAAACAAAAATTGTTGGATTTATCATGTACATAAACTTGCAAATTATCCCTTTTTATCAACTACATTTCACAAATTATTCAAGGATCTAATTTCTTTGCTGCTGCTAGGCATGACTCCACAATAACTCTTTTCTAAGCTGGAGCAGTTTGTCTTTTATGGATTGAGCCCTTTGTTGAAATATTGTAATTTGAGGTGTTGGGACCATAATTTTGGCACCAAAGTGTCCTTGTGTGCCTTAGAATTGAGCACTGAATACTGACTATGCTGAAGATATACGACTGGTGACATACATGTACATGTGTGTCCTCTGGAAGTCTCTTTCCTTGTGAATATCATGTTAAAAAACAACATTTTCAAATATTTCATACAGGAAAGACTAGCAATAACACATACGTACATGCAGAACAAAATATGGATCAGGTGTCACTGCATACCTTTGACTGGGTTTATTGGCATTGTTGCAATATACATTGCATGCACAGTTAGACTCCTTCAAAAAATTTCACTTGGTAAATTCCATTGTGCTGAAAAAAATGCATCATGTCTAAAGATCCATACAGGAAGTCTGTATTTTGAAATAGCTTGTGCCAAAAACACATGAATGGACATGCACAAAACTATGCTTCATGGTGCATTTTCAGGGACATGGAGACCGCATTATGTACATTTATAGGGTTGGGCTCAAAGGCATACAACCTAGAAAAACATTTTTGCTCTTCAAAATTGGCACACATCCTTGCCAACCTTTTCAGGTTGGGCTCTGAGTTCGAAATCACTGACATTTGAATGGTGCATAGTTGTTCAAATTGGGAGTAGTGAAAATGTGAGGAAAACTGCTTTTCTACCCAACTGAGCTGTACAGTACATACATGTATATGGAGCAATATGCTCATGTTCAATCATCATAATAAATGTTTTGATGACGTTGCATGTAACTACGTTGATCACACATTTCAAATATTTTTGTTTGTTTATAAAATGAAATCATTACTACTGTACGATGTAGTATTGACATGTTCTGTACTGAGAAGATGAATGTGATTCAAGTACCAAGTTAGTTCATTTGGGGGTAGCATGGATAGCAAATAAAATTTGCAGAACAAATTTGAACAGGTGTATAATACTACATTATGAACTGCTATGATACCAAAATATGAATATTTTATGTTTTTCCCCACCCTCTTAAAGTGCAATGTATAAACATGACTTGTGTTCCTGTACATCATACATGCACATGTACATGTAGTGTACCTCATTCCCACAGCATTATCCCATTCACTCTTTCGGAGTAAAGCTAAGAGCCTTATGAGTATATGCATTGTGTGCTTGTACCTCTGGCTACAGTGTAATTCAAACTAAAAGCTGGTCTCTATTTTTTGTAGCAAATAGAGAATTGGCATTAAACTGATCAAGTATAGTCTTACATTGTTCACCATGCATAAAAAGATATGTGTGTGAGATTGTGTGATATTCCTTCCATGAATTCTGGTAAATTTTAGTGTAAATGTATCAGAGGAATGCAATAAAATGGTTAAACTCAGTGGTACACTATGACCCTTGTTTATGTGGGCAAATGGAATTCCCATTATTTTTGTGCAGGCATTGTGTGTTGCTGCGTTGACGCTGTTTTGGGGGACAAAAAACTAAAGTTTTGACATTTTGATTGCAAAATACACCCACATAAATGAGTTTTTGTTTAATATCCTATACATCATACAGGTTTTATGATGCAGTCCTTCATATCATCTGGCAATGAACTGAAATAGTGAAAAGATACTTTCCTGAGATTTACCCATAGACATATTATAAATTTACTAAACGAAAAGCAGCATGCGTGGATATCATTACGCGAACGGCATTAGGCCCCGCCTCTTTCGGATCATTTGAAGGGGCCGATAAGCACCTGTAATCGCTGTGATATCGATAACATTGAACATTGCATTATTCATATCTATAATACGCATATCATTTTCATTGTGACCCTTTGATTTAATGCGCATTTGTTGCGCATGCGGTAAGCTGATGCGTGTAATGTTTCATAATGCGTACAAACAAATGCTACTAGTTGGAAGCATCTTGCAAAACGAATTATTCATTTTTGATCATGAATATTGATGGTGCTTAGGTCGGCCTTCTAATGAATCTGGACAAAATAGCGGAGCTTTAGGGGCCTGGATTTACCTAAATTAGAGACCAGCCTTAAAGATGTAGCAAGAAATATTTTAGATTAATTTCAGAACCATCCAGAATGACAGGCTATCAAAACTTAACTCTCTTTGAACAATCGTCAGTGGAATAGGGGCTCAGTGGTCAACACCGGCTGGAAAATACTCTGGTTACACAATCGGAGGTTTTTGGTATATGTGGAAGCTTTAGTGAATTTTAGGCTTTTTTTTTTCCTTTCAAAAGAGCCTACTTATATAGGGAAAGAAAATATCAAAAAGCCTTTCACTAAAGCTACCTCATGGTTTTACTTTAAACCTCCAATTGTGAATATTCACTCACCATGAAAACCTACAGAACATTTTATATTGCATACATTTCATCCCTGTTTTCACGAAGTGATGGATGCGAGGAAAATCGCAAATTTTTCACTTTTGAGTTTTTTGCGCTTTTGGACATCTTTCACTTACATCTTGAACCTCACAGAGTTTCAGACCGTAGTAATGTCTAATTACGTACGTTGTACCTATGGCAATGACGTCAACAAGAAATACCTAATAAAAGGATTTTCTGTTTTCACGAAGTGACGTCTTTCAGCTGTCCCGTATGTTTTACGTCTGTGGCTGAGTTCCATCACTTCCTGAAAAAAATAAAAGAGCGCGTCTTCAATTTGAATACGTGATCGCGCACAATTAGGTCAAATGTGGGCTCATCAAGTCCCATTTGTTTAACACGTGTGCGGCTGAGATCCGTCACTTCGTGAAAACAAAATCACAGTGGGACCTTGAATTTTGTGTTTTCATGGAATGACTGCAATGTTTACACCTCGTTTTCTTCTAAAATATGAAAGGAATATGCAAATGATTAATAATGAACATTGTCCAGAATATGCCCTATACATGTACAAGGATATAAAATTTTTTCACCCTTTATACATCAAAGAGGTTGAGATGAGGTTTGAAACTTTGAAAGCGATTTGCTCAAAACTAACTTTTTTTAAGTTGCGCACTCATCCATCACTTCGTGAAAATAGGGACGATTTGTAACATGAAGGGCCTGGTGTGAACAAATCTGAATACAATTAATGCTCAAGCCCTGAGCCACCACCTTAAAGTTTACATATAATTAAACAATACAACACTTAATTCAATGCTTAGAAATGAGTAAATAAAACTGTTTGCCCTCACAAGTATTATGCTGTCTAAGTATATAATACTGGTAGTACCTACATGTATATGTAACCATTAACAGAGCTTTCTTTCTAAATGTCTTTCTATTTACATGTATGATACATGTGACTGTCAGAAAGATCTGTAAATGTAATTTAAGTGTAATCCTCTTTCTCTTACATGAACACATATGACTAATACTTGAACTTCCACAAGTTCCTAAACAACATGCCCTTGACTTTCTTGCACAAAAAGTTGCATTTTAAAAGTAAACTTGAAAAGAAATTAATCATGGCTTGATTTACAACCAATCAAAGTCAAGTATTTCAAACTGTTATAGTTTTTTTTTCTTTTGTGTTAAATAACAACTTCTTATGCAAGAGTATGTCTAGATACTGACAATGAAATTGGTTGGATAACATTATGTGATGTGATATCAGCAACCCTACAGTTGTACATGAATGTTCTATGATTTCTACATACACTCTGTACATACATGTACCTTGTACATGTACATGTCAAACAATGTACATGTATGTGTATATAACAACCTACATTTGTTCACCAGCTTTTAACAGTGCTCAGATACTAGTGATAAGTATCATTTTAGTCTCAAGAGTCTTTTGAGTAGTGCGATATTGTGTTTCACTTTTATGTTTAGAGTTTGTTTTGATGAGAACTGTTTGAGTACAAAAAATATACTAGTACACAAACATGTACATGTACTTCAAAATGTACTTTCGTGTCCTTCAACTGCAGTATTCTCAAAGACAAAATCTGTTCCTTTTAATTGTTTCATGACAGATGAAGTGGTAAAATCTCATAATTCTTTCATGATTTGAGTAATAATGCATCCATTTGAGAAGAATAATAATGATAGTGGCAAAAGTTTTCCTTGTGTTGTTCATTATAACATGTATCTTTTTTTACATATGTACATGCTAGCTACCAACCTGTGTTTATTTTTTCCTTAATATGTGATCAAAAGCAAAAAAGAAATATTGAAAGAAAAGTATATGTTATTGTCTTTAAAAAAAGGTTCATGTACATATTTCTCAATGAGATGACCTAGCATTAGGATTGATGTGCATAATTAGATTGAAATTGATAACAGGAATGTAAATTTTAATTCATTCATTGTCTTCTTTATAGATGAAACTACTTCATCAGAAGCAGAGCAGGCATCAGCTCCACCAGAAGCTCAGGTTCAGACCCCAGATGCCACTGCTCCACCCACAGAATCAACAATCTATGATCCCTTAGGCATCAATCAGATCCGACAAGGAACACATGAGGAAATTGCAAATCTTCAGATTTCTCAACAGAATGTTGAAGAGCCACAAGATGGTGCTACCATGAGAACGGCCCCTCTCCTACCAGTTGCCCCTGAAGCAGACCCGCTTTTCATCTCTGGCTCAAGGGTTCGAGGAGAAGAGTCTGAGGAGATGGAAAGGTCTGAGAGGACATTGGAAGGATCAAAAGAGACAACACGCTCTGAGGTGAGGAAGAATGTGGCTTCACGGACAAGGGTGGTTGCTTGGCCGACAGAGTCTATGCAGCCCATGAGTGAACAGGAGCTCCAGTACTACTACTTCAATAGCATGCTTACCAAGCAAGATGCATTTGTGGAGGAATTTGTGAAGGTGAGGATTTCTTTCTATCAGGCTCCATTCTTTTCTTGTGTGTTACACTCTTGGATTTCACACAAGATATATAATTCTGAAGGGTACCATTTTGCTTAAAGTGTAGCAGTTCCAAAAAGATATTTTGCTCCATTATGTTTGATGTTCTTTGTCATTCAATTGTATTCAGAATATGAGCTTCATATTACTTCTGTCAAAAGCTATTATGAGTTCAATTAACATGAAAGTGATACTGATAGACTAGTCTTTGCAAGGGTCCATGAATAGGGATGTTTACGGAATCGAAAAGCCATTTGATTCTCCTTTTTGTGGTCGTATGTCATCATTATTATTACCGTAAACTGGGGTGACTTTGGACATAGGGGTGACTTTGGACACAACAGAAAAAAAGTATTGTTTCATTTTACATTCTTTTCCTTGTGGTATTTCCAGTATTTTTTCTGTATGTTATTTTAGGGGAATGTGTGAATATTATGAATGACCATTGTGCTCTTGTATATTTCATTGCCTTATATTGTTTTTGTACTTTTCTTTGCAGGGTCCATAAAATGCTTGATTTTTATGGCTGTCAAACTTTTGGTACTCCAGAAATACAGAAGAATGGAAGCTCAAGCCTACTGGCTGGATAGTGAACATAAAGGGATCATGAACCCACCTGTATAGTCTTGATACCTGACCACCCTTGCAAATCTGAAAATAGGTCATGTCCAATTTCACCCCATGATTTGGCTTAACGTACGGGGTGACTTTGGACATCAAAGGAGTACCAAATGTTCGACAGCTACGTAACTATTCATGCAGTGCCCTGTTTAACAACATGTTTTAAAATTTGTTCATTTACTATTTTGGATATTTAGGCATATAAGAATTCAAAATATCAAATTTAATTACAAAATCTTGAAAAAATGTGTGCAACCAAGTGTCTGTTAATGCCTCTTTAAAATGAAAGTTCTTACATGTTTATTGTTAACAAAATTTTGTAGCTAAAATACCACCACAAAACGTATGTACATGTACAAGTTGTTCTTGTAAGTCATTATTTGGTGGCTATTGAAAAAAATAGATTGGAGTTGTTAAGATTTAAAAAAAAAAACTGTATTGTAGTCCAAAGCTAACCAGGTGGTCAACTACTAACCGTGCTAATCGCAAGAAACAGGTCCACAGAAAATTCATGCAGTGCCCTGCTTAACTACACTTTTTCAAATTTGTTCATTTACTATTTTGAATATTTAGGCTTATAAGAATTCAAAATATCAAATTTAATTACAAAATCTTGAAAAAAGTGTGCAACCAAGTGTCTGTTAATGCCTCTTTAAAATGAAAGTTCTTACATGTGTAGCCAAAATACCACCACAAAAACGTATGTACAAGTTGTACTTGTAAGTCATTATTTGGTGGCTGTTGAAAATTTTTTTAACAAATTAGAGTTGTTAAGATTAAAAAAAAACTGTATTGTAGTCCATAGTTCCCCAATAAGGAGGTTTACTTTAGACAATTAGCTGTACAGGTGATTATGCAAGAGGATTTTTATGGTTGTCCAAAGTCACCCCAAACTCCGGGGTCACTTTGGACAAACTTTGACCAAAAAAATAATCATGAAATAAAATAAACCGCAGGGAATTCTATATAACACGATTTCCTCTTTATTGGTACTTGCCAACCCCCACATTACCCCTAGAATTCCTCTGTTCATAATGAAGATATTGATATAAATAGTTAAAATTTGTCCAAAGCCACCCCAGTTTACGGTATTTATTATTATTTGGTTTGGCGTCACCTGTGCCTGGGAGGCGAAAAGTGAACTGAATCACTGTAACCCACAGGTCTCTCCACCTGATATCGCTGATTGGGGGTGTGCAAGTGGACCACGTACACCGGGGTTTACCCCTACTCTTATACGAATAGTGCAGTGGGATCTTTAGCATGTAAAGCTGGTGATTCTCCTTTACACAGGACCTCCATTTAACGTCCTATCCGAGGGACGGAGTGTTTTCAATTGTAGCATAGCCTGCGCCTATGAAACAGGGGAGGGGCACAATAACACACAACGTAGGCTTATTTTCTTCAAACTCCTAAACCATCAACCCCTAGAATGCCAGGGACTATTTCATATGTTCTACACAAATCATTTTATCTGGCAATTGGTATGCTTTAAAGAATCAGAGTTTTCCTTTTCATATGAAAGATTCATTTATGGATCAGCTTCTTGAAACTACATGTATAAGGATACATGAAGCTACTTTTTAGCCAGACCCCCCCCCCATCTCACTAGAAAGGCAATCATGGTGACCATGCGATCTGTGAAAATTTTGCAAAGCGTGGCAGAATCGCCCTCCAACTCCATTTTTTACCTGCGCGGTGATTGCACTGCTGTTGTGATGACGTAACAATACCAGCCAGGATGCGCAGATGAAATGCGCAAAAACATAACTGAGGAAAAATCGTCTTGAGAACGGGTCTGAAAGCACGGGCGATAGGAGCCGCTTTCAATGCGCTTGAAGTACGCTTTAGGCGTTGCTAATACTTTAGAGCTACGGGCATGTCATTTTTAATACGCTCTTAAGACGATTGTGGTGCTCTTGAACATGTTCAAAACTAGATCGCGACAAGGGCGATGGTGGCGATCACTGGCGCTTCAGAAAGGCTCATGATACGACTGAAAAGATTGACAAAGCTCAAGCAACGATCCACCACGCTTTGCCGATTTTTGAGGATTGCAGTGGAATCGCCTTCTAGTGAGATGGGGGTATTACTGTACAACATGCTCTGTGCAAACTTTGACTTTATGATAACAATTGATAGAGTCTCCTCTCTCTTTTCTCACCCATATATCAGGGGAATTATATTGACAAGCATGAGTTTTACGAGTTGGTAGGTAACTATCTGCGAGCTAGAATGAATGTAGGAACCATTCAAGCTGAGATTAAGGGACAAAGAGAGGACTACCTGGACAATGTGGAACAAATCTGGAGCTTCACTCAAAATGAGATTCCCGTGAAGGTATGAAGAAAATTTCAGTGAATTCATTCAGTAAATATGGATATTGTTTTTAGTTGTACAGATGACAAAATGTTAGTGAAAATTGTTTCGTATAATTCATATCTTTTCATTATGCAGTTATAAATAAGTTGCAATCGACTCCTCTTCATCAGTCACAAAGTTTGAAATTATTATAGATCATTTCTTATTGATCCATTATGATTATTTCTAAAAGAAGGCATAAGAATCTGTAACCAGAAATAAACCATGTGGGGTAAATTCTTTCAGAAACATTTTTCTTTAGATATAATGAAAATTGGAAAAGTGAATTTTCTTCCGACCCCAGGGCCAATGCCAAGATGATGTCAATGTCAAGGCCACCCATACCTTCAAGACTGTGGAATACCATGAGGATAAGTTGAAGGCAGCAGAGTATGCCCTCTCTCAACTGCGTATCCATGTCCATGGCACGTATGCATTGGTCACGTATACAGCTCAGCTATCTCGTCTTCAGATCGAGGTCTATATCTATCACCTGTTGAATCGTTCTCAGCTCTTCAGAGAGGTGGATAGCACTCTGCCTGTCACAGGTAATACCCTAGATCATCCCTACATGTTTGAACAACGCTTGCTCCAGAGACAATTGCCCCTGTCGTCAATTAAATTTTCTATCAAAATTCCCTTCTTCAATCTGCACCAACCACTGTACTCAACTCTAACCCTAACCCCAACCCCAAACCTAGGGAAAGATCTGTAATGAAATTACTCCACTTGATTGGTTGAGGGCAATTTTGTTTAAGTTTTTAACATTAAGTTTGTTATGATGAACAGGTACACTGTAGTACAAAACATGGTCTACAGCAACAATAGAACTAAAATTTCCCAAAGTGCAAAATGTTGTTGCTTATCATTTGGTTTGGAGTTGATTTAGCAATGTAAGAGGGGTTGAGTCATCATAAAACTAGAAGGAATATCATTTATGCTATTGTTCCCAACTTAAATATTTTAGTTTATTGATGATTTCTGTTACATGCCATTCAAAAAGTGCTTGAAGCTGTTCGAAGTGTACATGGAAACTGTAATAAAAGGAAAAGTCATTCATAGTGCATATTTTTAATTTTTCCTTGAAGTAAATTTCCTCAAATACTTAAGTATGTATCATATATTGCAACTGAAGTGCTATGAAATTTGATCTCAGTGCTTTGTTAGATCTGACTAGTGTTAAGTATATAAGGAGTTTCACAATGATAGTTACATTCTTGAGATACTTAGTAAATACATAAGATATAGAAAATGAATAACCTTCTTCGATTACAAATTGAAGTAGAGATCTTGCATTCCCATATCAGCAATCATGCTTTCCATTAAAGTCAAGCATTATATCATAGTCTAGTCATTAACATTACTGTAATGCAGAAGACCAAAAATACTGCAGCAACAATCACTCTAAGCAGTGGCGGATCCAGGAATTTGAAATAGGGGAGGCGCCAGCTGTGAGGGAGCGGAGCGAGCTAGCGGGGGAGGATGTGGGAGGGGGTATCACCCTCGTACGGTAAGGACTTCCTTAAAAAATCATGTGCGAAAGTCGCATTTTAAAAGCAATTTTAGGGCAAAGGCTTTTACTCAACCGTTGTCCAAGGAGTAAAAAAAAAAATCACAAAAGACAAAAATTAAAGGGGCGTGCACCCTTGGCGCCCTGCCTGGATCCGCCACTGCTAAGCTTTATTTTTTTCAAAGATACATACAGGTTGGGGTTACGGTAGTGATTAGGGTTTAGTATGGACTGTGTTAGATTGAGGGTTAAAGTTAGGAGTTTGTTTGTTATAGAAATGTTACTGCAAAGCAGTTTTTGGAGAAATGCATGTATACTTTGCTTTGTAGAACAGCATTTTCGCACACTAAAGAAGCAAAGACTTGGTTGACATCAGTTGAATAAGAGGAAAGAAATTCATGTGTTCATGTTTTCTCTTTCCAGCTCATCTGATGAATCTTAATTCTGCGGAAGCTCAAGCTGATATCAACAAATTGAAGCAGTGCATCACAATTCTCTTCGCATTCCAGCGCAGACCAGTCTCAGATTTAGAGTTCATTGAACTCTCGCGCTCATGGTTAAAGAGGATGGTAAGCTTGAGTTCAGGGGGGTGTTTCACAAAGATTTAAGTTTGACTGAAGTCGCACTTAAATTCCTACTTGCGTGCTGTATATTACTCATCACCCCATTGGTCAGATTATGCTCAGGGGATGTGCACTATTGGAAGTCTATCAATGAGATTACGCGTTAAATACCGGATGCACAATGGCTCTTAAGCACGACTCTAAGTCAAACTTAACTCTTTGTGAAACACCCCCCTGGACAGTTTGTTTTCTCAAGTTTAAATTGCAACTGATAACAACAGTAATTCAATTGAAAAATGCAAAGCAAAATGGAAGTTTAACGAAGGCTGATCAACCTAACAGAGGTCAGCATTACTGATATGAATATGCAATGAAATGAAAGAGCATGGATTTCCATGCTCTTTCCAATTGAATTGTGCAGTTTGTCTTTATTTCCCTTTTTTTTCTTTTTTTTGGGGGGTTGTTGCTTATTTGATTCAAAAGTAGATTCAGAACCTGTATCAGATTCTGGTTGAGGATGATTGATAAAAAGCATATATGTACAATCTTATATTTGAGACTCAGTAAAACTTCAGTGAACTTCTATAAATTCAATTCACCTTGGGTACCATACTTTCATTCAGAGCCTTTCATTTCATTGTATACTTTCATTTCATTGTATACTTTCATTTCATTGTATACTTTCATTTCATTGTATACTTTCATTTCATTGTATACTTTCATTTCATTGTATACTTTCATTTCATTGTATACTTTCATTTCATTGTATACTTTCATTTCATTGTATACTTTCATTTCATTGTATACTTTCATTTCATTGTATACTTTCATTTCATTGTATACTTTCATTTCATTGTATACTTTCATTTCATTGTATACTTTCATTTCATTGTATACTTTCATTTCATTGTATACTTTCATTTCATTGTATACTTTCATTTCATTGTATACTTTCATTTCATTGTATACTTTCATTTCATTGTATACTTTCATTTCATTGTATACTTTCATTTCATTGTATACTTTCATTTCATTGTATACTTTCATTTCATTGTATACTTTCATTTCATTGTATACTTTCATTTCATTGTATACTTTCATTTCATTGTATACTTTCATTTCATTGTATACTTTCATTTCATTGTATACTTTCATTTCATTGTCACATATGTGACACTTGGAACCTATGATGATCATCCACACATGATCTTTAACCTGTTGAACACTAAGCCAGGGATAACTCATGCTAGGGTCTATGGAATATGTGTGTTACACTGAAATCAAATGGTACTCTAGGGGTTAATATTTGGTGTCTTTGCTTGCACATAATTTGCTTTTCATCTCAGGTATCTGTCTTGTTGAGAGTAGCCACTCTTGAAGAGCACCTTTTTATCTTTAATCATCTCTTAAGATGTCCTCCAGGCATCAGTGAGTGGGCTCCTACATTCCTACAGGTAAACCATGTTGTGATATCATGTTTATTAACAAAATATCATCGACCTGTGCTTACGTATTGAATTGAATTGAAATCGGTTTATTATGATCAGCACATGGCAGCTTGAAGGCTGAATTGTGTGTGATTTACAATAAAAAACAGTCATAGATATACATATAATTTATATAAAATTTTAAAAACATCATATGAAGATATACAAAATATACAACACAGTAGTGATCAATTCATTTAAAGGAAAGAACATAATATATCATTGCTGTTGTTGTCTTTATTCTTTCTTTCCATCTGACTTGATACATAGGTTTTGTCTCCTGTCCCCCTTCGTGAAGCCCCTAGAGATACCCAGCTTCTTAGCATGGATAATGCTACATTATCATCATCATGTCAAGGGTCACATGGGTTCTGGGCTAGTCCACTCCTGGATCACTTTGTTAACATGCTGGCAACACTCATGGCTCCAGTCAGGTAAATCCTTCTTTTTTATTCCATTGAGTACTGATCTTGAGCATACTTGCCTTATCATCATAAGCAGGGAAGAGTCAAGGGCCACATGGGATCTGGGCTAGGCCATTCTGAAATCACTGTTTTGATGTTGCTGGCATTTCTGATGGCTTCTGTGAGGTTAGAGAGTGCACTCAATCTTTTTTACTTATTCATCATTCAGTCTGTTGAATGAAAATGCCAGAAATAGAGTTATAGTTTGATTTGGAATCTCTGGAGGGGGCATTCATCTAAGTTAAAGTCCAGGTAGAGTTTTACTCAGGCCTTCTAATGTTTCACTACATTTTTTTGATTGCAAATGATGAATAACAAGATACTAATAGCAGTATATATAAAGAGGAAAATCGCCTGTTCTAATAATCACCATGATCCCTGAAAGTTCTACTTCTGAAATGATAAATGAAAAGAAAAACCACCAGCTCAGAGCTTTTAGTCACTTTGTGTCTATTCCTTAGATGGCTCTATGCCCAGTTATCAATACTATCTCAGTAATCAAACTCAGAAATGGCAGAGACATCACTCATTATGTGCTGAATTATCTTGATATGTTTTAAGGTACCGAGAGGAGTTCTTGGCCAAGATGAAGGTGGTATCTACCAATCCTTTCTCTTCTGGTAGCAGTGATCTTACCATCAACTGGACTTTGGTAGATGAAGATCTTGAATCTGAAGATGTAAGTAGGAGATGGTGCCTGTGTCCAAAATTTTTACATGCACCTGCCAACAAATTTTGCATGATGGGCAAATTCTTCAGTAGAAGCCATTTTGTGCGATGAAGTACAACTTTTAGGAATTAGTTCTATGATGAAACTTTAAATATGTTTCTTCTTGAGAGTTTCAGCTTTATGATTCTGATCCCTTCACCAGATGTGTCCTAGCAAATTGAACATCTGTTCTTGTTAATACTCACATGAGGAAGGTGTCTGAACCAGAGACAAAAATTGTCTCAGGTGAACACATTTTGGATGTTGCATCGAACCAAATCCTAATAATTTGAACTATCCAATTAAGAGACAAACTAGCTTTTGATTTGTATTTCCATTTCTGTGTATTTTATTTTCAGTTGCATTCAAGACATGTCATTCAAATCTTGGTATTTGGATTTGAAATGTAACAAATTTGATAAGTGCTAAATAACCTACATGTCATAATGGCTCTTACTTTGAATAAATTTCAGTTGACTCTTTTCTCTTTTTTAAAATACCATAACTCTCCTTTCACAACCTTTTGTGTCTTTTTTTTTAACAGGAAGAATCATCTCACAAACTTCTTTTGAATGAGAGTGATTTGGTGGAGTTATTAGCTCAGTTCCCCTTCACTGAAATGTTCAGCCATATTCTGCTAGTGGATTCCAGTGGTTAGTACCATGTTTGATTAAAGGGGAAAATAGGAAGGGTGAAAATTAATCCAAATCTAAGAGAAACATGGTGAAAGAAGGAAATAATATTGTGGCAGAAACAAAACTGATCAATTGGAGGGGGATGCCATATCGGTTGAGACTAAGTGATGGAAATTCTCATTAAAGTGTGTATAATAGAAGTCTAACTCTTTGCTTAACCCATTCATGACAGAGGTCCACATTTTGTGGTTTGGCCTAATATCTTTTGATGCAGAGCTCTAAAAATCATACCAAATACATGAGCAGAAAGAGCAAAAAATTCTACACTTACTGTGCCTATTTTTGTTGCATCAATATTTGTTGTTTGATGCTGAAATTTTTTAAAAGAAAAATAAGCATTAAAATCCTTGAAGTGGCAATGCGATGAAAATGTTAAAATTACTGTTTTTCCCTGCAAATTGGCAACTTTATGACTTCTCATCATACATTCTGTCAATTTATATTTATTTCAGATACATGAGTTTTATAAGAAAAATGTAGCAATAAAAGAAAAATGTTGGTGTTGCCAATTTGAAGAATAAAAGCTGATCAAATTAGGCTTTAAATAATTCCTGTCACGAATGGGTTAATAAAATTGAAGTGTAGAAAGTGCTAAATGAATAAGAGGTATTAAAGACATAGGCAAAAAGAGTGAGAAATTAGAGGAGGATGTTTTCTTTGTTGAGACTTGAGTGAAAAAAGATGAACTACAAGAAGGTTGACAACAGGAAAAAAAATACACCGGGGCTCGGGACAAATTCGCCCCTGAAACGCCAAAAAGAGCCCTGGAAAACTAAAAAAGAGCCCCTGAAATTCTCATAGGGTCCAATGTAAACTGTAATACAATGTAGAAAATTTGGATGGGTGGGTGGGCTCAAAGAGTAGCCCCGGAAAAAAAAAAAAAAAAAAAAAAAAAATTTCCCTGGTTGACAATGAGAAAAGAAATGATGGTAAAATAAGTGAGAGAAGAGTAAAGACTATTGACACAATAAACATGGATATCTGCCCCTTTTACTCTTTCAGATGATTTGATGTCTTTTTAATGTCTTTTTTTTTTATATATAATGAAGCAAAATCAATTTTCTCCTTTTTTCAGCTGACAGAGCATACAACATTGAGCATGTGGAAAGCCAGGATATGCTGAAGTTATTAGCATTCTGTTCAAGTCTAATCCATATCTTCCATACTGGTCTTCAGACTTTCAATAGATCAAGATATCGTCAGTTTGTCAAGAGGATTGGCAGGCTTATTAGGTAGGTACCCAATCCAGTACAGCTAGGTTTAGTGTCATATAGTTTTTCAAGACCCTTGTGTGATGACTACTTGATGGAATGACTAAGTGATTGATTGACTTTTTTTTTACTTATATAGCAGTAGTATGATGTAAGTTTTTTTTTAATCACATACATACAGTATATGCTAAACAAATCTTCATTCACTCTAGGTCACAAGTAATGCAAACAGACTGTTGTCATGTGAATCCAAATATGTTTACATATTGGACAGTGTTCATGATTGTAAAAGTAATACTCAGTCGTATTTTCCAAATATTTAGGGGGTCATTCTGACGTGATGTAGATAAACGTTAAGGGACCTGCAAAGTACCTTTTTTTAAAATCTCTTGTATAGATTTCACGATTTAAGATAATACTTGTTATTCCAGTTCAGATTTCTAAAGGCTTGTATATTATGCTTTATTTCATCAGTACTAAATCCAGTCAACGACATTAGAAAGTACACAGTCATTGTTGATTCAGCATGAAATTAGAGGTCCCGTTTTTATGTTCCAGCTCAGATGCTAAAACTCAGTCATCTTGTTATTGAATGATGAACCTACTGGTCCTTGTTTTGGGTGAACAGCACACCCAGTCATGCGGCCTTTTCTCCCCTGATAGTTCTTAGTATGTGTTTTCTTGGATTCCATGACTGCCAGTTACATATATTTATTTCTACTAGTAAGAAACAGTTTTGATTTAAGATTATTGTACATCAAATGAAAGAAGTAATGATAATGGTTACATGTTTGTATTCTTTTGATATATGTAGACACACAGTACAGTATGTAGCTAATCATTGGACCAATTACAAGACCTGGAGATTGGAGGTTTGCAGAGACTCTGAGGACACAGTCCTTCCTGGATCAGATCCTCAGAAAGAAATCACTCTCCAGAAGATACAGCTGGAAGTGGATGAGATGTTCTTCAGAGCTGTACAGTGTATCATGAGTGCTCCAAGGTATACACCAGCAAATTAATCAAGAGAAGAGAGCTATGTAGCCTTGCTAGTTATTAATAGATATGGAAATGGAAGTTGAAAGTTGGAAAAGTGAATGTGAAAAAGATAACACACGTTGCCTGTCCTGGAAAAAAGTTCCTTTTCTGAAAATGTTATATCAGTAATTATTAATACCAGTGGCAGTTGATTACGTAAGCACCTATAATGGGTTCAATTTCTAGCAAATCGTTTTTAACAAAAAAAAAGTCATAGAGAGTGTACAGCAAGGTTTCGTACATCCAATCTAATTAATTGAGGACTTTCATCTAGCTTTAAGGTAACCCCTGTAGAAAGACTTAGAAAAGTGTATTTTGTAGTAAATTGTTTTTAAAGCCCTTTGAAAAAAAAAATACACCGGTTAGTTGGGCATTCAGATTTGTAAAGATATTTTATCTAGTCAGAACCAAAGAGCATTTATTTGATTTGATGTCAAACTTTCTAACTCTCAGCAGAGAGTACAATGTTATTACAGGAATCACTGTGTTAAAGCCCCCCCCCCCCCCCCCCGAAAAGAAAGAATCTCATCAATACTCGGGATTGCCTCTTACTGTTGTTTCCTGTAGGCTTGGTACCTGGCAGTTCTTAGCTGACATGCCCTATTCCTGCCTCTCACCTCACATGATGTGGCGGTTGCTATGGTTTCTGCATCACTCAGATAAAGGAGAGGTTAGCTCTACAGCATCTATCAGTGTGAGAACCAGAGCCAAGCTAGACGAGTACAAGTGGGACCTGTCAGGTGTGTAAAAGCTTTAGTGATTCCCTTAGTTGCATTTTCATTGTCGACATTAGAAGGGCAAAGGTGGGGTGCAGGGGGAGGGTGCACAAGACTCGCAAGTCAGAAAAAACTGAAACCAGTAGGATTCGAACCTGTCATCTACTGCTTGCCAGGACTTGTGATTTTCATTACAGATGGAGCATACGATCTTAACACTGGGAGTAATGCCTAAAATTTGTTTACAAATTATAATTTCCTCAAATTAGATATTCATAGTTGTATGTGATTGTTTCGTAATTAATGCTGTGTAGATATGAGATCATATGTAGTCCTTGAATATTTATAAATACTGCTTGATATTGATGATTACTATTTAGATGTAGGGTTTTAGAGGCAACAATATTTTTGGAGGTCCATCGCAGTCGTCTCAGAAAGCAAAAATATTGAATCTAATTTGTTAAGTGTATGCGTATGGAGATTTCGTTATAAAAAAAAAAAATATTGGACGGTTTTACAAAATATTGGGTGATATGAATATCTTGCCCCACCCATAAAATTATCATTGGTCAATAGATGATTGTGCGCATGCAGCTAGCGTGACGTCACAATGAAATTGCAAGTTCAACTTTGTACTTGTAAATGAATTATGTTGGAGTTACCAGACTGTAGATCTACATGTAGACCTACATGTAAATATGTTAGAGTTACTGGTTCTGTGTTCTTGGAATTTAAACATTGTTAATTAACTTTTCCTGTTATCATGGAGAGGAACTTCCATTTATTTACAAGCTTCAATTGCCATGATGCGGTTTACAAGATTTCTACAGAATGATGAGTAGAACCTAAATCACATTTTACATTTTCTTTTGGAGTAGGTCTAGATTTAATCTAGATCTAGATCTATATCTAAATTATAATCATAATATTAGATGGCCTTTTTTCGTGGATTACGTGAAAATATTGGTACTCGTTTGTGGAAAAATATTTTCATGTATCCCACTCAAGGCCATCCAATATTATCTAAATATTACATTTACTTATACAAGTTCGCTCAGCACATTGCTCCTATATGCAAATACATTGTTGATTTGTAATCAACTGTAATCAAACTCTGTGCTTTGCTTATCACCAGATTCTACAAAGAAGGCCCATTTCGGAAACAAGCTCCTGAACATGCCCATGTCGGAGGTCATCTATCTGCTGACGACCTTTGCTAACATGGCCAGTGCAAGAAGCAACAAGGAAACTGACTTTGTTGTTACCATCACCAATGAAGTCTATGAGGTGAGCACATCTGAAGTGATATAAGAACTGGACTCTAGAACATCTTGAAAACCTGTCAGTCATATTATTTTGAGATAAGAGTTCCTCCTGCAGCATTTTTGCTCCAGGCTTGATTTTTTTTTTTCAGAGATAGTGTTTGAGGTTTAGGGTAGGATTATGGTTGAGGTGGGGTTCATATAGGTAGAAGTATGTATTGATGGGTCCATTGTATTGAAGTTCATACTTCAATACAATAGCAGCACAGCAACTGTTGTATAATTTAGTATCTTTGTAGTTGACCATTTGGTATCTGTAGTTTTGATGCCTGCAGATTTTGTATACTTACATAGTCCTTTTGTAACCTGAGCTGTATCCCACTGCAGTTTAGTTTCATGTATCTCATGTAAATTTCACAGATATTTCAAAGATCAAATATTAATTGTATACTGAGCTGTAAAATAGTGTCCCATTGGAATAAAGTTATCCATATCTTGATTTTCTCTTAGAGCATATTTTTTATTTGTACCAACCATTTGTGTCATGGCCTCAAATTCTAGATATCTACATTTAGATCTGGTCATTACACCTGTATGTGTATGTCATCTCTTTCTTTCAGCTTGCCTATCTGAACAAATACACCAGAGACTCCTGTTCCAAAGTGGGAAGGGAGTTACTTGCTGGTATGGCCCTGACACATCCTTTTATCCTCACCAACATCCTCAGTCTCATCCAGTCTTCCATGGACATCATCGGCTCGGTAAGATCATCTTCTCATCTTCCATTCTTCTGGGAAAGATTGTTGGGTTCTGGTAATGGTGAAAAAAATGTCATAAAGATTACATAACCAAGGCCACGTTGCATAAAACTCACCATCAGTGGTAACTTCCATGGAAACCTTGAATTTGATTGGCTCTTGAGCAGTGTTAATGTGGTGGTTACCATTTGATGGAAGAGTTAGAATTGACAGTAAGTTTTATGCAACAGGGCCCAGAACTCAGTCTTATTTTTAACAAAATGAGTTTCTGTTAATGATGTACAAAATAAACTTGTCCTCAAATACACAATTTTTTTGAAATAACTAAACAGGAACCTTTTTCTTGCATAATTTTCATTGATTCATTTGCAGATGAGTGTATACTTATGTTCGGAGTTACCTGTCTATCTGTGGCAACCCTCTATCTCTGATATGAGCTTCCTTCGAGTGTGGATATTGGACCATAGTTCGGACTCCACTGAAAACCAGCTGGCAAGGCTCATCTTGTCCAAACTCAACTGGGGCTACACTGAGCAGGTTGGTACAATGTTGCATGGACCATGCTGCTGCTGCTGCTGCTGCTGCTGCGGATGGTGGTGGTGATGGTGGTGGTGATGATGATGACCATGATATCAAGAGTCAATGGGTGTAGTTTAGTTGCTTGAATGTGTCGGTCATGGTGAATGTCATAGCATTGATATGGCGATGATGGTTATGATGATGGTGATTATATCTGTTTGTGATGAAGATTGTAGTGGTAATGGAAGTGATGAGATTAGAAGTTTTTGAAATTTTGAAGTGAGGAGGAGGCTGAGGAGAAGGAGGAGGAGGAAGAGGAGGAGAATGATGGTTATGATGATAAGAATGAAAAGCAAATGTTCTTCTGAATGTGACTCCTAGCTCTACTGCTGATTTATTGTTTAGGAGGATGAGCTTGTGCTGGATATCGGTCTGCATCGCAAGGTAGCCATTTTGGTCATGGAAGCCTTCTCTAAGCACCTTGCGGAAAGATCACAGGGAGCCTTCATTGCTTCAACACTTTCTGTAAGTAGTCACTATCTCTTGATGGTATTTTCTCCTAAAAGGGTCATCATTTTAATAAAGTTCTATAGGTGGGCCCATGAAGTTTTATGTTGTTGTTTTATAGTCGGTGTGACAATTTACAAACCTAGAAAAGTTCTTTCCGTTGAAGTTTTTTCATTTATTTTGGTTCCTATGTAGTTTATGAACATTTTCAGCTTGGTTGCCCAAACAGCAACCTTGAGCAATTTGCATAATTTGCATAATTTGCATAAATCTGTATGGATACAGGATATGCCACCAAGATAACTTACACAGTATGTAAATTGAACTACGTACTAATTGTGTGTTTACGGTGATACAGAACTTTAATAGCGTTGTCAATCTTGTGAATTCAACCTTTGATGAAACGAAACGGGGTACACTGATGTGTGATACTTCCATAAAATAGAGGTTTGTAGGGATGTGGAATAGAGTTAAACATATTTTTGCAATTACAGGTCAGGGTTTAGTACTGAAAATCAAGGAAATGTCAACTTTGTTATCTAAATGATTGAAAACTTGGTCTTACATTCATTAAGAATGGTACTAACAGCGGTATATATTCTTCGTTTAGGCCCATCTTTAAAAAAAAGTTTACTGCAGCCATATTCTAGTCGGAATTGAGTAGCGTTCACGCACAGAATCACATATCAGTGGTTGGAAATATTTAGGCTCTAGCATTTTAACAAAATACAAAGTCTTAAATAAATAGATACATAATTATGCACCCTACGTCTGCAACAATCGTATCATATTAAAAAAACCAACAACATCTTTTTGAAATGTATAATTGAATTGAAAACATACTTGTAGTGTTAGGGTGTTCAAATAACGTTGATTTAATCCATACGGCTAACATTACACAAAGAGGTACCCCCAAAGGAACTAAAACAATACAAGAAGGCTGCCAACCTGCTTGCGCACATTAACACCGGTTCATTAGGAGCAGGCCTACTCTCATTCTAGGTGCAAAAAAGTACACTCATAGTTGTTTCCAGATATTAAGTTGACATCAACATGATTCTTAGTACAAAAAAAATGATATTTCTAATTGTAAAAATAACACTAAAATGATTTCTATGTCCCACAAACCCCTAATTGGATGTGCATCCATATCTGATTGTGTGTATTAAGGTTGTTTCGTTTCATCAAAGGTTGAATTCACAAGATTGACAATGCTATTAAAGTTCTGTATCACCGCACATACACAATTAGTACGTAGTTCAATTTACATATTCTGTGTAAGTTATCTTGGGTGGCATATCCTGTATCCATACAGATTTATGCAAATTATGCAAATTATGCAAATTGCTCAAGATTGCTGTTTGGGCAACCAAGCTGAAAATGTTCATAAACTACATAGGAACATAAATCAATGAAAAAACTTCCAATGGAAAGAACTTTTCCAGGTTACACTGTTAGATAAATAGGACTGTCAAACTGACTATTATTAGGGGATAGGTAATTAATGTTAATGTGAAATTGATGATAAAACATCAATGTGGTGGGTTATGGGATGAACTTTTTTGATAAGGGTCATTTCTAATAATTCAGATTCTTGACTCGTAATTGATTACAATAGTATAATTACCATTATTATCATCTTCATCATCATCAGTACCACCACCAATACCATAACGACCACTACCCCCATTACCACCATCATCATCATCATCACCATTGTCACATGATTGTGATGATGATCATCATCACTGCCCTTGTCATCCTCTCTATCATCACCTTTTGAATGTACATGTATTTTCCAAAATTTGCAGTCAATGAAAAGAATTTTAATTTCTATCTTTCGATTTATTTGTCTACCTCCATATAGTGGGGAATATCAGTGGTGCTAGGAGACGTTGTTAACCTCGATGTCTGGTGCTGGGATCTTCTCAACAAGCTACGCCTTCACAGCCAGGACCAGCCAACACCCATTCTCAGCGCCTCTGGTTACAGTGATGAGGCCTCAGGGGGTCGTCACTCCAAGGCAGTGGAGGCAGGGGCAGCTATGGGCGTCATTCAGCATGGTGGTGGTGGTGGTATGTCGTCGGGAAGAGAGTTCTCAGCCCCGGATTTGAACTCCGACCCCATTTTATACCCTGTCAACAAGGCCCTGGCTAGCAAGATACCACTGGCATGCTATATTGCTGTAGCAATGACCCAGGCTGGTCATAAGTAAGACCCTTATCAAGCTGTACATGTATCTTTGACTGTGTCTTCTCTTGTACACTTTGCCTAACCCTCATGTTTGTTTATTCTTTACATGTTCATCAATCCTGTACTCTGTTTTCCTTTCCTTCTTCATATTGTCCTTTCTTAACTGTGTCCATCGTGATGTGGTTTCAGAAAAGGACAATTGAACATTTCATAAAACCATTATCATGTAGTTTTATTAAATCAGGAAAGATACCTAAAGAGGAATGAAAAAGTAGTGTTCACCCTTTTTCAGTAAATGTTTTTCATGTTTTCCATATATGATATATGATTCTCATGATTTATTTTGCTTGGCTGACAGTATTCAAAGTTTTAGATTAATAGTTCATGTGTATTTGTGTCATATTAGTTCTTTTTCTTTTCGTTACACAGCCTAGAGGATTTCTTGACGAAAGGATTGGAATATCTTCAGAACCTAGTAACTGCTGGTTGCTACAGGATGTGTATACCACTGATTGGGAAGATAGTTCCAACCTTCATCAAGTCAGGCCATCAGGAATACCTACTCAAGAGTGTCAAGTAAGAGGCCATTCAATTGCTTCAAAACACGTTATTGCATTACAGTGTATCTAAAGAATTGAATACATGCCTAGATGATTAGTGAGATTGTGTAAAATTATAATAGTTTTTGAAATTTGGAAAGTTACAAATAAGTGATTTTGTACTACACTTTCTTCGATCTTTTTGTTTCATTTTTGAAAGTGACCTTTCAACTTCTTTACAATCAATTTGATCAACCTGCAGTGTTGAGGGTGATGGTGAAATGTGCAGGATAAAAGATGTTTGCAGTATGAGTTGTTTTAAGCAATATGTGTATGGATGTGTGAATGTGTTTGATAATTGACATTAATTTGTCATGCTTACTTTAGAAGGTACATGTATGTTATTATGTGTAATGTGCTTTATTATCTGAGTAAAAGAAAATTGATTTTTTTTTCTTTCTTTTCACAATTTATGGCAGGTTCATCTCTTTGATAGAGACCATTCTAGCTGCTGATCAGCAATACTCCAGGATACTTCAGAAACTCTCCTTGTCTTTCCCTACAGAGTGCACTGCACTCTTCTCCAGTATGATTGCAGTAAGTTATGTCTCTATTTAGATTTCTCACCTTTATCAGCTTCAATTGATAAAACCCTCTTTCTTGTGGCACTGATACGCTCTCAAGAATTCATGAAATACAGCATTTGTCAATGATATACTGAACAAGGGGGATCAAAGTGTATGCTAGGGTTTAGCAGAATACAGAAAAAAATTAGACGTGATGAAGTGCAACAAAAATGAGAGTTCATCCATCCACCAAATGTTATAGTGCTGCTCCTTTCAGTTTCAAAATTAGTGTGCAGTTCAGCCATTGGCTGCCATGAGTTGATGATAAAACCTTCCCTCCAATTCAATTCAGGCGTGTGAACTCAGGGAAAAAATATCGAAGACTTGGAAAAGCCAAGAAATTTGCCGGTAGTGAGGTTGAGTAGAAATGAATACCATCCTTTAATTGCCATAAGTAAGTTATATCTAATGATATTTTTGTACGTATTCCATCTTATTATTTATTTAGAAGATTATGAAAGAAGACATTGTAATCATGTTGACTACCATTCCTCCTTTCCCTCAATCCATTGCTTGATTATAATTCATACGGAAATAGACATGCAAGTTTTGATTCTCATTAATTTCCAGACTCTTCTTCAGACTACCAAGGCACCTGGGTCATTACCTGGCCTGACAGAGACCATGTTTGAGTTCTGGCTGATGATACTGACTTCCTGTAAGAACTGGCATACCAACCATGATATATGTCAGGTCTTGGATGCGACCCTAGAGGCCGCCCTCGTGTGTTACAAAGCAAGCAATGTTCTAACTCAAGAAATCTTCATGACTCACTTCAGGGTAAGCTGATCAGTTGGGAGAGAAATATTTTCACTTTATTCAGTTGATTGATGCTGTTAATGCCAGTGATGTCTCTACTTCTTTTTTTTTTTTTTTTTTCATTAGTCAATTGGACAGTGTACAATGTAAAAAGTCTTCATTTTCATTTCTCATTTCATCTTAATACGTACACTGGTAGTTTTTCTCCTCTTGCCATAAATAAGTTGTTTTTGTATTGAGAAGTTAGCATGTTGCATGTAATTTGAATGCCAAAAGAGTTTGACATTATAGAGCTGAACTAATGCAATATACAAAGAGAAATATATGATGATAATCTTTAATGATTAATCTCTTAAGATAATTAGAGAACTAACTGATTCACTTTAGGGGGGAAATGATTGGTATTAACCAGATATTAGCCAGATATCAGAGATAAAACATCATATTGTATGATTCTTCTTTCAGTCAAGTACAGCCAAGCAAATGGCCCAGGTACCTACTGCACCATACATACACAATTTTATATCTTCACAAATACATGTTGTGATTGGTGTGAATTCACATTTCTATTGTTTCCATCTTTTTGTACCCAAAATGTTTTCTTTGCCAATACTGAATATTTACTTTCTGCTTCAGGGAGCAAACTGCATGAATCACCAGTTCTGATTTGTTGTCTTTAATGTTTATTTTGAAATGCATCTCAATGAATGTATAAATTTGCTTTGTCTTAAAAAAAAAATCTGTTAGTGTGAATGTTACTTTCTTCAGTTTGTTACATAGCCATATTTTCTGATGATTTTGCAGGCAAAACATTTGTTTGTTCTTTTTAGATTGCATGAAGTTACAATAATTTTTGTAATTATACTCAAAGTGTTCCTTCAAGTTTCAGAACTCCTATTTAGTCATTTTCCATGACCTATTACATATTGTACTATCATGAAAAAACCCCATCCATTTGGCTGAAAATAAGTATTAATGGAGTGCTTATGTTTTGTTGGATAGGGGCTAGTTTCTATTTTTAAATGTAGTCATACAAAATTAAATCATACAAGTATACATTTTGTATTATTCTATCAGTTAGTGCCTACGTTCATAAAGATGATTAAGTTTTGGTTAGACATGAATATATCTGCATACGAAGGGTCCATTCTCAATGCTTTTTCATGATTTTTTAGCCCATGATTTCTCATTGTTATAATCTTTGACCTTTCATATGACAGAATAAAGTACCTAGCTCCAGGGCTCCTGGCCTGCTATCCTCCGTCATGTCCCTGGTCTCCTCCTCCAGTCCCTTACCAACTATGGTGGAGCAGCACAAGAAGGAGTTCCCCTGGCTGGCTTACTCCCTCATGTCAGCGGAGACAAGGTTCCTCCAGGAGAGTGGAGTGCTCCAGGTGGTCTCTCAGGAGCTCCATGCCAACAAATCTATAAACACCGATCTAGCCCTCAAGGTACATATGCTCCCTTTAACCGATTCGTGACAGGAATTTTTTAAAGCCTAATTTGATCAACTTTTTTTCTTCAAATTGGCAACACCAACATTTTTATTTTATTGCTACATTTTTCTTATAAAACGTCATGTATCTGAAATGAATATAAATTGGCAGAAATTATGATGAGAAGTCAAAAAGTTGCCAATTTGCAGGGGAAAACAGCGATTTTAAACTTTCTATCACATTGCCAATTTAAGGATTTTAATGCTTATTTTCCTTTGAACAATTTTCAGTATCAAACAACGAATATTGACGCAACCAAAATGGGCACAGTTTGTGCAGAATTTTTTGCTCTTTCTGCTCATGTATTTGGTATGATTTTTAGGGCTTTGCATCAAAAGATATTAGGCCAAACCACAAAATGTGGACCTCTGTCACGAATGGGTTAAAGGCCACCTCACACCATGCGACCTGACCTTCAGGACTTGCGACCTGCGCTTTTTTTGTGCCATAGCAACCACAAAAATGGCGGCAAAAACAAATTTGCTGCATTTGCTGCAGTTACTGTTGCTCCAAAGGCAACGTCAGTGTACAAATACTTCATCATGATTGGTTGAAAATTGTGATCGGGACCCATGGCGGCCCACGACCAGTTGCAAAAATTCAACATGCCAAAACCTCCCGACCTGGCTGTGCGACCTGGTCCTACGACCTGAAACTTGGGTGTGTGGTGATGTCATATCGTAGGTCAGGAGGTCGTGTAGTGTGTAGTGGCCTTAAGTTTTTCTTTAAAATGAAGATAATAAATTGCTTGAAAATAAGCAAAAGGAATACATGTAGTTTTCCCTGGTTGGCTTATCCCTGTTCGCTGGTAGAGACACGGAGCCTTTGGCATAGTATATCTCCGGCATTATATTCACAGGGTTAAACAATTCATGTTCACAGAAAATGTTTGTGAATATAAACTGGTTTGTTCACTATGATTATGGAAGTAATCTTCTCTTTCTTGACATTTAGAGAGCAAACCAGCAGCTGAAGAGTAACTTACTGGCAAATGTGAACCAGCTTCCCATCTACCGATGGGCCCAGCTAGCCCTGGACACTGATATCACACATCCTCTTCTACCAATCATATGGCAGATGTTCTTCACTCTCTACCTAGAACGAATGAAAGCACCAGGAGGGTAAGATCTCAGTCATGCTCTTTAAAGTGATTACACAATGGTAAACAGTTTTTTTATATATGATCGAGAATAGAATTCTAAGAAGAATAACATTAAAAATTTTATGATTTTCAATCGAAATCAATGCATTTTGGCTAATTTTCTCATAAAAAGTCAAGAGTTGACCAAAAAAATTGAGTATGAGGTATGACGTAAAAGTGGGTACCCAGCTTCGCGCATTGCAGTTGTGCTGCACGTTAGACTGTACAATATGTATTATACCTTGCGCGCATTTTGCTAAAGTGCGCGACAAGGTACCCACTTTGACGTCATTTTGACGTAAAAGTGGGTACCCAGTTGAAACTGGGTCACAGCTGAGGGGTCAAAAATATCCTGAAATCTTACCACATTTGGGGGTTTCCTTGGCAACACGACTTTTAAAAAAACTTTAGGCAGATGATTTTCTGCTAATAAAATCATGCTCTTTTAAATGAGCTAACATTGTTTCAGCATTGGGTACCCCCTTTAATGTGTCATGAAAATCACAGTTGGTAGTGTGCCTGTAATTGGCCTTTAATTTGCTTGCTCTAGAGCTACTTGCTGTCATTTGAGCAGTGTTGGCTGCTCATGAAATAGTTTTGGCTAATATCATTGGGGCTAGTATCATGGAGGGCTGTAATGGCATGATGGTCAGGATGATCCCAGGTTACCAACCTTTGCTGGATGAAATATATTGATATAAATCATAAACAATAAAGATATAGAAAGTGATATCAACTAACTTTGGCAAACTACTTGATTTGATCTTCCATCAAACCAGAAATATGCATCAAACCCCATCATGAAGGTCTCTTGTAATATTTACACCAAGGCTTCATGATATATCATCTTCCTGTATCATTTCTCTTCCAGCACCATAGAGCGATTCAGCATAGGACATCGCTATTTCCATTGCTTCAATGACTACGCATTTCTGAGGAAACTCAAACGTCAACTCTCCCGCATCGCCGACTATCACCACAATGCCAGCCAAGGTCACTATCCTGAGGGTCAGCCACCCAGGAGACACAAGGTGACCTCACAGGTCAGTGAGGTCGATGGGTCAACTCTAGAGGGAGCTGTTGGAGGAACTGATGTGGAGGGTGAGAGAGAGTCTGATGGGAAGAGTAGCAAGGAAGGAGAGGATTTTGAAGCTCTTGCTGATAAGGAGTTCCACACCAGGCTTCTTAGGTACTTTGCCATTTTTTATTTAGGAAGTTTCTGAATTTCCTCCCTGCCTAAGTTTTATGTAGGGACTTTCACTATACCAGCACACTCTTATCTTATACTGGTAGCTTTCCAATACACAAACCCTTCATTTGATGTATTTTATCCGAGAGAAGGAGTTATACAGCATTCTTTAATCCTTATCCTGCAGTTATCTAAGAGTATTGAAACCCTCTTTTACATATTCACTTTGGCCCTAAAATTTACATACAGCTGCCAGAATATAGTTTTCCTCACATTTTTGACAACTTCCATCATGTGTGAAGTATCAGTGATGGTTTCTTGATGGGGAAACTTCATTGTAGACAAAGCTTGCAGGGTTACATCATGTCTTCTTTCAAAGCAATTTTGAAAATGAACAAATGAAAAATGGTGTATAACCCAAGATTTTGAAAATCATAATGATAAGAAATCAACACAGTCATGTTGAAAAGCACTAATGCACTGCATGCAGAAATGAGTATATGGCACTACATGCAAATTGTTCGGATCAAACATTCAAGCTGTTTCTTGCCATATTTCAAATTTGAAGAGTAATCTTTTTCAGGGAATATTTCTACTGTGATATCCTTCCAAACTGATATCAAAATACTGAGAAAGCTCACAAATTGTCTTGCACCTCCTCCCAGAACCCAAGCTTTTCTTTAACAATTACTTGTAGAGATGACATTTATGGTGAAATTGTTGAATGATTTATTCAACTGACTTGGAATGTTTAAAGTAAGTGTGTATGTTCTTGAACAATGAGCACCCATGAAAGGTGACATTACAATGATTACAGCATACTTTGACACCTTTGTTCTCTGCAGGTTGTATCAAACATACCTCCTGTGGATTGAAGAACCCTTGCTTCATGAAGCAAGCTTGTACCTTCCTGCATTACCAGAGCAGTATGACAGAGAGAAGCTAGCAAGGATATTTGCAGTGGATATGGTAGGCTTAGAAGATTTAAAAAAAAAAAAAAAAGGTTGTAGGAAATTTAGATTTACAGAATCTGAAATCAAGCATTCTCCTTCAAATTTCGCTGACCAAAGTTTCCTTACAGTCTCCGAGTAAGGGAAATTGATATGTTTAGTTCTTTGGAAAGGAGGAAGTCCAGAAGAAGGAATATTAAGGGTATTGGTGCAATCAGATTTGAATATGTTTAACCGAATCTTAATATGTATTTCAAAAAAATTTGAATTAATATCTAATGATTCATAGTGAATTCTGTGACAGAATCAGACAGTACTGATGTCTTTTATTTAGACTTGGGGATAGCATAATTGATAGCTCACCACTTTGCTTCTATCTTTGTGACATTTTGGGCTGTCCAATCATGTATATATATTCCATTTGGTTGTTTATTTTGTTTCTATTCAGGATCCTTGGATGGAGTATGTTGACTGGGATGGTGTGAGCTATGGAGTGGACAGACTGGTAACCCAATGGCTGCAGGCTACAAGGCCAACTATCTACAAGAACAATGGCCTCAGTGCTAGGGATCAAGAGATAGATGGTAACACCACCAGTCAATATTTTGTGATATGAGCCATCCTTGAAACGTGTCATGAATGTAGTCTTTAACCCTAACCAGACCGGGCTTTTTTGGCTGTTCTATGGCTGAGGGGGGTTGATTCAAAATTCGATTTTGATTAATTATGAATTAATTATGCAAATTTATGCATAAAATCATATGTCTGTTCTAAATCAGAAAATAAAGCTCCTAGAATCATAATTTTGGTGTAAATATTCCTTGTAGCATTCCTAACAATGTACTTGAAAAAAAAGTTGGTATCAAAATAAATTTCTTATGTATTTCTTTGTTTTTTTGACCTTTTGTTTTTGTTATTTTGGGGGGTTAAATTTATCACAGAACCTTTTCCAAGCATAATTATGCCAAAATTAATTGATTTCAGCCAATAAAAGTGGAAATAATCATATCTTTATAAGATGAGAAAACTCAATTTACATTGACTTTGTACACAAATCACGTTTTTGAGCCATTTTCGGTCTGATGAGCATGTATAAAAGGGCGCGCAGCATCTTAACGGCTAGCCCGATTTTCGCGAAATGGTGTCAAAAGATGCGCGAGACTCTAAAGTAAATGTAACTTAGAATCTGCAATTGAGAGAAAGAAGAAAGACCCCTGACGAATTCCCACAAATTCTCTGCCATGATGAAAATGGACGTTTATGTAACTGGAAGGAGGTTCAAATTGATGATAGTGTTCCATATTGGGGTGCTTTGGAACATCAGGATATGTTTCAAGTGCGTTCATGAGATGTTTAGTTGTTATTTGCATTGATGATTTTGTGCATACAAAAAAAGCAAGCAAACAAAACCGGCATCACTTTCTCTCAAGGAAAGTTGTCTGTTGTACAGCACGTAGTTTTGATAGCTACTCATCTTGGACATATGTATGAATTAATCATAGCCTCTCAATTTCTGTTCTATCTCTCTGATCCTTCCTCCAGCCACAACAATGATCCTGAACCGTCTAACCCAGTATGAGAAACCCAAGCCAGCTCCTGCTGTCCAGACCATCACGGCACCAGTTGGAGACATTCCTGAGAACCTTCTGTTGGATCATCAAGCAATGCTGGAATTCATAGAAGGAGATCTCCAAGAGATGCTCAACTATGCCAAGTAAGAATCTAAAGAAAGCAGGACAATTCCACATGGGAAGAATAATCAGCTCACTTCAGATTTATCGTAAAAACAATCACGTTGATAGTCCTGAAAAACCAAATCGTTGAATTAAAAGAAGCTTAAACAAGAAGAAATTCCACCATCTTAGTCAGTTTTGGTATAATGCATGTTTGATTTCACAAGACATTTTTGTTCTTCGAAAATGGCACCATATTCTGGTAATTCCGTTACCAAGGTTGTATACCACAATATCATGACTGTAAGTAAAAAATTGTTGGAATGAAAGAGTTTAGGTGAAAGAATGGGCGTATTTTCATAGTATTAAATGGTAAGAAGGAAGGCAAGGTACAAAACAGGCAGACATAATCTAAAAATGTTAGTAACGGAATTGCCCAGCAGTGATTGTTTCAGAGAGCAATCACACAAGCCCGTATTCTAGTATCTCATGTATATTCCAGTATCTCTTCCTATACTCTCAATTTTTAATGATTTAACAGTAATTATGTCCACACTAAATATTATTGAACTTGCAGTATTGTGATGGTAGAACTGTAAAAGTTTGCTGTCCTCTCCTTTATTATTATAGCTCATTTTCAACAAGAGAAAGCTTTAATGTTGGCTTGGATCTAAGCTATGTGGAACTCTTGCCGACCCTCTATCACAATTCTGAAATCGAGGTAAATTTATTTGAGCTTCTCTGTCTTCATTGTACTCAAGTCATGAATTACGATTGCATCCACATTATACTAAGCATGAGGTAACTAGGGCTGGCATCAGTGGAAAAAATGTGAGTTATACCGAAATTAAGTCATATCGACAGGTTATACATGTAAATAATCCAAAGGGAATTCTGGTGGAAAGCAGATATCTTCAATATGTCAACAATGTACTAGTGTGAAGCTATCAGAGTTACCAAGGTATAGTCATCAAGTCATCAGATGATCAAGATATCAAGCTATCAAGTTGTCAAGTATGTACAATACCAAGATACCAAGTTATCAAGTAATCAAGTTATCGCAATATCACAATACCCAAGATATCACTAATGGGACCCTATCAAAGATATGCGAAGCATTATTCGCATATCTTTGATAGGGTCCCATTAGTGAAGTGCCTTCACATATACATGTACATTGTATTATCATGTACATTTAAACTTAATTGATGTGGGGTTATGCTCAAGTGACAGACAGGGGCAGATTCATTGACAAAGAGGACACTCCCACCTCGGGTTGAAAATTAACAACCTTTTAGTTTTTCTTTACAAATATTTGTTGTAACTATCCCCATCCCCACCCTACCCCAGCATGAAAAATGCATCCATTTGCCACTGAAAGAGCATGTATGGACATACATAAAGTAAAAAAAGTGGATTACAATTTCTGATTGACTCCTGCCTGCTATCATTTAACCTTCACAGACAAGATTAGAAATTCCATGTAGATCCACAATCACTTCTAGACATCGCTGCTTGGGGCCAGCTAAGATTGTTATCAGGGTGAGTTCACACTTTGATGTATACCTCATATGCATTAGGACATTGCGCATTATCTAAGGGGGGGGGGAGCTAGTACCAAAAGTCATTGATAGGTGTCAAGTGAATTTTGGGGGGGTATTTTTTAGTATTATGTTATATAGTGATCCATTTTTATTGCCCATTTGAAACCCTTTGCAAGGATTTTGTGCAATTTTCACAGATTTTAAGCACTGTACTTTTGGAAGCATTCACTGAGTTTCTTCCCATATGATTTTTTATTGATTTGAAACCATACAATGTAATATTCTTGAGCTGCGCAATTATATGTGCCTGTTTTGCCTCCTCTCGGCGACAGCAGGCAATATTTCCTAATGTCCTTCTTATACAGGGAAATCTTCCAACTTCCCATTTGCAATGTGTTCAACAGCCATGGCATATTTGTTCCATATTTTGTCTCGTCTAATATTCGGGAACTTGGGAAGTCTCTAGATTATGCACAGTAAAACAGTGGGAGCATATTATAATGGCTATGTTTAAGTGTTAAGTGAGGCTTTGATAATGATATGTGCATTAATAGTTTACAGATTACCGGCCTGATATGAGTGAGTTGAAAACAAACCAGAGACACTGTAAGGCAAATTAACATGTTTGTAATTGCCGCAAAATAAGCATAGTAGTGAACCTGAGGCTGGTATAATCAATTATGATGTTGCCTGGCTCTTCTGTCTGGGAATAAGGAATATATTGCCCTTGGATGGTCCCTGTATTATGCTGATGGGACTTTCAGAATTCAGTAGTCATCGAGTTAAAAGAAGCATATTCTCCCTCATCTTATGACTTGAGGCAATATAATTCTGTTGCGAGCAATATTATTGATATTCCCCTCAAGGCCAATATCATATAAATTTTCTTCCTGTCTTAACTGAAATTGTATTACTCTTTGTATTTGATTTGAAAACTGTAGCACAAGGAAGGCAAGATGAGTGATGCAGTAAAAAGGAAGCTGGATGAAAATAGAACTGAATACAAACAGCTGTCCATTGAAACAGAGTCCCCACCTCCTCCTGTCATCTGCACTGCAGCAGTTCATATAGAGAATGCCATCACGTGAGTTTTGCATCTTAGAAGTAACACTCAACCCACTGTTTCAGTTATAGGATAGGGTTTTGCTGAATCCAGTTTTAGAAAAAAAAAAAAAGAGGAGAAAGGAAAAGTATCCGAGGTCCTTGAAAATTCAGTTCATGAGAGAATTTTTATTTGAAAATTAATGTCATTTACAAAATAATCTTCATCTTTATACGTTTGCTTACCCCAAACCATGTGATATTGATGAAATATTGCGCAAGATATGCTGATTTTCTATTCTGCCCTAAACACTTCATTCAAGTAATAGTAAACATTGTCCTACTTGAAAAAATAGGTCTGGCTTAACGAAAGGTTATGTTTTCTGCAGACAAATCTGTTTGATCTTGCATCAGTATTTTCATGAGAGTAGTATTTTGCATCAAGATTGCTGCTAAATGTCTTAATGAATATTTGCTCCCTGTCCTTATCATTTTCCAGTGACTTGATCAACAAGAGTCGTGTGTCAGCAGGGGAAGAGAGGGATGCCCACAATCAAGTGGGCGTGGCTCTCCTGTATCACCTTGCCAACAAGATGAACGATGACTGCAGGCACTATCCTCCTACCAGGCAGTTCTTTACTTCCTGTATTGAGATACTAGGACAGGTAATATAAAGCAAAGCGTGGAGTAGCTGTGTCAACTTTAGAAGAAGTTTATGGTGATGATGTTTATGACAACATTGGTGATGATGTTAATGATGTTGGTGGTGGTGATGATAATGATGATGATGTGGAGGAGAAGGAGGATTTGAATGAGGATGATGGTTATGTTGACAAGAAGTTTGGAAGAAGTTCATGGTGGTGATGATGATAACAACATTTGTCATGGTGTTAATTATGTTGGTGTGTTGGTGGTGGTAGTGGTGGTCGTGGTGGTAGTGATGATGATGATGATGATGATGATGATGATGATGATGATGAAAATGTTGATGATGGTGCATGTGACATTGACGTTGAAAGGATGGAGGGGGAGGGAGAGGATATTGATTGATGATGGTAGTAATGATGACTGAAATGTAGATCTTAGAATGAAAGTGATAGTGATTATGTTGATGATTGTTGGAGACGGTGAATTTTGTTGTTGTAGTGGTAGTGATAAGGAGGACATTGTATTATCATGTTAAGTTTTTGAAGATGGCAATAACAATAAAGTCTGTAATTATGTAGATAAAAGAATAAAAGCACTTGTGATACTGATGATTGTAGTGACTTTCATGTTGATGATACTTGTGATGGTCATGATGATGATATTGAATGATGACAGTGTCAACAAATAATAAGGTGCAATTGAGATGGGTTCTTTCCATTTGTGTGTGCTAGGAATTTGTGAGACCATACCCTGAACAAGCCCAACCTCTTCTCCATGAGATTCTCACCAATCACAAGCTAGCTGGAGTCTTAGCACCAAACTTTGTACCCTGCAACTGCCCCTCAACCTTTGTTCAAATGTACGTGGAAGTTGTTAGAGCCACTGGCAACAACACGCAGGACCTAGCTTTCATGTTGCTCACAAAGGTAATGGATAAGGTTAATATTCAAGATAGTACCTTTTTTTCAAACCAAGGAGCTACTATGATGTTTTTTTAAAACTTTCCAGACTTTGGAACTAAATCTTTACATTCCTTACAGTATCACTTTCCCCAAGTTTCTTCAAGATATGTATTTTATAAGGAAAAGGACTAGTATGTGCCCAGTTTGAAAAAAAAATTTGATTTTATTCAATATACATGGTATGTTTTTGTTTCACTGGGCAGGCATGCAGCATTTCCAGGACCAATATCAATATTCTGTCATTAGTTGATGTATTTATTTTCCTTAATCTTGCTTTATTGTATTTTATGGAAATATCCTAGCATCAAGGTGTATTCTTGAAGAAGTAGATTGAGCAAAAGATGAGTAATGAGAAGCAGTGAAGATCAAGACGTCAAGCAGTCGTGATTGCGGATACTAGATCTGACCAGCAGATCATTGATTGTGGCGTTCCCCAGGGCTCCACCCTCGGACCAATATTATTTACAATGTATGTAACTCCTCTTTGGGACATTGCTCGACATCATGGCATGAACTACCATCTTTACGCAGACGATACACAAATCTACGTTGCTTTCAAGCAAGGTGTTGATTACACCGATGCATGTCTTCGCATTCAGCATTGTATCAAGGACATGCAGAAATGGATGGAGAGGAACTTCCTGAAATTGAACAATGAGAAAACAGATGTTATACTGATTGGTTCTCGAAATCAGCATTCTACTGTTGACTTGTCAGAACTCATGATAAATGAATTTGTCGTGCCTGTTTCAGATACAGTTCGAGATCTGGGTGTTCTTTTGGACAAATTTCTGAACAGGATGCACACATCGCTGCCATCTGTAAAAGTGCAAACTATTATTTGTGGAATGTTGCCAGAGTACAGAAGTATCTCTCCCATGCGGATGCTAGGAAAATCATCCATGCCTTAGTAACATCACGTGTGGACTGCTGCAATGCCGTACTTGCTGGCCTACCGCGTTCTTTAATCTTAAGACTCCAGAGAGTCTTAAACAGAGCTGCCAGAGTTCTTGTCCGAGTAAGGAAGCATGAACACATTACCCCAACCTTAAAGGAACTTCACTGGCTTCCTGTGTTAAAGAGAATTGAATACAAGGTCCTAACTCTAGTGTACAAAGCACTCAACAACATGGCTCCTGATTACATTAAGGATCTTCTTGTAAAGAAGCAGTACCAGTATCCTCTGTGATCTTCTACACCTCCACTGTGCTTGTAGTCCCCAGAAGCAGAACCACCCACTATGGAGATCGTGCTTTCAGTCATGTTGCACCTGTACTATGGAATAGACTGCCAAGTGAAATTAGAAATATCCCCTGTTTATCTACTTTCCAAAAAAGACTCAAACATTTTCTGTTCACTCAAAGTTATTAGGAAGATTTTTTTTTTCTTAGTTGTTTTCTTTTCGTTTTTCTTTCTGTTATATATTGTAAATTGTTTTATGTTTTTTTTTCCTTGTAAGATTGCTTAGGTACTGATTGATTTTCTAATGTAGCGCCTTGAGTGGTACTTTACCAGAATGTGCACTTTATAAATATATATTATTATTATTATTAAAAAGTTATAATGGTAAGGGCTCACTACTGCATGCATATGTATTTGCACATCCAAATGTCTTTACAGAGTGCAGTTTTGGAAAGCAACTTCTTGATCGGTCTCGCTTTTCATATATAAATCTTTTAAATTGATTTATTCCCTTTTATTTTGTGTTTTTCAGTTTGACGTTGGTCACTGGTTAGAGCAGCATCACCCAACTCATACCACCTGTTCTCAGCTAATTACCACCATTGGCGAGGCATTGTATGCCTGTGGATTGGGGGAGGAAGCAGACTCCAAACCCCTACCTCACTACGAGGTCTACCGCTCTCATCTACAGACAGTCTTCCTCTACAACTTCCCCCAGCATTATGCTGATGTTATGCGTGTAGTCATCAAAGGTATGGAGGCTCTTATCTGAGTTTTGGCATTTTGATATGTACTGGAGGATTTGCTGTGATCAGATTATGTTGAAATCAGATCAGCATTCAGTATTGCAATCAAATTAACATCATTCAAATTAAGGAATTAAAGCATTTTGCTATTTGCCCTTTTCAACTCAGTGAAGGCAGTGACACCATATTCAATATACAGTGAATTAGACAATTATTCCATTTTATTGGGTTTTTTTTTCTTTAATGGGACTATCTATATAACCTCTTCTCATGACTTGGTGATTTTATATCAATCTGTGTTCTTAAGATATTGCAAGTATATATTAACATAAGTATAAACAAAAGCATAATGTTTTTAAAATATTCCAGACATTGCATTTTAAGCATATTGCTCATAAGTATGAGCATTATGTTCTTCAGACATTACAAGAGTAGCATTTAAAGCATGATCTTCTGAACACTTAAAACATGAAGATCTTAAAGATCTTCAAAGGGTTGCAGAGTCTTGAGTCATTGTACTAAAATGAGAAGCTCATCTTTTCAATTGCAGTGTAGCTGCATGTAACTTCTAACCTGCATAGCAAATTATTCTTGGTGATGGATCCCCAGATGCATATTTCACAGATTATCAGTGTCATTCATTGGTTCTTTTCCAGGTATGGAGGAAAAGACCCTGAAGCTGAAAGTTCTTGAAGATGTCCTGAAGACATTAGACTGTCCTTTACTGCCAGACTTTGGTGATATTGGACAGAAACAGGTGGAGAAACTTGTGCAAGAAGAAACACTACTCTCACTCAATGAAGTAAGTTGTATTGTTGTTGTGTTTTTTTTGTTATTGTTGTTGATGGTAGTGGTGGTGGTGGTGATGGTGGTGGTAGTGGTGGTGGTAGTAGTGCTAGAGGTGGTGGTGGTGGTAATGATTGAAGTAGTATGAAATGATGATGGTGATGATAATGGAGATGATTGTTGTGATAGTACAATTTAGTCAATATGATGATGATGGGATGATGACTTATTGAGGGTTGATGATGATGATGATGGTGACGATGCTGAAGTCCTTGAAGATGTCTCAAAGACACTAGCCTGTCCTTTTCTCCCAGATTTTGGTGACATTGGACAGAAATTGGTGGAGAAACTTGTACAAGAGGAAACAATAAATGAAGTTTAGCACTGAGTGAAGTTAGTGGTATTGATAGCGATTGTGATGGTAGTGGGGGTGAAGAGTCAGCTACAGGATTATTTTCTCGTTATTTTACCTTGACATATCTGTTTTCTGTTATTTCCTATACAGTTGGTAGAAAGTCTGGAGTGGCTGGGTAACTACTTCTCTCGTCAGAGACACACCAAGCCAGAGCTACTCCAGTTTGGACTGTACAGTCATTGGAAAGATTACATGCCAGCACTCTCTAGTTTCTTGGGCTATCTCGCTCTCAACTGCGTTTTGAAAGAGGCTAAGAGACTACAAGAGACAAATGGAAACATAGAACAAGGTATTAAATCATGGTGCACTGTTGGGATGGTTTTCTCTCTCCCTCTCTCTCTCTCTCTCTCTCTCTCTATATATATATCAACCTTTCACTATATGCTTTCTCATCTCTCTTTCTCTCTGTCTTCTTCCCTTTCTCTGTATTCTCTTTCCCCTCTCACATTTTCTCTTTAAAGTCAAACTTGTCATTTTGGTAACCTCAAAATACAACGTACAGCCTCCTGACTGCAGTGGCAATTAATACAGTTACAAATTACAAGCATGTTACATACCTGTCTTCAGAGGGTAGTTGTTGTTTTTTTATTGTCGCTTATCTTTATCTATCTTTCCATTTGCTTTAAAAGTGTAGATCATTTTGTTTCTTGATAGATAACTTAGTCTGACATTTTCTTTTTTTTTTTCTGTACAGGAATTAAGAAGCTCTGGGATCTAGTTCTATCTTTCTTTTCACCATGGGTTGGACCAGCAGAGGCTGCATCACCATCCAAGTAAGTTGAACAAAATATGGAAGATTGGTTGAGGTATTTTGTAACCCAAGCAAGTAAATTTCTGGAACTTTGGAAGGGAGAGGAGAAACATTCATTTCAGTATGATAGATTCATATCAGAATGCTTCATTCAAGTTGTAATAAACATTGTTTGTACAAGGTTATCCAAGGAACCTTTATATTTACATGTGTGTGTAAATATACTTGTATGTTTCTAAAGCCAATTTGAGGCCGAGATATGCAGGACAAAACATATGAAAAGATAAACTTCTATAATAAGCTGACTCACTGTTTGACAATCTTTGAGGTAAGATAATAATATTTTTTTCAATTCTCTTGAAGTCCTCGAACTTTTGATGTTCTCCCAGCCTGGTCAGAAGGAGACATGGACAGTGCTTTGGTCATGGTAACACTCTTTGCTGAGACAACCAGTTTCATGCAAGCTCTCTTCCACAGTAAGCCAAGAATCTTTTTTGATTATTTTTTGTTGCCTGAACTTAATACAATATATTCATACAAGACTGATAGATCTTTAAAAGTCTGTTGGATGCTGTAGGATTTTCTATGGAAATTTGAGTAATTAGCCCCTGTTTGATAAAGAATATATTGGCCAACATCAGAAATGACAAGAGAATGTTTAATTTTAGCAACACTTGCTAAATCAGTGGCTATATTCATACTGAAGATACTTACGAAATTAACTTTGTGTGGGGCAGTTACCTACTGCAAAGAATTACACAGTAATACAAGATTCAGCATATTTTGTTGTTTAAATAAATGTACAACTAGAAGTGATACAAGCAATATGAAAGAAAAAGTGATCAGAAGTTTGGGTTGTTAGGTCAAATATCATAGATGTCAATTTGCATGTACAAGATTCAGCATATTTTGTTGTTTAAATAAATGTACAACTAGAAGTGATACAAGCAATATGAAAGAAAAAGTTATCAGAAGTTTGGGTTGTTAGGTCAAATATCATAGATGTCAATTTGCATGTAATTGTACATTTTTATTCTGATTATCACAATATTTCAAGAACAGTTTTAACCATGAACCTAACTAAATTTAGGTGGAAACATATAGGAGACACAGTTGCATTCATCTTGTTTTTGTTTTGTTTTGTTTTTATTATAAGCATGGAATATAAACAAATCTAACTCTTCCATTAGAAAATAAAAAACATATTTAGAAAATAACTTTTGAGTGATTTATTTTGAATCCAGATGCCCAACAGCCAGCGACTACCAACATATTATCCATGTTTTGGTCATACTATGTGGGAACTCTAACTAAGAAAGGTGTTAGAGAAGACATCATGTATGCCTGTCACCGAGCAATGGCTAGTCTTCCTTGGTCTGAGTTCTATCCTGATGTCTATTGTATGGAATCTATGATCAAGGTTAGTCATTCATTGTAGTGTGAATGCTGATTATTTTCTCACAAATGCAGTAGATCCAACGTACATACTTATGTCACGTACATGTACATTATAAATAATAAAAACACAATGTCTGTACATCACTTTTATAGTGAAAAAGCAATGATATTTACCAGAGATTTTTAATTTCTATAGATAAACATCATGTCAATGCCTTGCTTTTCCTCTGTATTGTTTTGATATCTGTAGTTTTTATATGTGACTGTTTTGTAATTTTTTGTATTTTGAAATGGAAAAATACAAATCTTTAATCTGATTCTCAATCTGAAGCTGTAGAAAAAAAGGACATGTTTTCTTTTTTTTTCTTTTTTTTGGTGGCTATCATTACAATTTTCAAATGAATTTGAATTCAATCAGATGTAAAGCGTAGCAGGCCAATGTTCATGAGCTCTGCCTACTTTGAATTTATAACTTTGTGTAGATGTATGAGGCTGGTCAGGAGAGTTGTCTGCTTTTCCTAGCATCCATCTTCCACCGCATCCAATGGACCGGTATCCTGGAGTGCATCATTGCCAGGGGTGACCTGCAGACAGCAAATCAGTTCCTCTCAGCATTACTCAGCATGCTCATCATCTTTGGCAACTCTGTATCTATAATGCAATCACAGGTTGGTAAAAAAATGGACCCAATGTCATGTTTTTACATAGTAGCCCCTCAGTGCCCCCCCCCCCCCCAGCTTTGTTGAAAGAGATAAAGACATGTATCGATACAAATGCAATAAAAAAAGCTTCAGTTGATTATGAACTGAAAACACTGAGCCTTATTATCTAGGCATTCACCATTGAAGAAGTGAAGGGCCAGATGAAACCTGATTTTCTTATTAAATGCGTAAACTATTGCATAATTTCAATGAATATGTTAGTTGCAGAATAGAATTATCTTTTTTTTTTCATTGATGTATAGAGGTACACCCTCTTTCTTTATTTCACCAAAAAGCATAATTTGAATATGAATAAGTTCGTGATATGTCATTTTCTTTTGTGACATTACCAGGGAAGCAGTATAAATGTGCTTGTCGCAGAATCACATCAGTTCCCTTGGTACTTGCTAGACGAGAGCTGCTATCACAGCGCCACAATGTGGCAGCTCAAGAAGAGTAATCCACGTCTTGTGCTAGAGGAGCAATCTGCTAGTTCGATTCTTAGGTAAGTTGATGATTGGTGGGCATTGCGATTGGACTACATTGTGGGTTCATTTCTTACAGCACAGTTGCGGAGATTTTATGGTAAGTTTGGTAATCCTTTTTTGATTGATTTATTGCTTTAGTACATGTAAGTACAACATATTAATTCCATGAAATCAAAATTTAAATATGGTGAGAAATAAATATATTCAAATCTTGATAATGAATACATTGAAATATGATAAAATATATCAAATTTATGCATTTATGCATAGATATTTGTTGAGCATAAAAGGATGGATGGTTTGAACATCATATGCTTTTTTTTCTTGTATGACCAGAAATGAGCTTTTTGTGTGGTCTTGTGATATTGTGTCTCTAATGATTTCCATGTGCAAAAAACTTTTGTACATGAGTTGTGGAGATTTGCAGAAGTTACATGCAAACCAATAATAGAATAATGAATAATTTATTGCAAAACTGGTTTGAAAAATTATTTGCTTGAAAATGGCTGTCATCATTATTCTGGATAATTTTGGGGTTTTATATTCAAGTTTGCAGCTGAGAAAACAAACACTTTTGACATGAATTCTGTACATTTTGGTACATTACTTTGTTTTGCATGATAGCTTGATGCGAGTAGTAGCAGGAGTTGGGAGCAACGAGCCACCAAATCCTCGACTAGCATCCAAGCAAGCTGCTTACATTGGATTGGTAGTTGGTCTTATGTGTCAGTGCTCTCAGAACAGGGAGGTTCGAGCAGAACAGTTCACTACACCACTTCATGGTCTGCTCTATGATGTCACCATCATATCATCGTCAGGTATGTAGGGAAGGAGTGAAAGAGGGGCACATGTTGGGGGGGGGGGGGGGGGATCTTATGTGTCAATGCTATCAGCAGAGGGAGGTTATAGCAGAACAGTTCACTACCCTACTATGTGGTCTACTCTATGACTCTATGATATCTTTGTCATATCAAGGTCAAGTGTGTAGGAGAGTAGGAAATTGATTTAATGGGGAGTGGAAGGAGAAGGTGATGTGGGAAGGAAGGGTAATGGGAAGGTTAGGGACTCTTGCATGTTAGGCATAAATGCTCCTGGAATAGTGAGATCAGAGCAGAACAGTTCACTACCCTACTATGTCTTCTACTCTATGATGCATTGTCATATCATTGTTAGGTATGTAGGGGAGTAGGAGATTGATTGGATGGGGAGTGGAAGGGAAGATGATGTTGGAGGGAATAGGAAGGGGAAAAGGAAAAGGCTCTTACATGTACATGTATGCGTCAATGCTCCTAAGAAAGAGGTCACATCAGGTCACATCACCATCCCACTGCATGGTCTACTCTTCGTTGTCGTGATTGTATCATTGTCCGGTATGTAGGGACAAGGGAGATGGAGTGGGAGGCTTAGCAAGGACAAGAGGGAGAACAGGAAGCATAAGGAAGGAGATTGGGAGAGGAGGAGAGGGAGAAGGACAGGAAAGGGGTGATTTCATATGTTATTGCTCTCAGAACAGTTGTAATGATTCATTAATTTTGGATTTTGTTGTAATAATTCTAATGATTTTATATATTAATTGGTTCACTTTCAGCTGGTCCTAATGTTGAATCCTCTGCCTACCTCTTCTCTCTCCTCACTACTTTTCTGTCTCCTGTCACCATTGCTGATGATTCCATTGTGATTTCTTCTTGATGCCTCTTGGTTGTAACAAATCTAATAAATCTCTCTTTTATAATTGGTTTTCAGCTGGTCCCAGTATTGAATCATCCGCCCACCTTTCCTCTCTTCTCACCACTGTCCTGTCTCTCCTCAATGGCTGCTCTCCCATCACTGGTGCTCCTGATGCCATTGTACAAGGCCTTAAATCATGGCTGGCTACCTGTGCTAATAGTAACTTGGTACTGCAGATCATCTCGGTGGCCTGTAACACACTGGCGTCAACCAAACACATGGCAGTCATCATAGAGTCTTGCATTGATTCCTACTTTGCTACAGGTATTTGAGATTTATCTGTGTCAAAATGCATTTTAAGTAAGATTTATCATCATGATTTCCCTGTATCCTTGTACGTGTTTTACAAGTCAGACTCATCAGATGTTTCAGAAGCTTAATTTACATACATTTGATCAAAGATAAACACACCTATCATCTTTCTTATATTCAGTCAAACCCTTACCTCATGACACAACCCACTGCTGGGCTGGTATAATGTCAGTCCTTCAGATACCTCAGCTATCTCATTATGTATTCCATGGTCAGTGTCTAGAGAGAGTGTGTCCCTGAATCTCTGTGCCTACCCCTCTCAGATTCTGCTTCTTCATGTACTTGAGTTAATTAATAGAAACACCTCAACCATACATATCAATCATGCTGTTTCTCATATTCAGTGAAACCACCGCCTAATGATACTACCCATGGCTGGGCAGGTGTAGTGGCTGTTCTTCAGATTCCTCAGCTATCTCATGATGAATTCCTTGGTCAGTGTCTAGAGGCTGGGTCCTTCCTGACTCTCTATGCATACCTGTCTCAGAAGCTTCCTCAGTGTCGGAGTCTGGAGGAGGAGACAGCCATACATTCCAGGTTGATAGACTGGTGTATCAACTGTAAGCCAAGGTAATGGAGATTTTTTCCAACTTTAAAATGAGATCAACTGTAAACCAAGGTCAAATCTTCTTCATATTAGATATGGTAAACCCTGTAAACTACTGGTAGTCAGTTTACAACATCAAAAGTGAACAAGCATTCAAAGAAATTTTATCTTTCTTTGAAATGAAATATCTTATAAGTTTAATTCAAATGTAGGTCAGAGATTGTTTCTAACTCTGGAAGAACTGACCAGATAAGATCTGAAGAAAGTTCCAGTGATGTGTTAGCGTGATTTACAGATCATTTTTGACAAAAATATTGACATAGGCATATGCGCATTGTGTAGGTTCATTTGTTTATCTGTAATTGCTTCCCAGATATCGAAAGACACATGTGCAATTTGTATTATTGTGAGAAAAATTAAAACTGTTGTATTAACCTGTTGAGCACAATTTGATTTAAGTATAGTATGCATTCTTCATAGACCCTAGCTCGAGTTAAAGGCATTGGTTAACATTGTTATGATTTTAAAAAATCTTGTTTTGTTACTTGAAAATGGGATAAACATAAGGGCTATAGTGTAAAAATACTAGTCTGAAAGTTTCAAAGTATAATATCCACAGGAAGTATTTTTAAATATAAAAAATGTGAACCAACGTTTGAAAAATGTACGAGGGTCGGTTGCACAGAATAGACATAAGGAGTGCGCATGCGCGTATGACTCACCTTACCGTACTGTGTGTATTGGCTTATCACGCGGCGGGAGGCACGTAACGGCATTTTCAAATTCAAGCAAAGTGGTCCTCTTAGTGATTGTCTCGTGAGACGAAGGATAATAAAATCGCCGTTTGCGTTTTACTTACACTTTTTCATTCCAAATTATGGTTGGTTTCAGGGTTTTTGAGTACAAATACAAGTACCCATACACATGTTTCATCTTAGTTTGAGAATTTTTTAAATCAGCTACTCACAAAGTTAGTCAATGCCTTTAACTCAGGTTTAGAGTTCAACGAATTAATCTTTTGGGACATATTCATTTCCAGGGCTTGTTATATGATGTAAACTTGGGGATCAGTGTTTAAGAGGTTAAGATCCAAACTTGTGTTACTGCCACCATGAGCATTTTGGAGAAAATAAACCATCTCTGTTTATTCCTGCAGTTGTGAGAATGAGTACAAATTGTTGCAATGGTGGTACCTTGCTTTATAGCATAGGATGATCAAATTACCAGATAACAATTATCCAGTGGAATCATTCACAGCAAGAAATTATTTGTGTATTGTTAGAAGGCAAGAAATAACCCCCCCCCCAAGAATTTGAGGCAATATCATAATATGCCATCTTTGTACCAATGCAATATATATATGACTATCTTTACGTACAGTCGTGAGAATGAGTACAAGCTGCTGCTGTGGTGGTACAAGGCTCTTGAGCTGAGTGTGAGGATGATTAACTTTGGAGCTCCAGAATCGAACGTGTCTCGCTCCCTCAATAACCTAGCTCCTGCCATCATGGCTCTAGGAGAAGATAGGAGGTCTTCAGGTATCCTAGGAGCATTGGGCTTTGGTAAACATTCCCAGCTTTCTTTCAGGTAAGGTGTCTTCTTGATCATGTTAACAGAATCGATGCAAGTCATTCATGTTTATACCATTAGTTATGCATGTTATAACAGTGGGATATGGAGTGTGACCCTCATTCGGCACCTCGTACCATCCAGTTTAGAACTTTCCAGTTTTAAGGCCTTGTTGGAAAATTGCAAAATAATGATAGCCTTCTTTATTATCTTTTGCTTGAAAGATTTTGGCTAACTTGTGGCAAATATGTTCCAACACCGTCATTCCCATTCAAAATGCCTTAGAAACTCTCTCTTGTTCTTGATGCCCTTGCTACTTGACAGCCATCCAGAAACCTGATATGCTCTTTCATGTCTTTGGGTCAAGAAAAGCCTTTTATTTCTTAATATTTATTGGAATTCTTTTTCTGAGTACATGCATTTCAAATTTTACTCCCTTTGAAGATTTTCACATTGATAAAAGAAGAATTAGACCCTAAGATAGGACACAGCTTTTTTTTGTTGCTTAGTGGTACTGAGGTGGTACTGCTATGTATGTAAAAAGGAAGTTTGCTTTCCTCCTCAAGAAGGAGTAGTGAAATCATTATTCTGTTATTGTAAAAAGTCATGCTTTGTTTAGTATACCCCAAGGATATTCTGAAAGGGTTCATGTTTGATGTATAAATACAATGTAAAAACTGTGAGCTTACTATCTGATAAAGCATTTTTCTTGTTGCTTCACAGGTTTCGCCTGGCAGCAAGAAGCCTTGCCGTCTTCATCATGGCTCAGCTCCCCAAGGAGGGTATCCGAATGGTGGCCAACGCCCCAGGAGCCCTGGTCTACCCCAGCACGCCACGCTCCACACGGGGCTCCGGTGGAAAAGCACAGCAAGGCATGAAGCTCCTGGACAGTGCACTGGAGAACAGGAGCTACATGGATCTGAAGGCAATCACAGAGTATGTGAGGCAGTTCATCCTCAACAGTCATCATTGTTTACCTGATGGTATACGCTTTGCAACCTATCTTGCCTCTCAACTGTTCCCAGAGAGAGCATGTCTGAATGTTATCTGCCAGAGGAATGCAAATGTTACAACCTCATAGAACTACAAGTACATGCTATTCTGAATATTGTTTGTTACAGAAATGCAAATGTTGCAACTTTTGAGGACTTACAGAAAAGTCTGTGAAGACCAACCAAGGGAAGCAGAAAGAATCTTGCCTCTTATCTGTTTCTAGAGGTCTGAATGTTATCTGCCACAGAAATGCCAATTTTACAACCTCACAAGGGAAAGGCACTATATTTGACCTCTCACCTATTCCCTTAGTGGGCTTGTATGCATTTTGTCTGTCAAAGAACTGCCAGTGTTGTAACTTTAAATGATGTACAGCCAAACCTGTCTGTAAAGGTCACCCATGGGAAACAAAAGAAAATGGCCATTGTAGACAGATTGCCTTTCTAGGCAAGTTTTAAAATTCATATTCCTTTCCATAGGGAAATATTGTAAGTGACCACATCAAATAGGTAGTCTTTTGGGACCCATGGTCACCTTGAAGTTTGACTGTATGTAGAGGGTTAAGTCTTAATACATCTGCCCCTTTTCCATGTGCATATCAATTAGACCGTCATGTTGGACTCAATCAAAGAAATTGTATCAGAGACCAAAACCAGCTTTATCTGTACAGTCACATATTGTTAGTACACATGCAAGTTTACGTGTGTATCCTTCAAAATGATGGAGACTACTGAAATTAATGTGCAAAATGTAATTGATTTCTTCTCGGAGAGTAAAATGTGCAAGCTTTACAGCTAATCTATACCATTAGCTTGTGGATATCATTCTCTTGTTTCCCTTCATTTATGGTACTGAATGTACTCGGAATTACTTGAAACATTATCAGTTCTTGGGGTTTTTTATATTCCTCTTTAGGTTTTACTACCCCAAATCCCCATATGAGGAGACCTGTATGTGGATGGTAGACTCATATTAATTCTTATTAATTAATGTAACCAATGAGTATTATATTAATCGTTTAGTATAACTTTACTATAAAGACTAAATACATGTAGCTTGATACTTGATTCAGTCCTATATGATGCATGTACTTATTAGATTATTAGATGGAATCTTACATAATCCCAGATATATTTTCTGTTTTATGATTTGATATTACATTATCTCCATCAACTTAACATAGAGAAAATGGTCATATTCAAGGAGGAAATAATTTTCTTGTTGATGATAAGTACAGGTGTATGCGTGTTGTGTGAAACTAATTTCCTCGGAAAAGTCTCTCTCCATCCTTTTGTAGTTGGTTTTCTTTTACGGCACCTTTCTCCTAATTCGAGTTTCAGATATTGAGGTATCCCAAAGGGAGCCCCCTGTCTACACCTGAGAGACATAGGAAACTTGTTTCCGAGAAACCTTCGAACAACTTCGAGCAGGTTTGTCAGGACGGTGTCTGAGAACCGGCAGGATTCGGTAACCTGGCATGATACTACTCTATCTATAAAAATAAATAAATAAATAAAAATAATAATTCATGGTAAAAAAATATATAAAAAAAAAAAGAGATGCCAACAAAATTATCCTTAAAATACCAAAGTTATTTAAAAGAAATAATCAACAAAAATAAAGCTAACTTAGTTGGTGATAATAGTCAAGACTGACTGATCGCCATTCAACACGAATCAACAACAACATATTGAAGGGTGAAATGGGAAATTCTTGAAACATAAATGAGGATCCTCTAAAGCATAAGAATTATAAACAGAGATAGCACAGATTCTGCTTACTCTCCTAATGTACAGATATGCATGATGACATTGAAGGTCCTGGTATATACTCTTGGTAGTTCTAAAGATTCATACTATTAACATGGAAGTTTCTTGGTTATGTTTTCATTTATAGAATACACTGTTATACAAGGCATTTAAGGTGCATGTGGGTCATTGCTTTAAACTCTTCTTAAAACTGAAATAATTGTTAATTCTTATATTTAGAAAAATATGCATTTAAAAATAAACTGTTACAAAAGTGATTGTTTATTACCCAACAATGGCTGATTCTTGATGTTTCTTGGCTTGTTGGTAAACATGTATGTGTCTTTTGTTCTTTTTCTTTAGGTTATGATAGTAAGATACCAATTGTAATGGTCATTTATCTGACTATACATAAAGGTATAGAAACTTAAGCATTATTGGGTTGTCCACTTTTGCAGTCAATTGCTTCATGATTGCTATTTGCCTATCAATGTCAATACTACATAATACATGTAGTATTGACATTTTTTTTTTTTACTTTCGTGAACAAGGAAATATGGTTAAACTACTTGATATTTTATTACTGCTTGAGGGTTTTTGTGTTGTTGTTAGAATGTACATTTATCATGGCAAAGAAAGTACAGTCAACTCTGCCTAAGTCAAATTTCTTGAGACTGAAGAAAATGCTTCGACTTAGAGAAAATTCGACTTATGAGGGGTCAAAAACAATAGAAAATAAAGGAATGGGACCCAGTACACACCTTCGACTTTGGCGATTATTCGACTTATGCGACTTCGACTTATATGCAGAGTTGACTGTATATGAATATTGATTTAGATATAAAATATTCCCTATGTTTTAGTTCTAAATCTCTCTCATGATATTTTATGAAGTATTCATATGACTGTCATGCTGATGTAGGATTTTTGTATTTTATGTATCATTTTCTTTCATTTTGGATTATATATCATAGTATGCACTCTACATCCATGGATTAATGGTAATACTCCAGGGGGGTGTTTCATAAAGCTGCTCATTAGTTACGAACGACTTTACGAACGACTGGTGATACCTTCTTGGGTGGTAATCAGATTCTCATTCATTTACATATAGCACAAGAAGGTATCACCAGTCGTTCGTAAATTTGTTTGTAACTAATGAGCAGCTTTATGAAACACTCCCCAGAGATGAGTAAGATACTTTCATTTTTGACAGATAACCCTTTCCCACCATTATTTTTATACTTTTTTTGTTTTATATTCTTCCACTTTTAGCTTCCATTACCTCAAAGAATCATTACAAAGGGTAATTCTTTTGTTTTGTTTTGATTATATAAACACTGTCAGTTGTGATTATAGCAATGCTCAGCATACAAATAATTACAATTTCTTGACATGTTTTATATGAAAACGGTAATTATGTCATACTGTATGAAACAGTAGTCTTGTAATGAAAGTTGAATGAGTCTATCATGGCAGACATATAATTGAAAAGAAAATATGTTCTGGCCTAGGAGGCTTCTCAGTTTTAGGGTAGTGGACTATTTGAAAAGAAGTCCTGCATTTGAAACACAGTAATTGATGTTGACATCCCCTTGCAAAATTATGAATACTCAATGACCCTGCCCCTTTGATAACATGTGTCCTAGTTGGATAGTCAAGCCTATACCTTTATGTTATCAGCAGCTTATTCTAGGAAGATATCATCATCATCATCATCATCATCATCATATTCATCATCGTTGTTGTTATCATCATCGTCATTTCTGAATAAAGATAAATGTGTACTCGGCAGTTGGCACACAATGACCCTCGTTTCTCACATTGAAAAAAAAAATCAACCCCAAATGCCTTGACCAACACCAAGCTGAAAATCACAATTTTTTCAAAAGTACAGCATTTCCCCAAAATATGAAGTCGGTGAGACACAACCCATCCCCCCCCCCCCCGACCAAACCCTCCTGTTTTTGCAAAGGGTTGGTTTCAGGAGGTGGTGGCGGTGGCGGCGAAAAAGTTTACTGCATCCAAGGGGCCTAAAACCTTCTGCCGTTATTATGTAGAAGCTTCTCTAGGTATCACTAATATTACATGTACATGTATACAATGAAGCAGGAAATTATGCATGCTTCTGTTGATACTAGAGCCTTACTGAATTTTAGGACACATCAGAGAATTCCTTTACCGAAATGTGAATTTCCATACTTTTAAAGCTCTTCCTATTGAAATGGACTAAATCTGCAATGCATACATTAGAATTAATGTGATCGGTATGTATGTTTTCAGGTAGGTTAACATTTAGTCGAGTGGCCGACAGATAATTACATGATCTTTGTCAAATTTTTGTATAATCCCAAAGTTATTCTTAATGATACAAATAACCATTATTAGTGACACCATCAGTTTCTATCAAACTGCGATCAAAGCTCGAATTTGTGAATCAACAATTCAAAGTGTTTTTTATCACTCTGACTCTTTTGGATTGCCTTTGCTTGGGAGGTCTATTCTAGAGAGACAACTTGAACTGACATTAGTTGCTGTTTTGTTGGAGATAATGGACAAAATATGGTTATAACAGTACTAATATTTTAGTGGAAGATAATCATTTTCTGTTTAAATGAAAATTTGTTATTCTGTGTATGTTGCATTTTTTTCTTCCTTTCATCTGAACTCATTCCTTGTGCAATAGGAATTTATTTGAAATGCATTGAATTCTTGTAAAATCATAAATTAATGATTTAGAGGGAACTTGTACATAAGAATAAAAACAGATTTATATATCAAGATTGTAATGAGGTTCCGCAGTAGTCTTTCTTTTTCTAAAGATCTTTGTGTTTATTTGTATTTTGTAATGTACAAGTAATTTTGTGTAAATGGATGAAGATAATATGAATATTTATGTAAAAGCAAGAATTTTACGAGTATCAGTTGTTATTTATGTTGCTTGGAAATTCTCTTTGGTCCTTATTCATCGAGTTATAGAAATCAATGAATGAAACTCCCTGGATATGCAGACCCAATATTTGAAGAAAAAAAAAATTGACAATGGCAACCCCTTGAAATGCACAAAATGAATATCAGGGTTGCATAGAAAATACCATACACATACCTCCTCTTAAATACATGGAATTTATTGCAAAATTGAATCTTGCTTTCACATATGACATATTACAAGAGAAATAAAAAGTTGTTGCATGGTTTAAGAATAAAATCGACTGGACACTCAACAGCATATCAATTACATTCATACTCTACCTATGGCCAAAGTTGCAGAAAAGATCCCGTTTCAAAGTGGTTTATCAAAAGGGAATGAATTTCTTAATGAAAGTGACATGGTGCAATAGCACAAAATCAAATTTTACAAAGCTTGTATGTTAAAATTTTACTTCTATTTATGCCTCGTAAATGATAAATAGCTGAGGTGAGGATGGAATAATAACATGTTTTTACTCTTCATATATGTACATCACTGAGTTACTGTAATATTAGTATGTGACTTCAAATTCTAATTAATGTGATATACTTATCAGGTAAGATCTCAGGCAAGTTGCATTGCACAAATCAAAAAAATTTTAAAGGGGTATCCCACTGAATGTTGGTGAAAATCAACAAAATAATTTCGAATAGGTTCAAAATTTATTAAAAGAAAAAGTATTACAACAAAACTGTTTGTGAACTGCTTTTGCAACCCTTTACAACCTTTTACTAACCCTGGTGAAACCCCAAGTTCACTATGTTTGCAAGCATTCCCTGCTCAGTGGGATATCCCCTTGATAGATAATTAAAGCAAGCATGCGTGCATGGCCATTACTTGAAATAGGAATGTTATTATAATTGGTAAATCACTGCTTGTCTGGTAACATTATACAAAGTCACTGTTTAAATCTCTCTAATGTTTTGAAGGTAAGGAGAAAAGATAATCTTCAAAAATTCATGGTTACAATTATTATCTAATACTAATAATATAAAAATAGTACCATTAATTGACCTAGATTATTCTTTACTTTGGTATCTTAAAAGCAAAATTTTAAAAGTTGAAATAACTATTTTCTTTAACACAATATCAAATCACATATCAAATAGATGAGAATTATGTAGTCAGAACAGATTACACTTATTAAAAGCATATTTGTAAAACTTGTGTCCCGTAATAGTGAGTTTGGTATAGAAAGGAAGAATGCCTGTGAAATAAATATGACTGTGAAGTCATATAATGTAAGTGTGGATCTTATATCAATAAAGAGGTACATGTATGTACACGTATGTTTTGATATGTAAATATATTTTTCTTTCTCCTTAAACTTGCACTGCAAACACTAAGATACCTGAACGCTTATAATTCTGCACTCAATTGAGCTTGCTTTTAAAGAGAAGCCCGAGTCCTGAGAGGATGTCAAAGACAAAGATAATTGATGAGCTTTCTCAATTTTTTTTGTCAATTTGGAAGAATATCAAAGCAGAAATGTCCCCCCCCCCCCCAGAAAAAAAAGAAAAAAAAGAAAAAAAGAAAGAAAAAAAAGATTAGTCTTCAAATGCCCCTATATTCAAACTATGACAAGTAGGTCAAGTGTTCATCCCCAAATGTTTGTGTATAGTCCAAATACCCCTTTTCTGGGGCAGTGCATATGATTTCTTATCATTCTTATGATTTCAAAACTTCAAGGTATATATATATATACAAATTTTCATTTACTGCTTAATCCCAATTGCTATGAAACAGTTTCTTTCACATTGTAATCACAGGACTAGAACTCAAGTTTATCTTTAAAGCAAGAGGCTGTCTTACTCAGAGATTTTGCTATATCACAGTACATGAAGAATGAGTAATTTATAATACTGATTATTTAGTAACCCAACATCTTTCCTGATTGTACTGTTTATGATATGAATTGCACATTACAGAACACCACCAGAAAAGAGCATCTATATTTATCAACAGTAAAAGTGTATCCCCACCATTAAAAACAACTTTCATCATGAAATATTTCATAGTTCCTTACCGAGAATTACATCTGCATGGTCTCTATTAATCATACCTGTCACTTTGTCAATTTGTCAACAATTTGTCAACAATTTGTCACAAAAAAAAAAAAAAACCCTGTTAAGACAAAACATGTCTGCATGATTAGATACTGTACCGTTATCTTAACTTATCAAATCAAGAGAGGATGAATATCCTTTGATAGAAGTTTGGAATGAACTGAAACAACATGTAAGAATTAGTCAGAGCCACATTTCTTTGACTTATGAAAGTACTCTTTGAAACCTGATGACGTCTCAGTTCAAGCTCCCTATAGAAAGCTTAAAAGAGGTTATTTAAAAAAAAAAGGAAACAAATCTGTAAATGTGTAGGGCCATGGAATCATAGGGTCAAAGAAATGGTTCATCAGCTATGTCACAGATTTAAAAACACTTAACTATTCTTATATCAAACTTACTAAGCACTCTGCTTGTGAATGCACATGGGAATAATACATTGTAGGTCACTCTGCTTTTGAGCTTAAAGGGAAAGTCCACCCCAGAAGTTTCACTGTTTCAATAAAAGGAGATTAATTTGAACAGCATTTTTAAAAAGAAATGAGCAAAATCGGTCAAAGAATAAGAAAATCACACTCATTTACATTTTCTAGTAAATTACTCTCGGCTCTGTAAATTGGCAACACTGATGACATCATATGTGAGCAGCTCTCCATTCACTTTGTATATGAAATTTCACATTTTCTCAATTTTCTTGGAAGTTGTACATTTTCTCACCCAATAGTCAAAGTATGTTATGTAAAAAGCAATTCTTCTGAACATACATTCACTATGGGATTAGAAAATGTGTAACTTCCAAGAAAATTGAGAAAATGTGAAATTTCATGTACAAAGTGAATGGAGAGCTACTCGTATATGATGTCATCAGTGTTGTCAATTTCCAGAGCCGAGAGTAATTTACGAGGAAATGTAAATGAGTGTAATTTTCTTATTCTTTGACCGATTTTGCTCATTTCTTTTTTAAAATGCTGTTCAAATTTAACCACTTTTATTGAATTAATGAAACTTCTGGGGTGGACTTTGCCTTTAAGGATGAAACCAGTTAAGAACTTCCCGTTTTCAATTACAATTCTTGTTTCTACCACTTTATCTACAAGACCAATGGACATCCTGGAAACCACATGTTTACACTGCCTCATGAGAAATTAGCTATGAAAAAAGCTTGACATGATTGGTTTTCAAGTTATCTGACGGTAGATTACTACGAGCTATAGTGTACATAACACAAACATTAAAAAACCCACTCATACACACACACACACACTAAACTTATTCCAGTAAACAGCACCATTCATATTCATTTAAATATATATCCACAAAATACAAAAATAAAAGCATTTTAAAAACTATCTAAACAAGAAAAGTTGAAAATGTTTATAACTTAGATCCACTTACCATTATTTCAACACACACATCAAATCTTATATTTTTGTTTTGTTACTTCACCTTTCCAACAATAATTTTCCTCCATGTCAGAAGTTCACTTTCTATTTGGACTTGGTCACACTGCATGATTTGAAACACATAGATCAGTATGTAACTCCTTAACCTTGGACACTTATTGTAAGTTTTTAATAAAAAATTCCATTCTCTGCTAAGAGCCAGAAGAGCTCTAAAGACTTGTTCACATAAGATGAGGTAAAATCCAGCAGTACCCCCACTTTTTTTTTTTTTTTTTTTTTTTGGGGGGGGGGGGGGGGGTAAATGAACAGGATTTGAGGGGCAAAGATAAATCCCCCCCCCCCAAGGCAAAATGGTGTGGACCAATGAAATTCTTATAAGTTAGCACAAAATGTGACGTTACAAGTTTGTCTGAGCATCTTTTGGCAAAACTTTTTTATTTGAGCGTGAAATACTATTGATGTATTGATGGATTAATGCCCATCTCATTACCAAAAGTGATGCAGTAAAGAAAAGAAATGTGGGGGGGGGGGGGGGGGGGTTGCTGGATAGCTGAATTAACAGTGTTGTATGAAGGTAGCAACAAACTAACTCTCGGATGAAGATGGTCTAGTTTAGCTCAGTATTGAAGAGGTGGCTGTTAACCAAAGCATCATCCTATTTACTAGTTTTCACACTATCATACAATGTACCACATCACTGTTATAACTGATTCACAAGAATATGCCTCATTTGCCTAATATCATTCTGCTGTGCACTACATATATATCTACAGAGTAAACAGCAGAACCTCCTGATGCAAATTTGTGTTCATGCACTCTTGCATATAAAAGCTTTCTCATTATTACAGCTGTCATATCTTCAAAATGCCCATACAGATAAAAATGATTGTACAAATATGTTGTACGTAATGGAAAATAATGCTTTGTCATGAAAATCCCGTGAAGGCTTGCAAATTTAAAAAAATCCTACTCAGTGTGACTTCTAAAGCCCACGTTTTGAATGCCTGTTTCTATACTCTTCAAGATGGAGAAACAATGATCTAATCTTTGAATATGAATTAGTATTCAATCTCTCTTGAGTCCAAGATCCTTGCTAAATTGCCAGCAGGTCTACCAAGAGAAGCTGACAATAGTTTGGCAGTGTGAATGATGCCTTATCATTTGCCCCATTCTCACAACCTTCACTTGTATAACAAATATTTCAACACATCTTTCTTTTTTTTTTCAAAGATACCCTAAACAATTATCCACACACTTATCATTAGATTATGCAGTTCAAGCTGCAGTAACATCAACATGAACAAATGGAAGCAAAGTGACAGTTGCAAACTAGACACATGTAACTATATATCAATGAAATATATTGCACAAACTAAATAACAAATGAATCATCATGGTTCCTCTGATCATCTGTTGCTTCAGATTTTTTTTTACAAGGCCACTGGCAGAGAGAAGAAAGAGGCTTTGATTATAAACCCTAAACACACACCATCTATCATCATCATCATCAAAAACACTTAATCATAAAAAGGAATACTGAAAAGATCAACAATACTCTGAAAAATTATTGCTTCAAATTCTTCAAAGAATGATTAAACAAAATCTGAAATAAATTCATCCAAGAAAATTAAAACATTTTATTTCCTCTGCCAGTCCCTCCTTATTACTAACTAAATGTTGTTCAAAAATACTGCTTAGAATAGGCCTACCATACAAAACTACTACTATATGTATACTTGCGCTGTACTGAAGTGGAATTCGTTAAATAATATAATAGTTGGTCTCCTAGCAAATTAAAATTCAGTGATGGTACTTCAAATCCTCGTTGACTTCAGTGTTGCAATTGAAGTCTGATATGTATCAAACCTGTCTTGATTTAAGGCGTGCTACATGGCAGAATATTACAAGTAGCTGGTCAAAGTCCCTTCAGGTTTTAATAGCGATCAAATGACAAACCTTTACAACATAGATCAGGGCCCTCTTGCATAAAACTTACTATTGATGATAACTTTGCCATCAGTGGTAATTACCATGGTAACATTGCTCAACAGCCAAATAAATTTAAGGTTTACATGGAAGTTACCAATGATGGCAAAGTTACCATCAATGGTAAGTTTTATGCAGCAGGACCCAGGTCTTAAAAAGCATGACATTATACCGAAAGGGTTCATTAGAACTGGTCCTTACAATTCAAAGTGGAATGACCTTAACCAAATGATGTGAATGTAAACAATTTATCGAGAAGACGATAGGGTCACTTAAGCTGTCTTAAAACAGATCACACGTAATAAAGAGTACTGTATGTGGAATTTGACTTTAATGATGAATTTAACAATTTATCGAGAAGACGATAGGGTCACTTAAGCTGTCTTAAAACAGATCACACATAATAAAGAGTACTGTACGTGGAATTTGACTTTAATGATGCGCATTTGCAGGATGGTAGCTGGAAACAGTCATGCCTTCCAAAAAAGAGCTCATTCACTAGAAAGCAAGCCAAAATGAAACACAATCTAAAAGTTGGTGATTAATCAGACAGAGAGGGGTATAACTCCAACCCCCACTCCTCCCTCATGAGACTCCATTGGGGGAACGAAAGTCCATTTATCTTCCTGTGGATTATACATCTCTACCGTGTTGAGATTTGTGAGTCCATCATAACCTCCAACAGCATACAGTCGCCCTCTGTTGGCAACGAGGGCTACCCGACTCCTTCTAGAGTTCATTGGAGCTGCATAGGTCCATGTGTTGGCTACAGGATCGTAGACTTCTACAGTGTTCAGGAATTTGGAGCCGTCGTAACCACCACATATGTACAGCTTACCATTGAATGAAGTGACACCTAGACGGCAGCGCTTACTCTGCATAGGTCGAACCACTGTCCAGCGACCAGTAAAACGATTGAAACATTCCACCTAAAAATGACACAAATCAAGATGAAAAAGTCTATAGTGATGAATTAACACAAATACATGTACATACATGTCTGTCTTCCAGTTTATTAAAATTTCAACAACTCCTTTTCTTTTTAAAAAATCTACAACTCTTTAAAATAGTGTACATGAACTGAATTGTAGAAATGGAGGATGCACGAAGGCTCACACGTAGAGTGCTGATCTCATAACCAGAAGATCCTGGGTTTGAAACTTAGACAAAATCTGTCAATATTCTTTTGTAAGCATCTATCATTTAAAGTCATTTGTATAGGACTTAAAAGCATAGGTATAGTGGTTGCTCATCTAAAGACATACACTGCCTTTCTCAGCAGTTAATAAACATTAACCATCAGAGGCTAATTCATTAATCACTATAAAATTCACCATCACAGGAAATATGTATTTCTGTATTTCTTAGGGCGAGATCCAAGGAATAATGTTCCATAATCACATTTTCACTGACTTCAAAGGGGTGACTTACTGAGCCAAATATCTGGAGACCATCATGTCCCCCTGCAGCGAAGATCTCACCACTCAGCACAGCCACTCCAGCAGCACTCCTAGACTTAGTCATGTCTGCTACAACATACCACCTATATGTCCAAGGGAAAATTTAGATAGGAAATAACTTATATTCATCCTGCAAGGTATTGCATGCATGCTTTTCGCACAATGCAACAACATATTAATAGTACACACCAAAAGAAGAATAAGGAAATAGGAAATAGGTAGTCATAATTTATCCTTGCAGATGATAAATTAGAAAGGAAATTCAAAGGTCTGTTTTCCTAACATTATAGATACATATCATATAAGCAATATCAATGATGATTACTGTATCAAATAACGCTGTTTTGCACATGTAGCTGGGAATAGGCCACAGAATAAGTGTAGAAGATAGTTTCAGTGTTAATCAAATAGCTGATAACATCATACTTGATAACATCCTGTATGACACACCTATAAAAAAAAGATTTCTTGGATTCCCCTTTTTCTGAGACAGTGTGTTCTCACTGTGTTTTTCTAATACACATCATAAGTGTTATCACTCATATTATAATTAAATCACCTGGAACAGGAAAGGAAAATGCAAATCAAAGTGATCCCCAAGTATTCTTCCCATTCATGATTCAAGAATTAAAGTTTTAACTGCAAGCAACTAAAGGCAGTGTTCATGTACATGCTGAAGACAATATAAAAAAATCTCCACATATTTTCATACGGGAAATATACCAGTACTCACTTGTTAGTTTCTGGATCATAGCATTCCACAGAGCTAAGAGAAGATATCCCATCATAACCTCCACAAGCATAGACACGCCCATCTAAAGATGCTACTCCAAGTGCGCTAAAAATATCAAAGAAAAATATGTTACAAAACTTATTCCCTTGTACATTTCCGATCATAACAAGGTCATATACTTTCGACTGATCTCTTAACAATTCCTTTAAAAAGAAGAAAATATGACCTTTTTTATTTTTTCACGTTACTGAACACCATGATTTCCATTGAAGTGTAAACAATGCTAAGATCCAATGAGACCAATTACTAGCAAGATGCCACATAGAAATAGAGAAGTACCATGCATAAAGGTGTGAAGAAAGGATGCTAAGTAATACTCAGTGATTCTCTAGTGAGTTTTAAAGAATTTTTACACCATACTTTGAGAATCTGAATTTAAAGTGGAATTTATTTCGAATCACAGTCTTTGACCTGATTACTCCCAGTGAGCATAACTAGAAAATGATGAAAACAACAAAAAGGGAATTTAACAATGTACTTCAAATTTTCTTCCTGTTATGAAACTATCACGAAATCAATAATTTTATTCAAAGCTCAGAAACTCTTTTCTCTATTCTACAGCTTTGTTCAACAAAATATTCTGGATTTGAAGTGTGACTTTTCCGTAATAAACATAAGATTTTTGTGTTGGAATCAAACAAACAGAAGAGGTAACATTCCATTTTAAAAATTAGAAGTTGATGATCTGCTTGAAAGTTTGATGAAAATGAACTTGTATATGTTTAATGCATTTCAAGACAGAAATATGGAAAATTTAACCACATTCATTATTCCTAAGATAACACAATATAACAGATGATATCTAAGCATATCTAACCTTCTCCGATGATTCATTGGTGCTATATCCCACCATTCGTTGCTACTAGGATCAAAGACTTCAACTGTATCCAACCTAGACTGGCCATCATAGCCTCCCACAGCATAGAGCCGACCTGATAAAACGGTCACTCCGACCCTGCTACGTCTCGTTGTCATTGGTTTGGTTACACTCCATGTCTCATTGACAGGCTCATAGACTTCTACTGCATTCAATGATTCACCTATAGGAATGTGATGACAGACATGCTGATCCCTTTACCAAATGAATGCTGAATTCTCGTATTTTCATCTTCTTAAAAGGTAGTAGCCAACATTTGCAAGTGGCACCCAATCTGCACAAAAGTTTTACTTTAGATTGCTTTAACCCATTCGTGACAGGAATTATTTAAAGCCAAATTTGATCAGCTTTTATTCTTCAAATTGGCAACACCAACATTTTTATTTTATTGCTACATTTTTCTTATATAATGTCATGTATCTGAAATGAATATAAATTGACAGAAATTATGATGAGTAGTCAAAAAGTTGCCACTTTGCAGGGGAAAATGGTGATTTTAAACTTTCTATTACATTGCCAATTTAGGGATTTTAATGCTTATTTTCCTTTAAAAAAATTTCAGCATCAAACAACGAATATTGACACAACCAAAATGGACACAGTTTGTGTAGAATTTTTTGCTCTTTCTACTCATGTATTTGGTATGATTTTTAGGGCTTTGCATCAAAAGATATTAGGCCAAACCACAAAATGTGGACCTCTGTCATGAATGGGTTAAGCCACAGAAAAAAAAATTGAAAATTTTAGACCCCAGTACATTCCCATTTAGGATTGAGAAGGAAATATTCAACACAAATTTTCTTTTTATTTTCTTTGTTTTGTAAAGGCGTCTTCCTGACGCTTCAAGAGTAAAACCATTCATTTTTCACTTATTCTTTGGAATATTGTTGTAAATTTGATAACATGATAGTTTTACATAAATATCTGTCATTTGAAATTGAAATTGGCTTATTTCTCTTCAAACTCTGAAACAATGTTGTGCAAATGTGGGCAACTACCTTTAAAAAAACGTACAATGTTCAGACAAAAATCACAAGGAAAATGAGTTAATACAGATGACAAAGCAAACCATTCTTAGTTTTAAAGTGTGATCTATCAAGCAGTCATAAACATCTCAAGCAGCAGTAAGTAACAAATACAAAACACACTTTATCAAAAATTAATTAGATCAACTTTACATGTATATGTATGTACAGTACTTTCAAAGCAAGTTCTGTTTCTGAGGAACAGTTTGCAATGAATAAATACATCTCATGCAGCCTGTTGACAGTACGAAATAACATATTCAAAGTAACAGTTAACAGTGTAAAGCTCTTTTCAACTGTTCCTTTGCCTAGTAACAATAAATATTAACAATGCTTGAAATGAAGAATTAAATGCATCATATGGTATAAAATAAGCTGACTGACCTGAGCGTGTTAGACCTCCTACTGCATAGATAAGACCTGATATATCATTGCAGCATCTTGGTTTAGTACGTTTACTCTGCAGCATAGATCTTCTCTCAGGCATTAGGTGATAGTCCTTAGCTTCATCCACTAGGTCCCTAGATATACAAGTACACAAATTTTCCTAAGGCTTGCTCACATATGCTGTGGTAAATCACTTAAAAGCAAGATGAATGCGACTACATCTCCTATGCCTTCAGTCTATATTCAGTTGATTTCATGGCTCAAACTACATTATTGTTGAATTAAGGTGACATCCAGAACAAAAAAAAAAAAAAAAAACCCATAACAACATGTCAATTGATCTTCTTTTGACCTTTAACCTAACAACCTAAAAGTCTGATCACTTTGTCTCCTTATACTCATGGATACAAACAGCTAAAATATAGTGCTAATAAGACCAACAAATCTTTAATTTCATGCATAAGGCTTGCTCACATATGCTGTGGTAAATCACTTAAAAACAAGATGAATGCGACTACATCTCCTATGCCTTCAGTCTATATTCAGTTGATTTCATGGCTCAAACTACATTATTGTTGAATTAAGGTGACATCCAGAACAAAAAAAAACAAAACAAAACCCATAACAACATGTCAATTGATCTTCTTTTGACCTTTAACCTAACAACCTAAAAGTCTGATCACTTTGTCTCCTTATACTCATGGATACAAACAGCTAAAATATAGTGCTAATAAGACCAACAAATCTTTAATTTCATGCATATTGACCTCTATGACCCTTGAACTGTGACCTACTACTCCAAAACTTTATCAGATCATCTTCCTATGGTGAAACATACTTATGCCAAGTTTGAAGTTTATACCTAAAATGGCTCTTGAGATATAGCATTAACAAAAAAACAGGACAGATAGACGACCTGAAAACACAATGCCTCTGGCACCACCTTCTGAGGGCAGAGGCATAAAAGAAAACAAAAAAGTTTTTAAGCATAGTGCACTTCACAGTTTTGTATGCTATAACTCGATAGATTAGTGGATGAATGTGTAGAACTTTGTTGTGTCACTGATCTTCACTTACCATTCACTTAAAACACAAAACACTGCCACGGTTTTTATGACCCAATTTACTTTTGCATAGGTGCTTAAGTACTTTCAATTGGCTCTAGTATGTAAAAAGTGAAAGTGCAGTGAATACTGTTCACATACGCAGCCAGCTTTATGCAAAATTCTACCAATAAACTGTCTTTAACAGTTTCACTGTGTTATGACAATTAACCCATTGACAACTGAATTATCTAATTCACACAGACGTAATACAGGGACCACCTGGTTGTGGTAGGTATCAGGTTAACTTATTTTCAGTAAACATAGCAAATAACAGTTTTCTGATCACCAACCGTGATCTCTAGAAAAGCAAAATCAGATAAATCACACAATCATTTCATCTGCAAAATGTCTTTGCATAGAGCAGGTAGGGGGAAGATGTAGAAATGTCAAAATGTAAAGGATATCTATATTTTTCATAAATTTGGAATATTCAACCCACTTCTTTGCACATAAAAACCATGTGGATATACATGTATTAGGCCTACCTTTATATTAGGCAACTCTTATCAATAACATACAGTAGATTTGTGATTAAACACAGGTCAACAGACACTTCAACATACATGTACACGTATGTTGAAATTACAAATACTAGACGGGGAAACCAGATCCCTGAGAATACAAGGAACTTACACATGTATTCCGTAAGGTATATGCCAATGTGAGTCAGATTCAATCATAGGGAAAGTCCCTCAACAGGATACTCTCTCATAGTCCGTGTTTACTTCACAAAGGTAAAAGCAACATTGTATTTCAGCACCATTTCCTACCCAAGATCTTTGATAAAAATTTTGCCTTCAGTTTCATTACATGTGTAAAACTTTATAAATAAAGGACAAAATATAATGCATACAAATAAATGTAGAGAATTACAGCTTAGAGATTGACTTTACATCAAATGGCTACCAACAGAGTCCCATTAGAAAGCAAAGACATAAAGAAGTCATTGTCTACCACTTGTCATCATATTATAATAAAATGTATAACATTTTTACTGCAAAAATGTCAGTCATTCAATAGTACTTAAACATTACACTTCATGAATTAAATTCCTATGTATCATTAACCCTTTGCACGCGAAAGGCAATTTTGCATATTCGTGCAATTAAATTTAACAATCATAATAATTAGTTTTCTCTGTCACCTTTGTACTACTAGGACTAACAGATGACTATAATGCTCAAATAGCATCCATAGAATAGTTATCAGTATCATAGATGCAATGAGGAAAGCCAGATTCAAAGAAAATATCAAACGAACAATGGTCATTACTATCCCCTCAGAATTAATTCAGCGTGAAAAGGGTTAAAACATTCATAAAATGATTATCTGTATGACTTTCATAACATCATTTTCATGTACGTTTACTATTTCTAGCAGTACCAACCTGCATTTATGACAAGCTTTGACCATTTCTTCTGTTGATATATGATCTGTGAGAACCTGAGGTCTAATGAGAGGTAATCTAACTAGACCTAGTAGCTCTGGCATACATTCCTGTCTTGCTTCTTCATCATGTTGTACCCATCCTATAAGAGCATCAAACACCTACACAGATATAGAAATGGAAAATAGACTAAGGGAATGAATAGTCATACTGATACTTTAAAATTCAAATTATCACCCTGGTCTTTTTTTTTGTTTAAATACAATTCTGAATAAGTCCAGATAAAGGTACATGTAGATGAATCATTAAAACTTGGCTAAAAATACCTATTCAACCTCAGATATTTGCTGACAATTGATGAAATGTACATGTGGGAATTGTGTCTGCAAACTATGTCTTGCATATGGATCCAAAGGGCTGAAATAAGCACTTTAACACCCCACCTCTCCTGAGAAAACCTAGAGAAAGCCAGTACAGATTGATGGACAAAAATTATAGAAACATAACTTTCCTCCCCCGAAAGAAACTCCTGCTAAAAGAAACTACTGTGAAAAATCCTTAAAATCCCTTTTCTTACAATACTGGATACATCCATCTGTCTTACCTGCTCTTCCCCTGTCACATTAAGTTCATCCATCTCTAGAATCTCAATGAACTCTGCCTTGCTAAGCATCTTAAACTCATCTGAAGAGGATACATCTACAAACTGCTTATGAAAGAAGCGGGTGGCTGCTTGGTAGAGATCTCCACACACCATGGTGTCGGCAAAGCGACGTATACCAAGGCAGTTTGATGGATCCAAGCTGCAACACCCAATCAAAGAAGAATTTATTAACTAATGATGATAATAAAACATGCTTCAGCAAAAAAAAATTGCAATTAATCTTTGAGACTTTTAGTTATTTTACAGAATACACAACTAAAAAGGTTAAAATTCAATATGTGTCAGTCTTGAACCTATGATTCAAAAGTGGAAAGTTGGATAATTCACAACATGATGGGTTTGAATTCATTTTTTTAATATTACTATTCATTTTATTTTTATTTTTTCATAGTTGTTCAATCTACAAGTATTTTACACGAGTTTAAAAATCAAGAAAGCACCTTGGCTGGATCTAAATGTAAACTTCAATGCACCAAATTCATAAGGAAAAAAATTCCATTGTTAAAAGTCAAGTATCAATCAACGTGACAAAAATGTATGCTAATGACATACCGATCTTTCAGGAAGCTACAGCAAGCCTCTTTGATGACTTGTAGTTGAAGAAAGTTGGCACAGGCAAGAATAGAGAGGACATTCTGGGTATTGATGATGACACGACCACTGTATGAAAAGTTGACTAGGACTTCCAAGGCACTGTGCAATCAGACAAAAACATATTATGTAACATCATGGTCATGGATATTAATATTTAAGAGTAAATTCTTAACAAAGCACTCACTAAAATTAAAGAAGAGGTTCCAAGAATAATATTTTGGAACTGAACTTAGGCTTATGATCTGCTGAATACATGAATGCTGATCATAATAATCAGCACAATGATCTCCTCCTGCTTCTTCTTCTTCTTCTTCTTCTTTTCTTCTTCTTCTTCTTCTTCTTCCTCCTCTTCTCCTCTTCCTCTTCCTCTTCCTCTTCTTCTCTTCTTCTTCTTCTTCTTCTTATCTTCTTATTCTTCTTCTTCTTCTTTCTTCTTCTTCTTCTTCTTCTTCTTCTTCTTCTTCTTCTTTTTCTTCTTCTTCTTCTTTTTCTTCTTCTTCTTCTTCTTTCTTCTTCTTCTTCTTCTTTCTTTTTCTTCTTCTTCTTCTTCTTCTTCTTGCAGCAAGGACCCATAGAAAATTTCACGTGTGCTTGACATTATATTGTGAAAGATGCATTTGTTTGAAAATGTATCATTGCATGATACTTTCATTTATAATTATACTTGGAAAAATAATGATGAGCATGTGTATTTAGATGGGGACGATAACTCCCATTGCCCCTTCCCTTTTGGCTAAGTGTGTTCAGTAACCTGGTGACAGCTTGGCATAGATTTTACTACTATTATTCAATTTAGATCACGATTCTCTCTTGCAACATTATAAAAGCAGTGCCATTTTCCACTGGTGTTAGTCGGGGGGGGGGGGCGATTCTCAAGTTCGGACATGTTGGAAGGATGTAAGTGTAAGTGAAATGATTGGTAGTTGAAAGCTGCTTATTTTTTCATGCCCCCCAAAACTCTCTTTTTGGGGTAAACATCTCATTATTTAATGATATAGCCTATTGCACATAAATTTACCACACGCCCTTGTTGAGTTGCACCGAGTTAAATAAGCTTGTATGGCCTTTTTATTAAACGAAAGATGAAAAATTAGATATGAATTCATTGCCACATGGTTAGTGTTGTACTCGTTCCATAATATTTTATTGGTCTATTTTTCTTTCCGGTGTCTTAATTTCCTCACATTATTCCTTCTTGTCGCTTCCTTTCTGTCTTTACGTTTTATTCTTTGATATCACCTTTCAATCTGATATTGTTCTTTCCTCATGTTTCTTTTATTTTTTGCCTATTTCACCAGTTTCTTTTGTCTTTCCCTTATGTATACAGACCTATTTCTTTTTTTCTTAATTCTATGTCTTTCCTCATTTCATTCTTTGTCACCTTTACCTTTCCTTCTTCCTTTATCTGTCTTCTTTCTTCCGCATGGAGGCTAATATTGTTTTTCTATCTTTTCTGTCGTTCCTTTATGCTTTTCCTTGTTTTTATCTTCCTTTCTGTCTTCCTTAATTTTCTTTCATATTTTCTTCCATCCTTCCTACATTGACCTATTTCTTTATTTCAATTCTATTTTTCTTATTGTTTTTATCTGTCTTCCTTTCCATTTTCATTTTTATTCATCTTTTCTTCTATCATTCCCATATATTTCTTAAATTTTCTATCCCATTCTTTCCCTTTTCTTTTCACCGGGGTCGGTGTGGCACGCGGTATAAGTAAGACATGTGCTGTGGAATTATGTCACGGTTTCCTCCTAACGGCAAGGGCGGACGCGGTCGAGGAAAAATATGTATAGCCGTAAAAAGAATTGGCCAGGGTCTGGCTTATGATTTTAATATATAGATTCTTCAGCAAGTAATTATCACTTGTGATATTTATTCTAAAAATGACAAAAGTGGAGGAGAGAATACAAAATAAATATATCACACAAAAAAGTTTATTACCAAAAAATAATACAAAAAGAACAGGAAAACGGAATGACAAGAAATTCATGGACAATATAATCTTATTATGATGATAAAAATGAAAAAATAAACTAGGATCTAGGCTTACTACAGAAATAAAATTTTAGATTTGAGAATCTCATGGGGTTTGGACACCATAGATAAAAGAAACTAAAGAGTATTAAATTCCATATGTGAAGGCAATACACCAACAACAAACTCAGGAATTGCAATATAACAAGATGTCAGTAAAGTAATCAATGAGGCTACAGACTGTGAATTGAATATGGACAGTTAATTTAATAGTTCTAGTTTCAGTTACTCTAATCCTTGAAGTGCAGTAGTAAATCTACAGTGAAAGATGATACTAGCCTTCTTAACCTTGAGCTACTATATCAAGCACTATGCAAATGCACACAATTACACTATCTGTATTAATGTGGGCTGCACTTCTTTTAATTTGTATGGTAATTTTTTCAATTTATTGAAAAAGCTGAATAGATGAACTACATGTCCACAATAAAGTATATCTGTTTGGAATGGAACAATCCTCATCTCTGTCATCTAAATGTAATGAACTGATTTTTTTTTAGAATTAAGAAAATGATACAGAATTAACTATTCAGACCTGCATACAAAGTACACACCCAGACTGTATGCACTAGCTTGAGGAAGCTATTCGTGATTTTATTCTGATATTACACGAATGGCTTTAATTGGCTGCCATTTGCCCCTGTGTAGACTACGTAAGTGAAGAAATATTATGCCTCCAAATCACACTTTCTCATGCCTGGTTAGCCCTCCAAACTACCTTCCTATGTAATCCTACATACCTACATCATATTTCATGTTTACATCGGACTACACAGGGGCAAATAGCAGCCAACTAAAGCTATTCGTGTAATATCAGTATAAAATCACAAATAGCTTCCTAAAGCTAGTTTGCACCATGAAATGAAACTACATGTACGGCGCTTTTCTAAAAACTCAATTTCTTAGTAGCACCTGCAGAAATGAAAAAAAAAGAAGAAGTAATTTTCAAGTATATCTACAAAAATAACAGCTTTAGATGATGTGGTCCACATACAGAAATGAATAGATCAATGTGCAGAAACACCTAGTGCTCTTCTAGTTTTCATTTTGAAGACCTTGAACATCTTTGATTTATTCAAATATCATTTTGCAAAGACTGGTTTGCTTCCTAAATGCATATCAGCCATGTTCTCAGTTTAAATTCATGGAAAATAAGAGCCTTCTCTTCTAAAAAAAAAATTAAAAAAAATTTTTTTTTAATGGTTTGGAATAATCAACCACATGCCAGGCATTGTGCAACATTCAATAAGTTATTCATATCAAATTTTGTATTCAAAATATCACTGAAATATCCAGTTGTCCAATAAACTTTTCCTTTTTTCCTCTCTTTTTGTAGCATTGGGTACTCTTATGTATAGTTTCCTCTGATATTGCTTTGTGGGTCTTTCCTTCTGTATCCATTAGTAATTCTACAATATGCTTCTTAACATTAATCATTTATCTAAAGGGGAACTTTGCTTAACAAAGTCACCACTGGCTTTTCCCTTAAGTTTTCCAATTTCATTTTGAAATTGTTATGCACTTTTACACATATTTCTAGGTTTTGATATATATATATATATATATATATATATATACAGGGTTCTCACTAGAAAATAATCCACCCACGGTTCCCCCTCTGCGCAAAACACGGAATCACAATCATATATATATGATTGTGTAGTATGTTTTTAACAAGAATGCACTAGATGGATGGATGATTTTAAATCAAATAGTCACATATTTCAAAGATAGACAAATAATGGTTAATTAAATCTGTACAAATCAGTGATACTCCATCTGTACACACGTTCAATAACTTCCTGCTTTATGCCCTTGTTTGCTTTCTAAACAAAAAGTACAATAAATGGATGGATGATTATGAACACATTAATCACTGATTTCAAAGATAGACAAATAATGGTTTATTGTACAAGTCAATGATGCTCCACATACATGTATCACATGTTCAGTAACTTAAATGCCTTTGCTTTCTTTCTAGACAAAAATGCAATAAATGGATGAATGATTATGGATGAATTAATAACTCATTTCAAAGATATACAAATAATGGCTTTTTAAATACATACATGTAGTCAATGACACTCCACATGTACACACATTCAGTAACTTCCTTCTCTATGTGCCTCTACTTGCTTTCTGAAGTTAAGAAATCCTATATTTGGTTTATTTAACCCATTCATGACAGAGGTCCACATTTTGTAGTTTGACCTAATAACTTTTGATGCAAAGCCCTAAAAATCATACCAAATACATGAGCAGAAAGAGCAAAAAAATTCTACGCAAACTGTGCCCATTTTGGTTCCGTCAATATTCGTTGTTTGATGCTGAAGATTTTATAAAGGAAAATAAGCATTAAAATCCTTAAATTGGCTAGTGATAGAAAGTTTAAAATCACCGTTATCCCCTGCAAATTGGCAACTTTTTGACTTCTCATCATAATTTCTGTCAATTTATATTCATTTCAGATACATGTTTTATAAGAAAAATGTAGCAATAAAATAAAAATGTTGGTGTTGCCAATTTGAAGAATAAAAGCTGATCAAATCAGACTTTAAATAATTCCTGTCACGAATGGGTTAAAAAATCTATCATTCCAAGAATGCCAGGAAACCAATACGACAGGATGTGTGCTCTCAGAATTCAAAACGGATTCACTGTTATTTTATACTGCAATTTGCAGAATTTGTTAAAGTAACAACCATAAAATCCTGAAGGTCTTCATCAGAATTTCTGTATGCATATCACAACCATCAACATCAATGATCAATCCCTAACCTTGAAAATAATAATCAACAGGATGTTGACACCTCATTAAAACAAGATTTGACAGTACAGCAGACAGCAGGCATGCTTTCATATAATGGTTAAAATACAGTTTAAATATTTGATGAAATCCCACTGATGGTCTAAATAATGCATGCCAGGACTTAAACCTTCCATGTCATTGAAAAAACACTTTCAAGGGCAATGATAAGAATGAGAGTAATTGTACATCTTCATGCAGTTGCTGGTAATTTTCACGAAAGCTTTATAGTAATATAATTTGATTTAGTTCTGTCACTTTATATCATCACATTCCTAATGAAAAGATACAGGGGAAAGCATTGAATTGTAAACTGAAAATGCCTAGTAACAAAAAACCTCAAATATCAAATCACAATAATGGCTTTAAGCCAGTTACTGAGAATGCATGCCCAACAAACATGAGATGTTAGAACTATTATTTAATCTTTTTAGTAACAAATGCAAGTGATGAATTAATAGTCTAATATCACTGCTCACAAAAAAGGAACAAACCAAAAGAAAAAAAATATATATTGTTAAGCCTGACGAGATAAACAAATACAGTGTAGTTCTTTGAGGATTAACAAATAATAGCCTGGGTTTTGAAGGTTGACTGATTAAGGAAATGATACACAAAATAATACTGCGCTAACATTTTTCCTCTGAATTATTCATTTTTTACCATTGAGCCTCCCTTATAAACAGCTGTAGAACACAGATGTCATACCTCTAGTACCGAACTTCAAATGTGTGCCTCCCTTTTGAGTTTTGAGCTGATGACGGTGACCCGTTTTTATGAACAATTGCCCCTCTTTCCTGGATCTGCCCCTGCTTTAACCCTAGACCTACTTACCTTGGATCAATACCAGACATTGTAATTTCTTCTTGCTTGCTCTCTAGCATGTCTGTAGTGAACATGGCATGAAAGTATGGTATAGAGGCAGCTAACACGATTCGATGTGCTGAAAACTTGTGATCATCCACCTAATAACAACAATAAAAAAAAGGGGGGGGGGGTAAATCTAAGATGTGCATTCACGATTGAGTACTTGTATGTGGCTGAAATATTGCAAGTGTATTGTCCAAGGATGAATGTGGTGATGTGGTATGCTGTGAGATCATGAAATGGGTGAGCATATTACACCACCAATGTGTCAATGCTGTTAACATTAGAATTTCAAACAAAAGCAGGAGAGATCTGTGATTAATTTCACTGATTTGGGGGGGGGGGGGCATAAAATAACTATAACTTAAGATGAAAGAGATTAAGGGATTATCAACATGTGGTGGAGCTCAAAGCAATTAACCAATAACCATAACAATAATGATTCAAAATTTGATATTTCAATAACACAAGTCAATAGCCATTATGTGTCTCGCCAGGTTCGTGTGCAATCACTCTTGCAGGTAAATTGTAACATATAACCTAATTTGACCTTTGATCTACATAGGTGACCTCTGACCCCCAAATAACATGGAGGTCACTGTTAGCCATCTACCATCCAAGTTAGGTTACAAATGGGCTTAAGGTTCGAAAGTTACCAACCCCAGTAGAATTCGCAGGTAAATTTTAAGTATCATTTGACATCATTTGACCTTTGACCTACATACATGACCTTTGACCCCAAAATAACATTGAAGTTCCTGTAAGGCATCTAATGTTACAATCGAAGTTTGGTTACAAATAGGCTGATGTTTCAGAAGTTTTTTTTTCAGGTGCTATGTCAGGGCTGGATTTTAGAAACTTTTAATTGATAATAATCATTACGTCAAATCTTCCAAGCATTAAATTTTGACAATCTTGTCTGATCTAAGCTTCACCTATGCAATAATGAAAATTAAGTCAGTTTTTAAAATCAATGAATATCTGCTTTAATGAAATGAAAACTAAGAGAGCCCTCCCCTTAGCCTGGCCCTTGGCTTTAGCCTTAGCTTAAATTTAAGTACCCCCTCCCCTTGGGCATGGAGTCCAGGGGGGTGTTTCATAAAGCTGTTCATAAAGTTGCGAATGACTTTACGAACGACTTGAATATGGCAAGCCATATGGAATTCTCAATAATTATAAATCGCATCAACTAAAGGTGAAATAGATCTATGCAAACATAGATTAACCTTACTATTGTTTCCTAAGATTATTATTGCAAAGTATATTTTGTACAACAGTTTAATTGAGATTATTAGAAATGCAGTCACACCTTGTTAAGACGTCAGGAAAGACTTTGGAACCCCATCTGGTACTTCATATTCAAGTTGTTCGTAAAGTCATGAAAGTCGTTTGTAACTTTACGAATAGCTTTATTATGAAACACCCGCCAGGACTATTATCAGTAATGTCCACACATCCTCTCACTAATTTGTTCAATCTTACAACAGCTGACAAGATCTTTTAATTTATCCCGGTGTTTCTCTCTGTCACACTCAAACTGATTCTTTAAAGCTCAGTAAATCCATTCACTTGCCCCATTACCTTCAGTGTAACATCACACAGTTTGCCCTGTCGCCGTATGCTTTCCATGGCCATGTAGCCATCTGCCGGCAGATCATTCATACAAAAGGCAACTGAATCCGACATATCATCTGGAGAGATAGGGCTCGGAGCCATCATATATTCAGAATAACTTGAGTAAATTTAAAAGATGTCTTCTCATTCACGGCAACTCCCCAATAGTAATTTTGTGTGATCCGAGGTACGAGTACCGATGTATGGATGGGATATGGATTTTTTTATCTTTATGTCAACATTATAAGGACTGAAACAGGAGAGGGCGTCAGGAGCAACACTGCAACATGGGGTGGAGTCAAACAGCTTTTTAATTTTTTTTAAAATTTTTTAAAGTTTTCTTTTTGGGAATTGATTATAGAGTTAAATCCGGATGGATTTGATCCACCCCTGAAGTATGATGCATTTCATAGCATAAGAGACAAAGGAGGACTGAAATTTGGTTGAGGAATTTAGGCCGTGCTCATGCGATAAGCAATTTTTCTCCCATAAGAATCATGGTGCCTCCTCGTTTGGTTATCTTCCTCGTTTGGTTCCAGACGGAACATTGTGGAATCTTCAAGACCCCGGGGGGGGGGGGGGGGATATGTCTCATTGAGACCTGTACATCATCCGCGTAAATCACTTTCTGAAAAGCACCCTAAACGGGGATTAAAGTAGGACGGAAATAATGTATCACATCTCCGATTTTTATACCCTTAACGGGGATTTTACGCAAGGATTGCATCATCATTTCCTAATTACGTAACCTTTTTCCGGATTTTCCTGATTTTGATACCCTTTTTCTGATTTTACCTGTTTTTGATACCCTAAACTGGATCCCCGGGTTCCCGGCCCGGTGCTGAAAAATGACCCTTTTCTACGTTTTTGTTTACGCGGATGATGTACAGGCTTCAAGAAGAAGAAAACCACGGTTGCATTCATGCAATTTTTGTCGGTCGACAGCAAAATCTTGATCTTGGGAGCGTTTCTTGAACTGTCTTATCACTGATTTTTACTGATAAATCAGTGCCGCAAATTTGCTCTCAGCCAATCAGATGCACGGAATTCACTAGCTAGTAACAGAAAACAGTTGTCAGTAAAAATCGCTGACAAATTGCACGAACGCAAAAAAGATCTCATCAAGATCTCATCAAGATATCATCAAGATTAAAAAAAAAAAAGATCTCATCACGAATTTACAAAGAGAGAGAGAGAGAGAGAGAGAGAGAAGATGATAGAAGGATCAAAATGCAAACAATAGCAAAGAACTTAGAGAAAGATGAATACAGAAAAGAAGAAAAACTGAAAGGAGAAAAATAAAGAAATACGAAGAATACAAAGAAAGTAAGATAAAATAAGAACAAGAGAAATCACACAGCCTTTTGGAAGCAAAGATAAACGGGTAGGAAGGAAAAAAAAAACACGAAAACATAATGGAAGACAGAGCCTGATAGAAAGATCCATTTTAAGAATAACGTACTATGGAAAGGCCGCGTAAAGAAGCCCTTCTTAAAAAAACATTCCGGACACTATATGCTCCGGCGATTAACAGCTCCGTATATAATTAGGCCTATCACTTTCTGAAAAGCATCCTTTAAACCGGGCCTTAAAACGAGAGGATTGGATTAGGAGTGGTTTTGATACCCTAAACAGGAAAACCTGTCTAACGTTCTCTCATATCTTCTATATTTATTCCCTTAAAGGGGGTACCCAATGCTGAAACAATGTTAGTTCATTTAAAAGAGCATGATTTCATCAGCAGAAAATCACCTGCCTAAAGTTTTTTTAAAAGTCGTGTTGCCAAGGAAACCCCCAAATGTGGTAAGATTTCAGGATATTTTTGACCCCTCAGCTGTGACCCAGTTTCAACTGGGTACCCACTTTTACGTCAAAATGACGTCAAAGTGGGTACCATGTCGCGCAATTCTAGCAAAATGCGCGCAAGGTATAATACATATTGTACAGTCTAGCGCGCAGCACAAATGCATTGCGCGAAGCTGGGTACCCACTTTTACGTCATACCTCATACTCAATTTTTTTGGTCAGCTCATAACTTTTTATGAGAAAATTAGCCAAAATGCATTGATTTCGATTGAAAATCATCATATTTTTAATGTTATTCTTCTTAGAATTCTATTCTCGATCATATACCAAAATTTTGTTTACCATTGTGTAATCACTTTAACATGAATTTTATTCAAGCCAATTGCATTATCACCTCTGAATTTCATTTTTGCTGCAGTTTTAGATATCCCGGTAAACCAAGCTTGCATAGGCTGCGTTTCACGAAACCGTCATTTAAGTTAACTTCTTGGAAGTTAGTCTAATTTCTTGCTGAAAAAGTAACCACGACCTCCCGTTCATGACCCGCACGCTCTGCCCGGTTGGCAACTTGGCTCATAAGGAAATATAAATGAAAACATTAGGAAAGAAAGAAAGAAAGAAAGAAATGATAGGAGGATAAAAGGATAACGTAACCTAATGAAAGACAGAAAGGATACTAGAAAGAAAGAAAGAAACAAAGAAACAAAGAATACCATAAAGAAAGAAAGAAAGAAAGAGAAGAGGATAGAAAAAGAAGTACATAGGGAACGATAGGAGAAAACATAAAAGAAGGAGAAAAGGAAACTCAAGGAATAATATAAAGAAATGCAGAAAGAGAATAAAAGAGAGGTAGAGAGGTCTGAGAAGGGATGATGCTACCTTATATAATTATATTCCTGATCTCAACATCTTTTTTTTTTTTTTTTAAACACGTGCACACGTTGGTATCAATAATACCTATAGCATTTTCATTTATTTGATGTACGATAAAAGAGCATTGTAGATAAAATGCCTTGCTCAAGGGCATAAGTGCCGTACCGCGGGGGTCGAACTGCTCCAGTCAAGCGCCTTGGACCACTCGACCACGGCACCTCCACATCGACCTGTAAAAAAATTATTTGCTGCCCTCTCTTGACTCGCACATAGCGTAAAACTTGTCGTCGGCATATATTTCAGAAAGTCGGATCGGAATTGGAAAGTGGACTCAAATTTAGAAGGAAAAGGAAGCAACATGAATGGGTTTTTGAAAAAATCAAAGCATGCGTCGGTAAGTTAAGTATATGAACCATAAAATTTCTAGTGAGATTATTTTCTGGTAACAGCTCGTGTAACCTATTTACGACACCGACTGCCCTGTTCATTGGACTGAGAGTAGTACGACATGCCAAACGCCCCTGCTTGCCTTGCTTGGGGGCCCACAGCCGCAGGCAGCAGGGGTGTTGGATATGTCGTATGTGGTGTGTCTGGTGGACGTGTATCTGGACAGTCGATTCAAAACGGCCATTAAAAAAAAACTGCAAGCAATGTTTCTTTAATTTTCTAACACTTGTGTTGTGCAATATTATAGAGAACAAATATTGATCATGATTAGAGTAGTATACAAATAATGAATGTTCATGAGTGCAATGGACAGAATATTTCATGAGGTGAAAGATGAAATGATCCATTCAACAAGGCTTTGCCTCATTGAATGGATCAATAATTTCATCTTTCACCAAATGAAATATTCTGTCCATTGCACGAATGAAAAACATTCATTATTTGTTTTATATGACACCTAAAAATAGATCAAATTGCAATAAATCAATGGCGCTATACGCTAGGGCACTGTTCGTGGTGCACAATGCAAATGCAAGCGTTTTACGTATGTAGTGTGCCGGGCTCTCGGCGTTCGTGCAATGGAGCAAATAGTATGGATCCAAGATTGCACGGTAAATGGAGCCACAATTGCTCGAGTGATGACGTCATAGTGCAATGGGACAAATGATTAATATCAATCAACCAATCAAATGACAGGGATCTATTTAAGTGTTACATAATGCTATTTAATGAATAGGAAGACTGAAGAGTAATTGTTCCACTTAACATTACAGTGTAAAAAATGCCAGTACTCTGTCCCTCACACTGGCGCTCGGTTATACTAACCTCGTAAATCACAACAGACGTGCTGTAGCATGCAAATTGCTGACAATAGGAAAGTAGTGTTCTACCAATGAATTTTGGGGGATAGAGGAGCAAGAGCTGTGTCACCAGTGATCAGAAAAATATTTTTCAAAATTCATTTGATCAAGATACTTTCCATCCAGTTGGAGGAATTAAATGGAAATAGGATTATCCTGGGTATAAAAAGCAAATAGAGGTCTATTCTGTACGAATTTGTTGATTATTTTAGTGATTTCAATCTCCGACTATAGAGGGCAGCATGTCACACAGTGGCAGCACCAGGATTGTTAAAGTGGGGGGGGGGGGACATATGGAGGGCAAAAGAAAATGTTGGGGGGCAGGGCAGTCAAATTTACAAATGTTCTAATTTTTATTCTGCGAGTGAGCGAGCCAAAAATAATGACTTTTCTGGTTTTTAATTGCATTTTCAAATAGAAATTCTAAAATAAGATGAACGAGTGAAGCGATGAGCTAAAAATAACCATTTTTCTGGTTTTTAATCGCATTTTCAAATAGAAATTCTAAAATATGAGTGAGCGAGCCAAAAAGTACATGTAACCACTTTTCTGGTTTCAAATCACATTTTCAAATAGATCTTCTACAATAAGATAAGCAAGCCAAAAAAATAACCACTCCTGGTTTCAATTGCATTTTCAAAAAGAAATTCTAAAATAAGATGGTTATTTATGACAGATTATTAAAAGTTTTACTAACTGATAAATTCGAATATCATTTCTTCCTTAAAAAGTGTGAGGGGATGTTTGTACACACCATCCTCCCTCTCGAAAAAGTGGGGGATATATCCCCCATCCCCCCTTGGATTTACGCCAATGGGGCAGACTTTGAGTATTTGTTCTCCACGTCCCCCCCCCCCCCCCCCCCAGAGACACACACATTGCTGACGACAGAATACACGCCATATACTGTAGTTTAACAATTACATTAGCTTGTGTATTACACACTGAAATGTCTGCCTTACTATAAGATATAACAAGCGATATAAACTTATTACAAACTAATAGTGTGAGAAGAACCCAACAGCGAATGAGTGAGAAAATTTTCAAGTGTTGAGGAGCGGAAAATGGTATTTTAGAGCACTTCACAGCTTGAATATGATGCTTATGACATAATCCACTTATTTACAAATTACTGTGTAATTTTTCTTTTCAGTCCTCAAAATTTCTGGGGGGAACTGGGGGGCAAAGCTTCTGAGTGGGGGGCAAATGCCCCCCCCCCCCCATGCCCCCCCCCCCCTTGGTGCTGCCACTGATGTCACATAAATTTGTACAGCTCAGCATACCAATTTAGCCCTGTGTGGTACTCGGTAGTGTTCTCTAATCTCTGTCATATAATTTGGGCAGAGGAGCAACAGCAGTGATCAAAGAATGTTTTTTTTTTTTTAGTTCACATGATCAAGATAATTTAGATCCAAGTGAAGGAATGGGATGGAAATAGGATATTTTATCATCCTAGGGTGTAAAAAGCAAAAGATTTTCCAAGAATTTTTTGATTATTGTAGTGTATTCTATGCCCAACTATAGAGGGCGACATCCACAAATTTGCACAGCTCACCATACTAATGTTCCCCTATGTGATATTGTTTATCACATCACATCACATCAATTCAGGTACGGAAATGAAGAATTTCTCCTGTAGGTTTTCCAGTCTTCACTTCAGAGTTTGACACAATTGGATAACTGTTTGAACTTATATTACAGCTTTACATGCGATGAGAAATGGAAGTCTTAAATCTTTCTTCTAATTCTTATTCTTGTTAAGTGACCACAATCAACTAGCTGATTATTCTGTCACTAAAGGAGGTCGGCATTGCAAATTGCAGAAATATTTCCATTTGGTGGAGTCTTTGAATTTGTATTAGTTTTTTTTTTCCCCCTTTCTTTCTTTTTTGTAGTTACCAAATAATAAATAAATAAAAAATAAAATTAATAAATATGATGCTGGATGTGTTGTGTATTACTCCTGTCTCAAGGCCCTTGAAACAAAAGCGTCGATGGAGTTGGCCTCGATTATATGCTGGGAGAGTCCATTCCACTGCTTGATGGTGCGTGCGTGGTAGGAAGGAGTACTGATGGTATTGAGTTGCAGTGAGGAAGGGCGAACTGTTGATCATGGCCCCTTCTCTGACGTGTGGAGAGTGGGTGTAGCTGCATCTTGATACTTTCTACACAGGCGAGGTCATGGTGTACATGTATCTTGTACAGCATTGCTAGTCGTGCAATTCTACGACGATCTTCTAGTGTTGGCCACTTCAGCTCTTCAGTCATGGCTGATATGCTGGAAGTGTTGCGGTAGCGCCTCATGACGAAGTGTGCTGCTCACCGTTGGACAGCCTCTAGCATGTTAATGCAGACTTGAGTGTGAAGGTCCCAGACAGTGGTAGCGTACTCTAGTATTGTTCGGTATTGATCTTTCCCCCCACCAGTGCTTGTCCAATAATTCCTTAAATTTTTCCACTGTGAATATTAGTGGCACTGATTTTGCTTCAACGACATTGGTAGGCAGCATGTTCCAATCTAATACTACCCTCTGGCTGAAAAATTTACTACTGAGTTCTGATCTGGAGCGTTTAGTGAAGAGTTTGAACCTATGTCCTCTTGTTGATGAATGAATGGCAGGTGAGAAGAACATATCACTAGAAATCCCCAACTTTCTATTAAGCAATTTATAAACTCTAATCATATATCCCCTCTTCATCTTCTGTAAAACAGTGAATGCAGATTGAGTCTTTCTAGGCGTTGTTCATATAATAAGCTCTGGAAACCAGGAATCATGCAAGTAGCTCTCCTCTGTACCCTTCACTTTATCACTGTCCAGTTTGAATCTCAAATGCCACAAAATGTTCCAAATGAGATCGAACCAGAGTAACAAACAAGATAGGTAAGATTTCAGTTATTTGAGAAAAAGTCTTGTGTAAGATTTCAAGTATTTGATTTGCCTTTTTGAATAGCTCTGAAACATGTTGTTGGAAATTAAGCTCTTCATCATAATGCCAAAATCCTTCTCCTGCTTGCTAGCTTCCAGCTCATCACCATTCATAATGTCATGACTCGAACTTCCAATGTGTAGAATCTTACATTTACTAGTGTTGAACTTGAATTGCCAAGTGTTACTTTATTCTGCAGCACGAGTAAGATCAGCTTGAAGAGACTCCTGTTTGACAGCAGAACTGACATCACCGACGATTATGGTATCATCAGCAAAAATAAAGACAGAGATATGCAATATATTTGGTAAAATGATAGTGATGATAATGAACTGAACTTAAAGATCGTATTTTACTTGAACTTTATCATGAAGTTGGGAAACCTGAATAATGGGGACCAGATGTGCGGGCAGGCTATTTGTACAGTGCAGAGACGGAAAAAGGTCATGATTTAGTTCAAAATGACTTTCATATGTTTTTGTCAGGTAATAATGTTCTTACATATCACAATGTCCTCTCAGCTCTCAAGATTTATTTCATAGCTTATTGGGTTTCAAACCTTTAATCAACGAAATGGAACTATGGAAGTAAGATTAGCGTGCAGGATCTCTTGCTCGAATTTATCCGTATCTACGATGTCGCATGGTGGCTGGAGGCCACCATATTATAAACAAATGTACGCTTTTTTGCTCCAAGATGGCCAGCGAGCTCTATTGCCACAACACACACAAATCACATTATTACACACAGAGACATTGTCATTCACCATTAAGAAAGTCCCAATGATAGTCACCTACAAAAAGCGATCTAAAATGCCCAATTCTGATGTGGAAAATGTGGAATCAGCACCATATTTCCAAAGCATGCGGGGTTTAAGCCCAGCACTAAGAAACGGGGTCACCGAAAAGGCGCTGAAAGTCAAGAAATCAGCAGTTTTGTGGCGATTTTTTTTCTCACAGGCTCCGAGTATGATGGTATTTGCAAAAAAACCAATGAAAAACCAACCCTCCCCATACCTGCTGGTAGCCCACATTAAACATGAGAATTGCAGCTGGCAACCATGTGCATTTTTCATGAAATTTTATTGGTGCTTTGATCTGCAACCAGAAAAACATCAGCGAGCACCAGTGAGAAAAATAACCGGGATGACTCGGCCCTAGAAGATTGTCCCTCTTCTTTAGCTTTGGTGCCAGGCCAGCTGAACTATAAACTGAGGAAATATGAAATTTGAAGCATTTAATCTTGCAGTCATGGATATTTTCTGCCATCTACTGCTTGTGTGCTGCTTCCTCTCTCTGTGGAAAGGAGAAATCTGCATTTGGTTATTGTAAACAGTAGTATAGCATTAGAGGGCAGCAGATATATGTTTTCACCAGAGCTCTTTATTACAGAGTTTGGCCAATTCGGTTTCAGTGGGTTACTTACAACATGGCTCATTTTCTTTTATATAGTGCTTGCCTAACAAAGCATTATGTGCCATGTTGTGCCCTACTGGAGCTGAGTTGGCCAAACTCTGTAACGAAGAGCTCTGTGTTCACTTTTCACCATTTGTGGTACCAGATTTTTGTAATCTTATTATTTTTAATTAAAACAAATTAAGCCTGTCCAAAGTTCATCACACTAGGAATAAAATTACACTACAGTGACTTTATTTCTGTAGAATTAGTTCTTCTGAATTTTTTAAATTTGTCAACCCCAGACCATGGCACAAGCAAATACATGTATGAAAATCTTACTTTTAGTAAGATTTTCATGTTTACTTAAGACCAATGTTGTTTGGGAAATCTTAGTTGGAAAATTTGCAATATCTGACTCTTTAAACATGTACTGGTACAAGGCTATTTGGACTCTGAGACTGAGGAGACTTAGACCTCGAGCCAGAGAATGAGATAAGAATGAGTTGAACTGTCTCTGAATGGGTGGTTGGGTTACTAACCAGTTAGAATAAGTTCAGTTAGAACTAGTTAGAATAGGTTAGGAATGAGGTAGAGCTAGTTCAGAATGGATTTTAACTGACTTTGGACAGGCTTGGACTGCTTGGAAATGGCAGATTTACCTGATCAGGACTTGATATGAACTGCCTATGGACAGGGTACAGATGAGATGGACGTTTTGAGGACTGTTCATGAACGAACTAGGATCATATTATAGACATTATTGGGCCAACGTTACACATTCTACCCAACCACAACCCATTTTATGATTTTCTAGGACAGGATAGGGAATTTTGAGAACGTAGTTTGGTGTGATGGCCCTGATGGAGGCCTTATGTTTCCTATTCTTAACCTGTCAAACACGATTTGATTTCAGTATAACACACATTTTCCACAGAACCTAGCTCAAGTTACATGTATCTCGGGCATACAGGGTTCAACGGTTTTATATGATGAAATACGAAAATGATATTGCACATTAAAAGATTTGTTGATTTAAAAGTTTTCAGAGCAAGAATGAATATGTTCATGTTTGCTAGGAAGATGTTTGAGCGCAAGATCACACATACACAAAATATGAATGTTCAAGTGGATTGTAGGAATGAAAAAAGTGATGACCAATATAGGGTGTGTCTGTGTAGCTCTAACTAAAAATAATTCAGTGGGAAAAGTGTAACCACCTCCAGTCAAATCATCTTGGACAGATACAGAGATTAAGTACTACCCCCGGTAGGTGCAGTGGGATTAAAAGGGGGCTCTCAATCCAAGCTTGGGACATGTCTTTGACAGATGGCCATTCGGATTTGCGGCAATCATTAATTAAGGGCTGTAATTGTGAATTCCTGGGTGTGCTGCAAGTCTTCCAGGATGAATGTCCAGTTAGACAAGTAAGCAAGCCTTGTGTGAATGCCCTCTGTTGTCAGTTGTGAAAATTATGTTATTACCTTGGATAGAAGAAAGTACATGGACTATTAAATTTGCACACTTGTTGTGTCTGTGTTATCCCCGTGGGATTATTTTTATTGATCAATCTAGACTACAGTTTGCCACACCTCCACAGCTGAGTGTTAGGCCTTTTCAGGGTTACTAGCAACTGCCTCATTCCCAGGCCTTTACAATTTTTTCAGGTATTTCTTTAGGGCTTAATTTCAAATTGAATATCCCATAGTTTTATGGCCAATAAGATAACAGAGAAAAACTAGAACAGAGTAAAATATTTATAATAAAATTTTAAATGATTATGGTTATTATTGTACACATGCATTTGCCTAATACTTTTAGAAGCTAATCAGAGGATGCAAACTTTCTATGAACATGCAAAGAATAATATTTTTTGTGTAAAACATTACACTGTTATAGACACTTGATGTGGATTTATGCATAATCAAAATTTATTTGAAAATAATAAATGGTATCTTTAAGCAGCAGAAAAAGTTTGTTTATCCCACCCGAAATGAGTGTCATGGTTACTCAGAGTCACACACAAACCAAACAAGAAGGCAGAACTGAATCATCACCAAGACGTCACTCTCAATATCTGAGAATAGTCAGTATGTCTGTCTGCTTGGCTTGTTCACCTCCTGCCAGAAGTAATAGTGTGAAACGTACTGAAGAACATTGGTCCGATACTCTGAAAATCTGAACTTACATCATGCTCCATAGCATTTCTTGTCACATTTGCCTTTAAAAGTTATTGCAAAAAAATGTTGCAGTAAATAATAAAAACATTCATCTGATCTTATTATATTAAAGAAACACTGTTATAGAATGAAGGTGTAAAGGTAGTAGCCCACATTTACAAGTGGTACCCAATCTGCACAAAAGTTTTACTTTAGATTGCTTTAAGCCACAGAAAAAACACTCGTAAAGATCCCAGTACATTCCTGTTTAGGATTGAGAAGGAAATATTCAACGCAAATTTTCTTTTATTTTCTTAGTTTTGTAAAGGCGTCTTCCTGACGCTTTTAGAGTAAAACCACTCATTTTTCACTCATTCTTTGGAATATTGTTGTAAATTTGATAACATGATAGTTTTACATAGATATCTGTCATTTAAAATTGAAATTGGCTTACGTTGTATTTCTCTTCAAATTCTGAAACAATGTTGTGCAAATGTGGTCTACTACCTTTAAAGGTGTGTCAGTCCTAAATAACAAATCAACAAAAATAACAACAACAACAAATTACTGGCAGCTACAAAAGAATTAAACAAATTGAAAGTGGGTAGGAAGAGAAGCAAGCATTTCAATGGACTTGGACCAGATTCGAAATGCACACAATTTCTCACTGTACTTTATGTGATTGGCTATGTTTTAGAAAATTAATACTCGCAGAGGCACTTGTAAAATTTAAGTTGAGCTTTAGTTACTGCCAGTTTTAAAGGTCAAGTTCCCCTTCATATCTTCACAAAGAGATCAAGAAAAAAGAATGATTTGCTGTTGGCCCCTCTCCTTTGGAAGTAACAAATTAGAAGTCAATGTCATGGGAATTCTTTATGACGCAGTTATTCAGTGTGAGTTAAAAAAAGGAGGAAGACCATATCCAAACCCCAGTATTCAAATTTAAGTTATATTGCTGAAATATGTAATGATGTAATAATAATAATTTGAATCACTTGGATTTGATTTGATACAGTGTAGGTGACTGAGACCATGCACGGATGACTCAGAACTGGCCATTCCTTAAAAACAAATGCCTCATTATCTTTGTCTAACTAGTTCAGGATGAATGGTGTTAATCAGGAGTTACCCCAGTACTCTCACTATGTGTAAATCAAGAAGTAAATACAGAGTGCAGTGAAAACATTCAACAGGAAGGGATTAAGCATTCAATTGGAACTAAGACCATTGAACCAAACCTTGGGATGACCACGATCCTTTCCATTCAAAACTAAAACAGTGGGCATCTTTGACACGTACCAAGAAATATACCATTGTTCAGCTGTTCATTGCCTTTTTCTATTAATCAAGGTGTCCAAGTGAAGAAAATTTTACAGGCCCTAACATTAGTTACTAACTGCAATATCGAGGGTTGACTTCGGGTTTCCTTCTTTTGTTGACTCACACTGTACATTCAGAAATTGATCTAGGAAGTGGGGCTTAGGCTCAGGGAGGTCATTTGAACTTGGAACAGGATCTGTCATCTTGGATTGACAGTTCAAATGACTAAGAATTTACATTGACACACATTCCTTAATTCCTTAATACAAACTACAAAACCTGTGAAACAGATCAGCTTAAGTCAGCACAGTTATATGGGAAGACAGGAATGTTAATCCAATAAAAAGGAAACTATGCACAAGTTGGATATTCTCTGACAGATAGCTGTACCAGAAGTATGTCATAAAGAAACTCATCTTCTTCATGTAGCATTTGGTTTTGGACTTACTTGTAGTAACACAAGGGTTGTTACCATGTCGTACATGTACATGTTAAACTTTCTTTTTATTTCATTTTGGAATGGTATTTTAGATAATTCTACAGTAGTAAAAGTCTAGGGTCAGGAGTGGCAAGTGTAGATTAACTCTGACATCAACATCACATTCACAACTACATGTATTATTACATAAAGTTATTTCATGTCAGATGTTACATTTTATATAATAATAATAATAATGTCTTATTTACCCAGGGTAGCCACTTCAGCTTTCATTAGCTGCTCTTCCAGCGGGCCCTGCATAACATAATATGTTATTATTACCCTTCTCCATTCTTATTATGCCGAGCGCCTGGCTAGAAGGCAGAAGGTCCCATTTTAAAAGTCTTTGGTATGACTCGGCCGGGGATCGAACCCATAACCTCCTGTTCATGAGGCGGATGCTCTATCAATTGAGCCAACATGCCCGGTATTTTGTTTCTTATTAAATAAAATAATGAAATGAAATTGAAATGAAATTGAATTGATATGGAAAAGGGTCGAAAAAGATAGATATACAGTAGTGAAGGAAGTATTGTATTCTTTCAATGGAATATAGGGGAGGGGATCAACATTGGACTAGATGAGTTTATTTTCTCAAAAATTCATGGAGAGGGTTGACTTTAAAGATGTCACATAGCTGGAGGCATATCATTCAAATTGAATTAGGTTAATCCTGAAGTTTTGTGATTAAAGTAATTTCATTCTATAATCCATGTGGTATTGAATGAAAAGGTTAATGGATAATAAGGAATTAAGTGCTTCTAAGGAGGAGGAAGAAGAGAAGGTATGTAATTGACTCATCATATTCTGTTGGAGAGATGCCTTCAAGCAATATTAAATTCAAGCCTGACAGATAAGTTAATTTGAATAAGGATCCATTTCATTTTGCATATAAATTACTTTTCCTTATTAGATACTGATGGCCTATATTAGTTTTAAGTAAGGACATCTAGCCTCTTCATACCCAAGACAAGTTGCTGTCTCTCAAGAATTTATGTTTGACATGCAAACAGGTTTCTGTCAGTGTACATGGAATCATTGAGGCATACATATGGTATACAGTATGGCCAATAATTGTTTGGAAATGCTGAGAAATCCATATGTAAAACAAGCAAATGAACACCCTTTTAAAATCAAATTTTTAAAGTATGATTGTTTGAAATACAATTTTGACATTCTAGTCTGAATCAGTCTTGAATAGTGACATTTAACTATATAGTTTGAAGCATGATTTCTTTGTTTTGAATTCTTACCGGAAGAGAATTAACTCCTTTAATGGTGGAAATTGAGAGCTCTTACTTATGAAGATGAACCGATATTAGCATGATGAAGCCACACCAAATCTGAAATCTACATGTAGACACTTGTCTTACTGAATTGGATCATATCACTGATATAATTAAATTAAAACTTTCCTTGAATATGATAACCTCCACACTTTGCTTGATGGTCTCATTGACCAATAGCCAACAGGGAAGATTGTGACATGGATTACGTAACAAAATAGTGCAGAGGCCTCGTAATTTCCTCCCTATTCAGGAATGTTGTCGATTCCGCCTTACTGATTTCTTGATACAATGGTACTTATTAGTCAGAGTGTAGTGTAAACAGGCTTCACAACATTACCTTGAGGTTGAAAATGTTTGATAGTGGTGGGACAAATGGTTATGCCTCTATCTGGCAGATGACTGAAAGGGAAGTGCAAGAGACAGAAATGATATTGCCTGAAAGGCTTAGAAGGAGCTTATGGCTCATGCATTAAACAATAATTTTAGTTGCGATTCAGATATTTTTAGTAATCTTGCTACTTTTTCTTAAGCATATCTAAAGAATGAATTTACATGTATTACTTATTTATCCATTAGTAATAATTTGTTTGTATACAAACTGTCATTGAATATAACTTACTTGTCAGTAAATGTTCAGGAACACAATGTTAATTGCATCAGAGCTGAAACATTGGTCTTGTTTTGCTAATGATTATAAAGATGATGATATATAGGAAAATAATCAAGCCTGATATAACTTACATTCATATTTATTGGGCTTAGATTCCTAATGTTTCAATTTATATCAGCGTGATCTGTGCATGTACTTGTAATTGTTGGTAATTCTTATGTAAAACAACTAGTTTTACATAATAAACCAATAAAAGTTCACCCAAACATACATTTTACAATGAATGATTTTTCATTAATTTGATATGCATAATTTGTCAATTTGGATCCTTGATTTTTAGACTTAATCTTAGTTGTAGGCTTAGTTTTAGTTCTTAGAGTGTTCATCAATAGTTGAGAAGTAGAAAGATATATATTGAATTGTTACTCTTAAAATGCACGGGTTTCTGTCCAGATTCACCAGACATGTATAGGGCCCATAGAATATATTTGATAGATCATGATAATGCAAATGATTATAAAAATCAGACTATTTCATGTCATAAGTTTTCTCTTTCATTCTCCTTTTCTTTTCTGTCATTTATCCATATAGCAAACACTGTCATCATTCAGCAAGGTTCATGTTGTCATTGGGAATGAGGCCTGTGATTTGGACTCCACTGTCTCAGCAATATCTCATGCATATCATCTATCACAGGTGAGAGATATGTCTTAAAGTGACGCAATGGTAATTTTTTTTTTTTATATATGATCGAGAATAGAATTCTAAGAAGAATAACATTAAAAATTTGATGATTTTTACAATCGAAATCAATGCATTTTGGCTAATTTTCTCATAAAAAGTCAAGAGTTGACCAAAAATTTTTTTGTAGGAGGTATGACGTAAAAGTGGGTACCCAGCTTCGTGCATTGCAGTTGTGTTGGGTGCTAGACTGTACAATATGTATTAGGCGAGAGATCAAAATTATGATGCCATTCTGCCTGCAGCCGGCATGGGGGGCACGCGAAGGGCCGCGATAATGCTTAGTTAATCCCCCATGCAGGACGCGGCCAGCACGAATGGTCGTTGCCAAACGGTAACCCCGTTCGGCCCGCAGCCGGCATGCGGTCTTATACTGACTCAATTTAATCTCCCATGCCACCTTTTGCGCATTTTGCTAGAATTGCGCGACAAGGTACCCACTTTGAAGTCATTTTGACATTAAAGTGGGTACCCAGTTGAAACTGGGTCACAGCTGAGGGTTCAAAAATATCCTAAAATCTTACGACATTTGGGGGTTTCCTTGGCAACACGACTTCTTAAAAAAATTTTAGGCAGATGATTTTCTGCTAATAAAATCATGCTCTTTTAAATGAGCTAACATTGTTTCAGCATTGGGTACCCCCTTTAAATGAAATATCTCACAAAAGTGACAAAACCATTCTAGAACTACATGTACACCTGTAAGTTTGTGGACATCGCATTATTTGTTGATTTTATAAAACACTTTTCAATGGGATGTCAGAGAAAATGCAGGTAGATCTATGTTAGTTTTGTGAGAAGAGACCTTTCTTGTTATGATTTTGCTTTGTCTTCTATATTCTGTCTGAATAGGGAGACTGACTACCTTGATTTTCAACCAGATTTATTTTGGATGAATGATGTATTCATTTCAGGCATTTAACGTAGGTGAAGGTTAAAATTTTATGGAAGAAAAATGTATTGTTGGAAGACTTCTGTTTAGATGTACTCCAGTGTATAAGTCAAGGTATGGTTTGAGATTCAGATACTTGGGACTTTAATACAGTTATTTTGAAGGCATTGAAACATGAGGTGTACATCATAATGATCAGCTACCAGGGAACTTGAAGACTGTTTTTAGTAGCAAACTATTTATTTGCATCATGGTGAAGTTGCCATAGAGACAGGATTGAGGAGTTATCTGAGTAAATATGGCTTTGAGTGACAGTCATTGTTCACTCTTCGGTGACTCATATCACTCTCACTGTTCAAGAGGTCACCCTCTCTTGAGGGAATATAGGAACTTCAAGGTACTGTTGAACTTATTTGCGGATGTGACGCAAATTTATTAGAAAGTGTTGTTAACAACATGACAGACAAGAAGAACAGTGCCAATTTAATGTTCATAAAAATTTGATGATGATTTGATTCTTAGAGTGATTTTTGTTAATTGAACACAGAGCATACCCCAAATAAATGAATAGAAAATACAATTAAAAGCAAACAAAGCCATCCATAAGCATTAAACATTAATGATTTTGCTTTAAAATCTTTCTTAGGCTATATGATATTTTCCCAAGCATTTTAATATGCCTTATGCCACACAGTTTGATTTTCACTTTATAGTATATGTACAGCATACTTGTAGAGGCAGTTGACAGTGTCACTGTCACTGTCCAGGAACTTCAGGCTCTTTTAGTATTGTTACATCTTAAGAGGGATTTAAAAAAAAATTTTTAATATCTTTCATTTCACCAGTTGTTTGTCAGTCTTTAATACTTGTAAAGTTCTTTAAGAGGGTTGAAAAAGAGTTTGAAAATGCTTTGATTTGCTTGAAAAAAAAGTTGTACTTCTTTATTCACTTCTTTACTGCATGAGATATGAGCATCTAAGGAACTGATATGCCTTGCATACTGTATGTTACACATTTCCTTCCGATCAAGCGCAGTTCATAGAAATATGTGGTATTCTATGAATAGCGGCTATAAAAATAGTTGAGACAATGCCAAGAAAAATCTGCCTCCCATGCCACTCATTTCCTGTCTGAGGTGTTAAGAACCTCATACATGTACATTTCCTCTGCATGTATTGGCAAGGAAGATTACATGGAGACATAAAATGACCCGAGCAAGCTACTTTCATATTTTATGGACAAATAAAGTTCTTGTATACAGAACTTGTCAATGCTTCAAGAAGACTAGTTATGGAGATGGTTAATTTACATACTTTTTGATAAGAAAATACATTTACTTATTAAAGTTGAAATTAAAAAGAATTTTCCATTTTTATATATTTCTATTCATATTTTCAAGGGGTTATCATTTATTCAAGTGATTTTCATGGTCTCATTTTGCAGGGCCCGATACTTTTTGCTCACAGGGTTCTGAATTAAAATTCATAAGGTCTTTATGCATAGGGTATGTTAGGGCTTGGACTTACAATTCTGGGGCCCTTGTACAATAGCCTGTATTGGTGTCAAACCCTCTGTTCATGACTGATAGAGATTTAACAGGAATCACTGTTTCTGTATATAATCTTTGGTTCTTTCTCTTCCCTTGCTGCACCTTGTCCAGGACTCCCAGTCTGATGAAGAAGTGATCATACCTGTCCTCAACATCTCCAGAGATGAGCTTCCCCTCAGGACCGAAACAACTCACCTCCTACCTCGCTGCAACATCCAGATCGCTGACTTGATCTGCCGGGATGACATCGATCTCAAGTCCATCCCGAACCTGACATTAACTCTTGTAGATCACAATGTTCCCGCCCAGGTTGATACCTGGTTAGACCGATATGTGGTGGAGGTGATTGATCATCGTGTAAACAGTCGGCATGATGACGAGGATAGGGTAATCAGCATCACGAGGGAGATGGTGGGATCTTGCTCCACATTAGTAGCCAGGAAAATCTTGGATAAACACCTTGAAATTTTGGATCATCAACTTGTTAAATTGCTACTAGGTGAGCTTTATTACTTTTACCTTGTTAGAGTTTGAAGATAAAGTATTTGGGAGGATGGGGATGAAGGGGGGGGGAAGAGATGGTTTCATAGTCTTGATGAAGATGTGGTCATTCTGCGGTTAATGACTACGTGTATAAATGTTAGCATATTTGTTGATGTGAGGGGTCTTTGAGGGTCATTTGTTTTTATTAAAAAGAAAGGAATTACATCCAGTGAAGCCATCACTCTACCGATTAACTCTGTATGGATACAAATTAATTCCAGTATTTTCTCTAAAACTCTTTGTTTACCACTCCGATTAAACCCCTATGTCATGCTACATTTTTGAATGATTATGAGAAGGAAATGTTTGAACATTTGCTTCAAGACTAGGATGAAGTTACAATGAAGTTAAGAAAGCATAATTGGACATAAACAACAACAGGATTGTGTGTTTTATTTCCATATATCTGTTCAAAAGGCACCATACTGTTGGACACATTGAACCTGTCTGAAGCAGCAGGAAGGACCACACCAACAGATGAAGATATAGTTCAAAGACTAGGAAAACTTAGCCCAAGGATCAATCTACAGGAACTCTTCAATGAAGTCCAAACAGCCAAGTTCAATATATCAGGTGAAAATTTGCTAACTGCTTGAATATTGAGCCCAAGATGGTAGGAAGATGTAGTTGGGGAGTTGAGTACTTGAAAAGAAGTGCAAAGGTTGTGGGTTTGATCCTCACACTGCACTGATCCTTTGGCAAGACATGTTGGATACTATTAAAGCCTGAGATGACTTGAACGGGGCTAGGGTTCATGAAAAAGTGTGTTGTACTGCAATCAAATCATGCTCAACAGGCTAATCTACATCTACCTCTCCATACCAGTCTACAATTGCTTCTCCATACTCAGGAGAGAAATGGGGGCCTTTTACAATGATGAAAGCCTTTGCAAAAGTAATTGCTCTTTGCCTTTACAGTGAGTGTATGGTAGGAATACTCCCCAGGGAGTGAAGATGGTGCACATGTTTTGTGCATTTAAGTGAATCCTTTGACCATGGTATTCTGCAATAATGATATCTTTAATGATATCTTTTTAATGCTAAGAAATGTTACATATAAATCCATATATCATTGTGTTAATACTACTAAAGCAAATTGTATCCAATAGGTTAACTTGTGGATGTGCATGATTGCTTGGACTTTGAAATTGATTTTTCTCCTCTGTTTGATATTCTCTTACTTGTACAATAATCATTTGCAAAGGCTCTCAGTTTAATCTCTTAATGATTCACCTCTGTCACAGTTAGAATTTGGTCAGTAGCGTTTACCCTGTAATCATCATTTATATCGACAGGATAGATAATATAGAGCAGTATGAATAACACTTAAATCTTGTCCAAATGATCAAGAAAGGATTCTACCCTTGGGTCTCATGCATCAGAATGTCCCTTTTTTTTTTTTTTTTTAGTCTCAGTATATAACCATTAAAAGCCTAGAACATTATAAGCCAGTTTGAATTACGGTTTCAAGTATGATTCACTATAAAGTCTGATGGGCTAAATGCTGTAGAGTGCGCGTTGATCTGTATGCTTTTCTCCATTACTGGTGATTTGGCTTTGGAAATACAGTTTCGAGGTGTCTTTATAACCTATCCAAAATGTAACTAGATACAAATATATTTTTATTTGGGGTTTACTTTGGATAAATCCATATTTTAATGTCTGCTTTGGTAGTTTGGTAAGTAGATGTTCTGGGGTGATCATGTCAATCCAGTTTTGACAGCATATGGAAGAAAGATTATTTACAAAGGAACATCATCCAGTTTCATTATTCAGCGACCTTCCTAAGGTCATGCTGTCTGATGTTTTCAGGATCTGCTTTGAATGACTAAGTGACCACATTCAGTGGTTTTTGGATCAGTAAATAGGTTCAAGATGCTATTTTTGTCATGATACACATGAAGGCAACCTTTTACTGTACTCCTCTCTCTATGAATTTGCAGCTCTAACTCTAATTTATTCTAATTAAACTATTACAATACAATTTAACCTTGAGCAGATCATTCAGTGCTGTTGTGGTACTAAGAATAGAAATGCCCTTCATTGTTGCTATAGCCTGCTGTTGTTACAGTGATGATGTGGCAAATGTTTTGCTCCTTTGCAGACTGTACAGAGGCTGTATCTTTTCTCTCCCCCTTTTTTTTTGTATTGTTTTCATTGTGCTGAGAGGAAATGTATCCTAGAAATTCCTTATATATCACCATATATGCACATAAATGTGCACCCTGTCCAGCTCAATCTTACTAAAATAGTTTGCTGCTGTGCATTTTATTTAAGTATGTACATAACTACAAACCCATTTCGACAAGCAGTGCATTGCATTGGTAGACTTTGTGTAGAACATTTATAAGAATAATTCATTCATATGGTGTATTATTTGCATGCATATTAACAGCTATGGATGGTATACATGTAAAACAATTAGACTGAACTGTCCTTATAAAATTAGCATCAACTGTATATGCATTATTAAGCCTTCATGTATGGCAAGTGCTGGGCTTATACATGCACTACATCTTTGGTTTGGCCAATACAGCATTCTCTTTCCAAGTCTACTTGAATGTTTACATGGAACCTTGTAGCTGTCATTAGCACTTCAAACAGACGTCCAATTGATAGAATACAATGCTAGAATGAATCTGTGTTCTTGGCATTTGATGCTGGTTAAGTACAAGACCGGTGTATGAGGTAGTCTCTGTTTCATGCATCATTGGTGTGTAAATGTCATTTAATATTAATTTTGTTACAGATACCCGTTTCTTTCTCACATTGATTACTATCCTTGGATATGTGGACTGATGTGTTTATGACTGAAGATATAACTTAACTATGAGATTTGAAAAATAGAATGTGAGGCGGGGCCATGTCCGAGTAAAAAGAAATGGTAGCCTCTTGTAGTTGATCATCATCATCATCATCTAGTGAATATATTCATAGGAGGGGTGATTGATTTAAGCAGCTAGAAGCTTGAAGACAGCTCTTTTAAACATGAAAAATTATTCTGGGGGAAAAAAGAATATCAAATTACATGATATTTGCTGTGTGAAATTCTCGCTTTTACTTATCAAAATCTAAGAAGACCTGATGTAAACAGAAACATCATTCATTACTCATTTTGCTGATATCGAAATATCACCAGGAAATAAAAGAAGGTGAGTGGCCTTCCTTGTCTGTGTTTTAATCTTGGAAAGGAGACTAGAAGGATACCGTGGAAAGAGGCCAAGGACAATCATATGTTAATTAATAGATCGATAGAGGCCTGAGGAAAATAACAAACCTCTGGCTGCTGATATATTCCACAGGTTATTTTGTGAGATATGTTTATCTCAAACTGCATTTGAGCATACTTTCACACTTGACATACAATGTAGTATAAACAATTTCCTATGTTAAAAGCAGGAACTATTTTTGTAGGGAATAAAGAGTACTGAATGAAAAACTTTAAATATTAGGAATATTTTGTGCCTTTTAATGATATGAAATATTGCCCACCACATTTATGTGATTTGGTCCTTAGTCTTTCATGTTTTTTTTTAATGTTTAGATTCTCCTTGTCGAAAACATTACATTCTCTTTCAATGAAAAATTGACAGTTAAAAAAAACCAGAACAACTATCATTTGAAAAGAAATTTTCCCTACATGTAGGTGTGTATTAACCATAAGCGCTTTGGGCCTTATGGGAAAAGCGCAGTATAAGTAAGTAACAACAATGCAAAGTAATTAGCTTTAAAAAATTCACTATTTTATAAATAGAATTTTAGGTTTCATAATAGTTTTGTTTCTGTAAACTGCTGCTACAGATTTTTTCAATGCTGTACTTATTGATTACTTCCCAGAAATTGGTCATATTGTATGAAATAACTTGAGGATAAATCAATAATTTTAGGGTTTGTAGAGCTGCTGTTGTTGAATCAGACATTGAGTTCTTGGCCAAATGAATAAAATACAGAATTATTCTAGATCCGTACATAAAGCTTTGAATCATTTGTAAATTTCATAGATGATTTTACTGCTGTTGAAATCAACAACAAAATATAAATTGTGATGAACAGTGTATGGCGCTATGCATTGTACATGTAGATGTCTTTTACAGATTGTAGATGGTCAAATCGATTATTCTTCTGTTGATGTGATGTATTCATTTCATTAGTCATATTTGGGAGCTGAATTATGCATACATGTAAGGAGACTTTTTGTAGTATGGTGTGGACGAATGCAGAGGATACATGGAGCTCATGTTTATGCCTTGAAAACGCAGACAAAAAAGTACCAGACCTGCTAAAAGCAAGCAATTAACCAGTTTTAATCATGTTTCACAAGTGAAAACTACATTAACTTGAGAGGATCACTTGTTGATCATACTGAAAAACCAAACAGTGTAGTGCTTCCTTTTCTTTTAATCATTTCAAAGTGTTTTGAAAATGAGAATAGCAAGCAATAAGTGTACATGTACAATTTACTACCTACATGTACATGTACTCTCATGCTGTTTCATCCACTTTCCTTAATTTGGCTTTACTTCTCAATTTTCTCCTCCTTTCTCTTGCTCTCATCTGCTTAGACGATATTTTGTCAAAGTTTTGAGGACACTTCTCGTGTAATTGGCAAAGGTTCTCGAGATATCTCGAGTCTTCACTTCTACACTCTTTGATTTCTTTTCCCAATAATGAATACTTTTCTTTTGTTGTGCTGAGTGCGAGAGGATCATATGATAATGTTTCATGCCAAAATGAAACCTCATAGAAGAATTTCAATTGTTCCAAGGACTAGTACAATGAGCCACCAATGCACATGAAAGGTCATGATACAAATGAGCATTCAAAAGGAAATACATTTTAGTACCAACTAGTCATCTTCTCATTATAATAATGAGTAGACCATTGTTTGTCTGACTCTGTTTACCTTGCAACCCCTGCACAAAGTAAACAAATGGCATGCCAGACAGGCTGTTGTCATTGAAAACACATCATTTTCATGAATCACTGTTTTCTAATAATAGTAGAATACAAAATAATAGACACAACTGATGGGATTTTTTTAAAAGAGAAAAAAAATTTTAGGGGTTGGTCTTGGTATCAGTCATACAGTGATAGTAATCTTTTTTTTTTGTAGGACAAGGTAATATGAACAGTGATATTTTACTCAGCACAATTATTGCAAGGAGTGAACAATGGTATGTGTAGCTGTGTTGTAATCATCGTACTATGTGTATGTATGATTATTCAAGAAACGGCATGTATAAAAGTATATTTGGACAATGAAATTGTGTACATTTGCATTCATATACATGTCTTAAAAATTTCAAATCTCAATGAGGCAAATTGAAGGATAAGTGGAATTGGGAGATTTAAAAAAAAAGAAAAAAAGACATGCATACATATATTCTCTCTGTTAAGATACAGAGGTGTTTAATCACTGTGCCTACATGTATGGTATGTCATTTTAGTTTGCTACAGTAATTTTTTATTTAGGTGGTTTTCCACATCATATGGGAATGAGGATAATTTCATGCAAGAACTTAATTTCTTGACTGGAGAAGAAAAAAATAGAAAGCAAATATTATTCAACTTGGGAGGATATAGAAATCTACTCTGTCCAGCTTCATTAGAAATGAATCATTTGACGTTTGTCGAAACTATCAGTACACTGGTGTAACAGGAATCGCTGCTTCCAGGACCAAGATAAGTGAATTCAATTTCCAGGTATGTGACACATGAGGTAATATGCAACAGCTGATAAAATTGTGAGATCTGTTGTGTAAAGTCCGAAGGCTCTGTAGTGAATTAAAGGAAGGTTATTAACTACTGGAAGGCACAGAAATGGTCCAAATAAAGCAACTGGCGTCATTTCAAAAGCACAGCCTTTCAAATTGTCACACCCATTGAGACACCTGTTTTCATTGACACCATGCACAATGAAGCATATCGTTCTGTAGTTCAAGATTATTTTGTTGTATGTATGGAACCAAGGCTATTGTATAATGCATGTGTAGTCTGGATATTAAGCAAGCAATGAAACTTATTAATTAGTGGCGTATATGTAACTAGGATTTTTTTTTTTCATGGGGGGGGGGGGGGGGGGGGGGCTTGCAGTTTTAGGAGGGGGGCACCCAAATAATTTTTTTGGTGTAGCAAAGATTTTTCCAGGGGTGCAGCTACTATTTCGAGGGGTGATCCATCTATCCATTGAAGTGGCTTGTCTGAATCTGATGTTGCCTATCAAAAAGTGTTCTCCTCTTGGCTAGTTTCTGTGTATGATATCAAGGGGCCTTGTGCCAGTGGCATCACTGAGCAAGAGAGGAAAGTCAGTTGCTGGCGTCTGGCGAGGGGTGATAGACGAGGCATAATTTTTACTTTTTCCATCGTGCTATATTTTCTTTATAATTATGATAAGAATGCATAACATATAAATTACAATAATAGGACTTGCAAATTTTGTATTTTTAAAAAGATTTTTAATTATGTACTTTTTCTTTTTGTTACACAGTAAGAGATAGATAAATTATTAGATGGTGGTCTAAATTTAGAGACTAATCATTGTCATTACTTTTTGAGCTATGTAATGACTGCAGGTGGGCGGGTCTTTCAATCTCTCTCTCTCTCTCTCCCCCCTTTGAGCTTCAATATGACTCAGAAGCAAACAAACAATAACAATACATGCATCCTATATATTCACTCTGGCAGTGTGTGGGCAGCAACACTGATGTACGTGTGCGTTCGTTCGCTGTTCGTTTGAGCAGTGTGCCAAATCCACAGTTCCACTGTAAGGAAAAAGAGATATTTCTCACAGTAACCTGCAGTTAGTAACAGCATGTTCAGTGCTTTCATTCTCTTTTTCGTCGGCTGAGTAGCCAACCGGCATCCTGCACGATTCCTCTATTGCTGACGGAAACTTTCATTTGCGGCAATGGCTTCCTCAAACTCCTGCTAAATTTATGAGGAGGATATGTGGAATTGCTTTCATATGGACTAATATACAGTGTATGTTTGGATTTTGATCTTTTTTTTTTGTGTGACCGTGGAGGATTGCCAGTACTAACTCAGAGGAAGATTTCAAGATTTCACCTGTGGATACATGTAACTGCGTTACTTCTAATGACATTAATTTTTGAAAATTGTAGCATTTCCAGAGTAGAATATCAAAAATGGATATGATCATACAAGAAGAAGATGACGGTGGTAAGATAGAATGCTTTCCATTCCATTCAGCATGAATTCAGAAAAAAAAAATCTCAATTGAGGAGAAAGGAAGAGAGAAAGGGAGAGAGATAAAAAGAGAAAATAAAAGAAATTTGTGAAGTAGACTTGACTGTTGAGTTGGAAACTTGTTTTACATATGACATTTGGCTTATTTAGAAAGTATTACCAAATGACAACCTGTACCATGTTAAAGACGAGTTTGTCACAGGCTTCATCATTGAATGCAGAAAGTCTTGTTCATGTGTGAGAAAAAGGAGGAAGTGGTTTGTAATCTAGATCAATATTTCATTGAATAGCAATGTTTTTCATGAAACTTCTGCATCAGCTCTGACCAGTACAAGTTACCTTAATAATCATGGCAGAGTGTCAAAATCAGAATCTAGTGAACCTGAAAAATTAGGACATATTTTTTATTGTTAAGTAATTTAAGCATCAATTACAGTGTTTGATTTTATTCCAAAGTAGCAGACACTACAAAGATGTACAATGTAATATTACAGGATGAACATATACAGGGACAAAATCATGTATATTAGAATTGGTGATATCGTGCCATTGACAAATTTGATTATATTTTGATTGAGTTGTGAATGAATTCTAGTGGATCATCAGACTGTGTCAGATCTAGTTTTATGATGATTTGATTAATAATATGATGACTCACCTAGGGTGTACATGTTTTTGTGTAAATATGCACTTTGGACCCTTAAAAAAAAAGAAAAAAAAAAGAGTTTTGTGAATGTTAATAATATGAATGTTAATAATATGAATGTTAATAATATGAGTAATACATCTCCAGAGATAATGAAAAAAAAACTTAAAAAAAAAAACTTATGTATTTAAACACTATCTTTGTTATTTTCCAAAGAAAAGAAAAAGGTGTAGGGTGTTATTTTATGAATTTTATTTTTCTTTTAATCTAATGAGTATATGAACCTCATTTATTTTCCCCGGTAGTAATGGGTTTAATTAATCATAAATACCACTTCTCTTATAGATATTAGTCATTTCATTATAATCATTTTAAAACTTGCCTGAAAGACACAATATTTTCCCATTGTTGGGAACAAGACAGAATGCCTCGAGCCTAGGTATTTGATCATTATTGAAGTTTTCTATATATTCAAATTTATTTCCAGTTTTCTGTTACTGTTGAATGTTATATGGCAGTGTTCTGAATCCTTTGGAAATTAGGCCTAAGCGAGGTTTAATTTACTGCAACTTCCATCATACTCAGTGTTAGTCTCATGTGTAGGTCTGCATAATCTGATGCTGCAATTATTATTGATTCAAAGGTACTGCATATTGCCTTGAATCAGTAAACTAATTATAATTACCGGTATGATGTCATATTTCCATTGAATGCAATGCTTTTTCTCTTGGAAGCCATTTTCAGAAACAATTCCTTAGCGAAGGTTCTCTTAGAAAATCATCGTTAACATTCACAGCTATATTTATCTGTCATACTTTGCTACTCATTTACAGGGTTTTTACATTCTCATTAGGTTATTCTTGGAACCAAAATATTCAAATAAAACAGTGAACACTAATTTTTTAAATTTTATTTATTCATTTATTTATTTATTTATTTATTTTTTAATTTTTAATTTTTAATTTTTAATTTTTAATTTTTATTTTTTATTTTATTTTTTTATTTTTTATTTTTATTTTTTTATTTTTTTTTTTTTGGGGGGGGGGGGTTATTTCTAAGCAAGTTGGTAGAAAATATGATTTGTGTTTTGACCTACAATATAGTAATCATTTAGTTGAAACTTGTTATGTTTGTACAGCTCTTATAGACCCCTGTTATATTGTACTCAAACCAAGGAGAATTTCTGTTATGAATATCTTGCTGAAGTTTTTCATGTACACTGTAGATGTACATGTATATTCTGATTTCATTTCTTAATTGTTTTTCTTCCCTTCTAGGTTAAATTCAGCTTTGAAAGATGAAATATTGCTGAATTCCCTCAACTTTGTTATGCATTTGGAAGGTACTAGTACACTTCCATCCAGCAAATACAGTTCTCCATGGTGACTGAGCCAATTTGCATTTAAATCATATGCATTCTGTACATGTACACTACATGCTGCTCTCAGTGGGCCTAAAGCTAATGAGTAAACAGCTTCTCTTCATGATTATTAGCATTTTTTATGTTCTGCAAATAGGCACTATTACATTTTAAAATTTAATTGTTCAGCACACATAATGAGGTAGGAGGGAGGGACTGAGTCTGCCTCCTAAGCTTAAGGTAAATTTGTTTTTATGTGAAAAATGTGCTTCCAGAAAAAAAGGAAAGAATGTAAGAATTTTTGTCAGAGGGTGGGAATGCAGAAAATTACAGAACATATATGACAAGCAACAGTCTGTGGCTCTTGCAAAAAGAAGCTCTAAGAAAAAAAAAAAAAAAACCCCTTGTTTAGCATTTCTATAAAGCTAGCATTCAATGAAAAAATGTACACATAGTATCATTTTCTGTAAACTTACAAGAAAATTAATTAAAATAGATAGTGATTAGAAATAATTGATGATTTACATGTACAATGTATACTCTTAATCACATTTGTCATTGTGCAAAAAAAGTACTCAATGAAGGGGAAAGGGGGTAATATACATGTAGAGTAAGGGATGAAATCTGGGGTCATGAGGGCATGCATACCTGGGCTAATTCAGTTTGACTTAATTTCCTACTTTAACTACCCCCCCCCCCATCACCTCTAAAAGGTTTGTTCACATATTGTTGTTTTTATGAACCGCCAAATCCATGCACACGTGCAGACATCTGAGTTGGAGAAAGCAATTTTTACGAACTGTCGAATCGTGTTTGAATGGCCAGTGCTTCCCTTTTCTGCAATAATGTACTTGGTAATATACACAATTTTGAAATTTAAGTTACAAGCTTTCTTTTGATATATATATCAATGCATGAAATTATGCAAAGAAAGCAAATTCTGTTATTCAAGTACACCTGAATCTATAAATGCATTTTCCCTCTAATTCCCATTTCTGCGCACCATGTGTGGTTTGTCAAGACAAACCCACAAGGGTTTTTATACAGCAACCAAATTCCTATTTTTATTGTCAATCTTTCAATATCTTAATAATTGCATGCAAATTGTATTGCATTTCTGCATGTTTATGATACTGTATTTATATATTGAATTGAATAAAGCTGAATTGAATTGATTTGAATGTTTACCATGCTGGGTGGTTCCCCATGCAAATGTGAACAAGGCTTCAGTCTGATGACATGGTTGAACTTTTCTACCATGTACATGTACTTCTCATTCAAGCTGATAGCCTGGCACATGAGTAGAAGTGATACTGTAGTCAGGTGCTGCTTGACATCATAAGAGTGCTAATTTTTGCTCTTCGCTCAAGCAGACGATCTCTTTATCAGATTGTGAGTAATAGAGCTTGAATAGTTCAAGGGAGCTTTAAAGGTTCGTATACACCCATGTATAAATCTTAAACTCTGGTAACAAGTCCTTGTTGTAAGAGCAACTGTCTATGTTATTCAGAATAGACAGTATATAGTACAGTGAGTTGTATCTTGTATTTTAAATCAGTGAAATACAGCATGAAATGTATTCAAATTGACAAAAGAAATTTAGTATTTTGGATAAATAACATCCAGGGAAAAATATTGAAGACTGCAAACTCTGAAATACATAAAGGATAATGCATCGTGAAGATTAACTATGTCCTACATGTAGTTTTATTGTTTAGTTTTGCATTTACACCAGAAAAGTCACCATATTTGAAGTCTCTGCATGTTTACTTTACGCACTGTACTTGTAATTCAAATTGACTTCAATTTGTTTTGCTTAGTTATTCAAAATTTCAGTAAAATCCATATTACCTGATTGGTAGGCTTGTGGGAAGGGGGGGGGGGAGGGGTCTTCCAGCCTTCCATTTGCATCATCATGTTCTTGTGAAATATGAGCCAATGGCAAAAATATAATAAATAATCCTCTGGTGGACTAAAAGTTAAACAAGTGTGAACCACTGAACAATACATACAATGTACACTCTCTGTTATTCCGCTTCTTTTCTTTCTTTCTTTCAGTCTTTTCTTTTTTCTTAGAGGTGAATTGGGGGCGTGTACATGTACATGTATGTAATGTAATTGGACAATGATCCCTTCCAACTGTTCCTTCTGATGATAAAACTAGAGTCCGAAGTACGATGCTAACGATTTTCATCATAAGCAAAATGCATACAATGTCACGTTCCTACATTTATTATTTTGTAGAGGGTTGAGGAAGCAACTGGAGATAAAATTTATGTTGTTATAGAACTTGAACATGAATGAAATTGCTGCTAGAAACAAATGGTTACATTATGACCTGATGAAATGTGTAACACTACTCCATGGAGTTATAAAACTGAGTTCATAATGCCATGGCTGCTCCATGTGATACTCCTGTAGTAGTAGAGTAGGACTAAATTGTAACCCTAGAGGGGTAGAGATATTAAGCATGATGATCAGTGATCAAAGTTTAAAGTGCAATACCAGATTAATCATGTTTTTCGTACAACATGAAAAAGATAAATGTTTCTACATCTGTTTCTAAAATGCTTACATTTTTTAACGACAAAGCAAGGCCGTAATGAATAGATAAGATCAGATAAATGAATTCAGTAGCATGATTGGCTGTAGAGATACATAGTACTTGTCAACAGCTGTCTCTAACTCTTGTATTTAATACTGATTGTAAGGGTGATGCACAGGCATATGCTGAATTTTCAAGGGGGTACTTTATTTCCTTCAAAAATATTGTTTTATAGGATATTAACCTGCTTTCATGAACATTACATATGCACAGTAGCCATAGAACTAGAATTGCTCTTCCACTATGTGTATGTACATGCAGGTGTGCCCTTCTTGCATCAAACCTTGGAGATTCATACAATTTCCTGTCATGAAAAATGCTCACTTTTGATGCAAGCATTTAATATTCTGCATACATGTACACAGAAATATATTTGTGCACTTGTTATCCTTTGAAGGTAGATTTGCTCATCAAATACTAACTGGGTATGCAACCTTGTGAGTGGTAAGCCAAAGTAACCAAACTGATACAATGAATATGAATTGACAGCATCATAGTTTCAAGGATGTATGTTATATAGCTTGATCTTTGATACAGCTGGTTAAGATGCACTCTGTGGCTGTGTACAGGTTGAAAGTGTAATTCATCAAAGGTCTAACGTCATTGATTTTTGTTTTTTTACTAAAAAAAGAAACTAAATGTGCAATGTCATTGACTTTGTAATGAATCATTCATATTGAGAAGTGAAGGCTAATTGAAGACGGAAATATTAAACTTGAACTTGAGTTTTCAAATAGAGCTGCATATATTCTAATGTATACTGGCATACGGATGGGGGGGGGGGGGTCTTGGGGCCCACAGTTCCCCCCCCCCCCACAAAATTTAAATGTGGTTTATTTCTAATTCGATACCAGTGATTTACAAATGTGTCACTGAAATGACATGATTTTCCAGGTTTTTTCCTTACTCTTTTATAACTAATACTTCTCTGTCCTCTCAAAAGTTTTTTACTCATTATCCCACTGATAATGTATATATACAGTGAATCTACCCGGTATCTCTGCCCTTAGAACTATGTAGCACTATGTTGCTTCCATGTGACCTTATAAAAAATGTGGGACTACCTGACATACATGATAGACAGCACTTGCTCCATATCAATCAATTAAAATCATAACAGCCCACATTAGAAGAACAGATCTATACAAACATGTAGTGATATATACATACACATCACATCGTAGCAGTGGTGAAGCCATCGAGTAGAGAGAATACAAACTACAAATAATTTCACATTGTTTGAATGGTTTGAATTTGAAGGTTGTGAAAACATGTATATGGAGAGTTTAGAAGCTCTGCCGCACTCACGTCACAGACAAATATTAGCCAAGGCAAGATAATTTGATCAAACTGTGACTGTTTATGTCATAAGGGATGTCTGCATTCCACTGGCAGTTGTCATTTTGACCATATTGGCTGGATATCAGAAATTGTAATTATAATGCACAGTGCAAGAATAGGTAGAATTGAATTCCTACCTGAGCTTTTCTTAGAAGTAAACATACCGAATGTGTAATATAAAAATGTGAAAACAAAGGATTTAGGTTCTGGTACCATTCTTTTGAATGTGGTTAAAGTCAAAAACAAATTAATAATACATGTATATGCTAAGGCATAAATGCTGTGAATAATGATTATCATCACTATCATTTTTATCATCATCATCATGTCATTACTGTCATTTTGTTATACAAATCAAAAGTCACTCTTATAGTTCAGTGTGATTCATTATGCTACTTGTTTATGGTCAAAAATTTCAGAAATTCCACATTTTCATGTTTGTTATTAAAGTCAGCAGCAGCCTTGTTAGACTTTGATGACATGATTGAAAGTACATTCTAAATATAATTCTTTTTTTGTTGTTGTTGATTATGTTGCTATATACAGAAATGTATTAGACTAATTTCGCATCATTTGCAATTTTCGATTGGGAAATAGTGTTCTATCATTTTTGATAATCAAATAGTTTACAGTCATACTCTCCATGAACTTACTTTGGCCTGAAATTCAGGATAGTTTAACCTGCTACTAACCTAAAGGGAAGGAAATGAACGAATATCAAAAGAGAACGGGTTGTGATATGATTGTGGCTCTCCACAGGTCATGAGAAAGTAATTTATTAGCCAGGATATTATTCTTTCACATGTGCTCGAAAAGGTCAGCTTTTTTGTGGTCTAGAAACAATAAAGGCCCTGAATTAAGTATGGGATAATCATTACATGTAAATACGATTGGAAGTACATAGTAGTTGGGATTGATTTTATTTTGACACTTGAACAGCGTATATACATGTAGATAGACAGAGAATCTGTCACCCTGCAGTATGACTAAGCAAGAATGTGTGCAAGCAAAAATGTAAAGGCAAATAATTCTTATTTAAATGTCCTACGTTTGGAGCTAGAAGGATGGTAACTCATACATGTATCATTTTATGCAGAGATAATGCCCTTCTGGCTCTAAAGAGACTCTCATATTGATGATAGATCTAGAGAATTTTGAGTTCTGGGAAAGATGAAAAATAATTTTGTGAGCTTTCTACTTATTTTCTGTCAGTTTGAGAAAATATCATATTAGAAATATCCCTTTAGAAGGATTGCTCTTCCAAATGCCCTTGCATTAATTCAGCATCTCCAGTGTTTGGCCCCGAACAGAACACTTGTGTGTAGTCCCATGTACCCATTTCTCTATGCAGTTCATGTTCTTGTCAGCAAGATCAAGTCGATTTCTTTATCATTTTGTTGATTTCAAAACCTCATGGTATTCACTAATTGTAGTTAACACTTAACCTTTCCTCATTGCTTTGAAGCATTTTCACTCACATTGTAATTGCATGATGAGAAATCAAGTTTATCTTTATATACTTCTACACATATAGGCCTGTATTTCTTCTGTACATTTTAAATTCAAATGCATCTGATATTGTTGCCCCTACTGATGTACATTGTAAATGTTGTGAATTTTTGGATGTCCTTTGTATTTAAAGTAGGCTATGGAGACATGCATGCAGTACGGACATGGACAACATTGCGGAAATCTAATCCAAAATTTGTGACATTTATTGCAATCAAATCGTGCTGCTTCTTTGTACTAGTAAAGTAGATGTAGATGGGTAATCCCCTACAATTCCAGTAGATTTAATTTATTAATTAATTAACAGTGATCGATACTATGGGGGGGGGGGGGGGGGGGGAGGTCAAATCACCTTCAACTCCTGAATTATTCAACTGCATCTACTGAATTACTGTATGTTCATGAATGTCCATAAATGTTCAAACATTGAGGCATATACATGTACATGTACCATGTAGAAGGCTAGCATGTTTAGTGTACAGAGGAGAGAGAAAAAGTGAGAGGGAGAGGGAGAGGGAGAGAATAGAGAGAGACAGAGATACAGACAGATTGAAGCAGAGAAGGGGGGGGGGGGGGGAGGGTCCTGAGCAGTGCCTCACATTAGAGACATATCAAAATGTGATCCATGAATCATTGTAAGTTGGCTGCCAGCTAAGCCAGGCTTATCACTGTCCATGTTAAATATGAAATTGTGACCCTGACACTGCACATTAATGATTCATTTATATAGTTATGTGTTTTCATGACTGTGCTTTGTGGATAAAGGAGCTGTAACTTTGTGTTTACATGTACATGCTGTAGTAAAAACTATATGATGTACATGTACAGTATGTCATGCACGTACAAGATTTGATGACATTTAAAATTAAGATTCGAGAACTTTGATTTATAGAAAAAGAACTTTTAGTCTTATCTAAGGAATACCTTACTACTGGAGCTAAAATGTAGTAACTTTATTACATGAGAACTTATTCGTTATTAATTGCCACAGGATTTAAATGTGTAGTATATCTTCAACAAAGTATTATTATGATTTTATTCCGCAAAGACAACCAAGAAAATAGCAAAACAATAGAAAAATCAAGAGAGTGAAATGGATGCCGGGACAAAAAAGAAGATTGACTAAAGAATTATAACCCAAAGGTCTTCTTTTTCAGTCCATGTGACTTTACATAAAACAGAATTACAGAATAACATAAAATAATGACATACTATACTACAAGCAAACTACAAGTACAATTTAAAAGGTTTGAAATCAGAAAAAAATGTGGTAAAGTAAAAATGTTGCTGCGAGTACAAGCATAAGACCAAACGTGATGAATACGTGAACTCAAATTCAGCACTGAACATGGACATTTTTATACTGTAAATGAAGTGTATCTTCACTTCGCTCGTAAATATTTTGTATGGTGAGGAATATTTACAATCACCTTCTATAGCTTATATCTCAAATTGAAAAATAATCATACTGAAAGAAACTTTGTTGTATAATCTTTACATTAGTTTATGATGGTAATTAAACTGATGGAAAATGAAATACATGGAATGAAATGAAAATGTGCAGGATGTATGAATTTAGGAATTAGGATAGAACTTCAGAGTGAGTTAATACAATCCCATATAATTTCAGAATCAATAGTTGGACACATTTGCCAAGTTGATGGCCTCTAGATATTCCTGTTCTGTGGTAAACAACATGAACTTTAAAGCTTTGGGTTCTGGCTTAACCTCATATGTTCATCCACATTTGGCAGGGATAAAATACATGGAAAGCATCCAAGATTGCATTAGTGAGGACTTGGTGTACAGTATGTATGTTGGGAATGATTGTATGATGCTACATAATATGTGTAGTAGGAGGTATAGTACATTGAAGCAAAGTGCTATTGATAGCTTTGTATTGTATGACTTGGGTGTTATGCAGTTCTATAGACGGTTTTGTTTCTAACGTAACAAAAAATCACAATAATGGTGTCATTGTGACTATCAAAGCAAGAGAAACCATTGTTTATAGTGACTACAAAACATCTGAGAATAGTATTTTTGGTCCATTTCTGTTGTAGAGAACAATTAAATGAATGTTTCTTCTTCAGCATACATGCATATGATTATTACAAGTAAAGCTATGCGTTGGCCTCATTTGTAAAGAAATTTATAAG
>CM057151.1:11108050-11133050 GCA_029962745.1 Echinometra lucunter
ATGATTATTTTCAATAGTGCCCCCTCACGTTCCGCCCCTACCCTCCAACGCGCACACCATGCAAAGCTCGAACTTTTTACCCTATCGCTCAGACCAGTCCAGTATGGAATGTTGGCTTTAGATGCCTGGATAGAGTTCGCGAAGGACTGCTCAGCGGCATCATTAATGGAGATTACATAACCATCGAGCAGTGTGCAGTATGTAATGGCGTCATCGATGTTCTTAGTATCCGAAATCCAAAGGTAGCACTTCCCATTGTACGACTCCCAGCCGCTGTCCGTGTCGCATTTAGGAACAACGTCTTATGAAAAAGAACGAGAGATAAAAGAAAGGGTCAATGAAACTGATTATTATGATGATGATGATGATGAGGAGGAGGAGGAGGAGGAGGAGAAAGAGAACGAGGAGGACGATGATTACGTAACAGTGAAGCAGGGTACAGTATGTGATGCCATCATCGATGTTCCTGGTGTTCGAAATTTACATGTTGTAGTCACCGTTGTATGACTCTTAGCCACTGGAAGTGTCACATTTTGAGTACAAAGTGTTGTGAAAAGAGCACAAGGAATTAAAAAAAAGAGTCAAGGTAAATAACAATAACAAGAAGGAAGATGATGAAAATGAGTATGATTATGGCGAAGATTCTGTAACCAACCCGCAGGGTTCAGTGGGTGATGGCGTCATCAGGGGCGTAGATAGCGGGGGGGGGGGAGGGATGGGGATGCACCCCCCCCCCCCCACATTTTGAGGTGGACTCATATATGTGTGTACAAAAAATATGTACAATGGGTTAATCATCCCCCAGGTATTAGGACCTGTCTACGCCAATGGGCGTCATCGATGTTTCCTTGTATTAGAAATCCATACGTACACACTAAAAAGGTTCAATTTAGCACCCTTCAAATTACAACACAGGGAGCTCCTTTATGGGTACAGCTTTGCACCCTAAGAAGCATTTTGCACCTTTAAGGGTGCAGTGAGCTATAGTTTGCACCCTAAAGGGTGCAGAGTTGTACCCTTTAGGGAAGGTGCAAATTTGCACCTTTAAAGGTGCACCTTTGCACCTTTTTTCATTAAGGGTGCAAGATTGCACCCAAAAGGTGTTGAGAGTTTTGCATGTAGGGTGCAAAGTTGAAACTTTTTTTTTCTTAGTGTTATAGCGCTTCCTTTGTACGACTCCCATCTGCTTGCCCTGTCACATTTTGGAATAACGTTTTATGAAAAAGCATCAGAGATATGTGGAGGGTATCCCTCATTATATACCGACTTCAATTATTGGTTTGATAGATTCTTTTACCTGACTGCTGAGAAATTTGTAGTGCTCCTTAGTCATTTTATTTCGACCTTCTTGCTTTGAGCTTTTCATAAAAGTAGTGAAAAATTCGCTTTATACCCAAAGAGTAGATCTTTTTCTCATGTGTGTCCAGAATGAAGGTATCAAGAGAAAAACAATGTATCAACATCAAATGACTGTAAAAATGTGTTCTTACAATTTCAGAAAGGGTGAAAATACAGATTGTTCTTACTTAGTGATCTGGAGCATATAAACCAGTTCAGAGCTAGACACTGCTCATCATTCCATTTTCCTCCATTATACATTTCTACACAGTCTTCTCCAATTCCATCATAGTTGTTTGGTTCGGTTGGTGCCCAGTTTCTAAAAAAAAAAAAAGACGAAGGATGAAATTAATTGTAACGTCTTAATAGTAATGAAGGATCGTAGCAAGATATATCATACTTTCATGGAGTAATGGATAAATGCTGTGTCAAGGTTTTCATTGCAGAAATTCGTATATATCACAATTCTGAATGAATATCAGCAGCATTCAGCTTGAACAGCTTCATTATTAGGAATTATGAAAGATGAAATCTGTACAATTTATTAGATTGTGAGAGGTATACATTACTTACGCCATGGATGAATCCAGGGTAGTGCCATCAACCCATTCAAAGGTACCATCTGATTGGATATCGTGTAAACCAATCCAAAACGATTCACCGTAGATTGAGGTCTGCTGAGCCAACCACGTCTGTAAGATGTTAAATGATTTCGAGGATGAAAGACAGTTGAATGACGTCGTCCAATGAACTTAATTTGCGAAAACATACCCTAGTATTTTGGTTGGTAACCGTTGGTTCGTTCGTTTGTTTGTGCGTTTGATTGTTTTGTTTTTTTTTTTCTTCTAAATTTGTGTTTCCTCTCAGTAAAGGCAAGTTCCTGTGTTTCCAAGACTTATCGTGATACAGACAGAAATGCCTCAGAATAATGAGGACACGACTGCAACGATTACGATCGTGAAATAAAGGCTTGTAATGTGTGATATGCAATCATCTAGGCTAGGCTTATTCTTTATTTCTATATCTTACTCGCTTTATATTCATACATTGCCTATACATCATTCCTCTTTTAAATGTTTAAATGACATATCTGGTAGGCGTTCCCAGAGTAATTAAATGTCCTACATGTTAATAGCTGTCATAAGTTCCAAGTAGTATGATGGAAGGCACTCGTCTTATATCTTACTGTATACATTTTGGTCTGAATTGTTATTGTTTAAGTCGATTTATGGAAACAACAAAACAAGAATTTCTGTTACAAATGTTCTTACATTCATATCCCTTGATGTAAGGACTGCTAATTGTGCTTGGTTGTTCTGGCAGTAGTCTCTGGCTAGCTGATATGGACGTTGCAGAGATACCAATAGAAAACATGTGTCTTGATATTTCAGCCAACCAGTACCACAGTCCTGGGATAATGCTGGAAACAAAACAAATAAACAAATGAATGAATTAAAATAATGTTTGTATACAAATAAACGAATGACATATAGTGATTAGAGCAAGATGAAATGAAAACTTTGCAGTTCTCAAGAAGAGGACAAGGACAGACGAAAATCGGGATTGTCCTTGCATGGCCCTATCCTTTAAAAAGTAGAAGTGTTGTAAATATTCTCAGTGGCAAATAGTAACGAAGTAGAATGTTAACTGACTTCTCACATGCAGCATTCGAGTTATCCAACTATCTATAAACATTTTATTAAATTCCTCCCAATAAAATAAGGCATGGATTTATATTTTGTTCATGGGATTATCGTTTCCATGAAAAAGGGGAATTTTCGATTGAAATCTGATTTATTCATTAAAAGGTTTCATTCCTAGAATATGAATTTCACGATGTTAACTTGTCGTCCATTCTACATAAAGGCGTTTTACATATAATGTAAACGTGACGTAAGTCTTTATCTCTGTTTACTACTACATAACTTTGATTAATGTATTTCAAAGTAGGAATACTACTGGGTTTGCATTATCTCTCAAGATAAGCCCTGTAAGAATCAACAGACCATGCTCCCAGCCCGTTCCAAACTTTAAAGAGTTGACCAAGACAACTGCTAAGTTTTTCTCCGATTGGTTAAATATATCTGTTTGCAGCCTAATGAGATAAGCTATTTAAACCTTCCAAGGTTTGTCCGAAACTAGAATCTTGATATACATTACGATATCGGTTCCTGCAAAGTGTTGTCCTATAATTGACAGTCAGTTATATGAAAATGATATTTGATATCATAATTACTGTACTTAGATAGTGTAAGCAGTTGAAGCTAAATCCCGAAAAAAAATTTTTTTCCTTCTGTGCTTATGTACTGGCAGCATATAGCCAACTTCGTTTATAGGATAACGAAATTGTAATAAGTGTATGCACAATACCGCAATATGAATGTTAATCTTTTCTTTTAATTCACTTCTATCACTAACTCTCTGTTCCTTTGTTGAATAATATAGTGAAGATCTGATATTGTATTGGATATATTCACACATTGATTTAACTTTTATTTCATTCTAATGCGAATATCACCAAAGTGATACAAAATCTTATTCTCATACCACTTCACAACAATACCTTATTATTGCATACAAAATCTATAACATGCAAACATGCATTTGCAGTATTCACTGGAAGTGCATTCTTTCGTACACCGTGTAAAATGTTAAAAGTTTTGGCCAAAGTTGTTCTAACGATATTTAGGAGCACAGCAACACTGTCGGAATGATGTGCGCAATCGCATAGACTGTCTTTATAAACTTCTACACCAAATGAAGATATTAGAATTTTTTTAAGGTTTTAGTGCTAGATCCAGTATAAAATCGACAACAGCTAAACATCGAAACTTTTCACCTTGTCTTGATATCATTACGCAGAAAGAAAATATCACAAATCGTGTGTCAGCAGTAATTTCACGAAGCTGCCAAGGTTTTTTTGTTTAACCCTTATAGACTAATAAGTTTTCAAGTTTTGCTCATCAAAATGTCGCATCATTATTGTGATGAAGATGACTGCATGCATTTGGAGTGAAGTTCTGACACGACTGTACCTTTCCCCCCAAATTTATGTCTGATGAATATTAATGTAAACTTACCCAGTCCAGCAAAGCTGAAAAGCAGCAACAACCTCAATATCATCTTGTTTCCAGAAATATATACAGCATGTGGAGTATCAACAGTCTCTTGGAGAGAACGTTAAAAGATTAAACCGTTTCTTTACTTTCTGCCAATCCGATATTTAGCATAAAATTATCGGAATCTGCAGATGAAAATGAAGGGCGAGGGAGAAGAAGAGGTGGCGAAGATTGATGTGTTTAGAGCTCTCTCAACCGAAGCTCCTCGATGGTCGAGGGGCGTTGTCTTTATTACAACACTGAAGGTACCTTATATCATTAATCCATTATTTACATTGGTCTCTCTCTCTCTCTCTCTCTCTCTCTCTCTCTCTCTCTGTCAATCTCTCTCCCAGTGGAGGCCTCCCACCACTGATAAATTCAGGTCTATATAGTATAACATACATGTGGTTTGTTTCTTTGTTTTTCCTTGATTTTATACATTTAGAGACTTTTTTGTTCACTTTTTAATTCTTGGTATATTTTGATCTTATATTACAAACTTAAGGTAATAGCTTACTCAAAATGAATTTATGAATGAATGCAAAGGACTTATCTTGCATGATTAATTTCAGTCAGTAGCTTAAAATGCGGACCGTGGATGTACTATAAAAAGGCAGAGTTGATCAGTCAAGAATTCTTGACAATGACAATACATTCCCAGGAAGATGGCATGCCTATCAACACATCCCCGATTTAATTCTGAGTATACATGTATTACAGAGATCCCTCAAAGTGTAACGGCAAGACATTGAAACCCCTGTTTGAGAATAATTATCAGGTTGATTACGCAATAATACGGTGGTACAGGCTTATACTGCTATCGAGGTATCTATATCACAGCAAAATGATCAACTTACCAACAACAGCAAATAGAAAATACTTCTTATCAGAAAGAGCTCTGAACTGTAGCAGTGGTTAATTTAAATCGTTTTGTAAATAATTAGAATGTTTAACATTGGTGCTGACTGAATTAGTTTTTAAGGGTATTAACATTTTCCAAACTGAGGTCATCGAGTAATTAGGTTCCATCTTAGTAACCTCCCTTTTCCGCACTTTTCTTTGTTTTATGCTGCTCATTCTATCAATATCACTATCCTCTGGTAGAAACCTAAATTCAAAACGACTCTCACAACCTTTCGCCAATCCCCGTCCCCCCCCCCCCTGTCTTATACAGTTTATTTATTTTTCGTTCCAAATTCTCCCTTGTTTCACCTTTTGCAAAGTTTCAGTATACAATACCCTCCTTTTTTTTTTAATCCTTCTTCTATTATTTTTGTTTTCTTATTCATCTTCGATGAGTCCGCCCATTCAAATGTGTTTCAACATGATGGCACCATATGCTGTGATTAATTATGATAATCATCATAATCATCATCAACATTCTTACCAATACCATCACCACGAAGGAAAAACAAATACACGACCTTCTGTATTCTGGTAAGCACTTAACTTTTAATTTGAAGAAAACAGATTTAGTATAACATGCCTAAAAAAAAATTACCGATGAAATGACTTAAACTGCTTGTTGACTTCTGCAATAGAATTATACTAAAATAGAACCATGACCCCTTCCAAGGTTTCGCCGTCCGCCATTTTGTCCACCTTGCATGGTCATCTCGTACTTCACGATATCCAGATTTGAAACGGTGAGAATATGATGACCTTTTTGTCTCGTCAGTTGGCTACACAAAGTGGAAAGAAGAAAAGATGTTATACCACAGCTAAACATAAAGTTGCTTAAAACTGGCATTTACTTTGCAGTCATTCGAAAGATTCTGTCCTGTATTTTACAATGCAATTGCAACATATGAAATCAGTGTATGGAAGTATTGTGATCAAAAAGAATTTTTTCTTCTTTTTGTATCACTATAATGCAAGGAGTTTGGCTTGAACTAAAATGTATGATAACCATAGTATCCAGTTATCCCAGGGCGTATCCAGCTGCTTTCAGCATAGGTTATGGTACCCCCCCCCCCCACAAAAAAAATAAATAAATAAAAAAGCTTATCGTGCTTATTAAACGGATAGGAAAATCAATGATAAGTGATGTGCGTGCAGTTCGAGATGTGTTTGAACAGGGAGGTGAATTCAACTCCCTGGTTCTAACAGGGAGGTGAAACTCCCTGGTTCTATTACCCTTCCCCCTTTTCTTTTCAGTTTCTATAGCCGTGATACGCCACTTTTATGTGCATTCTAAACATGTCATTTCTTACCTGACTGAAAAGCCATTCGACGAATGACTCTCATTTCCATAATCGCCTGCTATTTGCATATCATTAGACTCAGGGGCAGCCCCGGAAGTAGCTCCGTTGTTAATTGGTCCTATGGAATTGGAATCCGGCATCATTGACTGCCAAGTTCTCTAGCCAATCCTCTAGCAAAACAAAAACAAAAACAAAAAGATAAAAAGAAAAAAAAAAGAAAAAGAAAGAATGTCGAAACGAATGTAATTAGTGAGGGAACGTGAATATTATGGTCCCGAAAATAGTCAAAAGAATAAAATATCACAGGCATCAATCAGAAAGTAAGACAGTGATGTTGAAGGTTTATATACGAGTTCGGTGAAAAAATATTCTTTTCGGTTTATCCAATTCTAAAGACCTGTGAACAATTTCCGAAGTAAAAAAAAAAGGGGGGGGGTTATGTGAGACAAGGCAATTATTTTAAATTTCTCTATATCCTTTTGTTTGGGTAGTATTTGATCTCAAATAACGCAAACACTGTACAGCATAAAAACTAGATCTAGATCGATGTTCGGACAAGCGGCGAAATTTAGGCTGATTCGACTTTGTTTGTCTATCGTAATAGGAATAAGTTTTCGTAATCATTCCGAATAATAACATTGTTTATAATTTGGTGTAAAATATATCTTCTAAGCAACCTGCACCTCGCATAAAGTGACATTGTATTCGATAGCAAATTTATTTTATGCTATCAAATAAGTTATCCAAAAGCCCACCGTAAAGAGAAAATGTCTTTGAATTAAAATCAGATTACATCCGTCACTTTCCTTACATATTCTCTGAATGATTATGCTGTTATCATCACAAACTCAGAACAATATCAATGATACACTTACTGTAATATAGAGTGAAAATAATTCCCAAAGGTCTGTAGATGTAGCATTTGCTTTTCTTTTTGTGTTCTGATGTCGTTTAGATATGCGTGATTTCCATTTTGTTTCAATTTTGTTTCGTTCTTATTCTTATTTCGGTTATAAAATCGTTTAGTTTGTTTTTGTAGTAGCAACGTGTGTATTGCCTAGTGCATGCGCATTGAACACTGAAAGCGCTGATGATGCGTCACAATCGTAACAAAGACAGAACCATTGTTGGTTATTTTCTTGTCATTTAGTGATTGACTGATTATGTGGTCATCTTCCGTTTAAATTCATTTACATGAAAAATACTACAGATAACTTTCTCAATATGATTTTTATTCTTGTTTTATTTTGTTCAAAGTCAAAGATTATCTATCCGAAAAGAATATGTTTATAGATTACATTGAAAGATTAGATTATCTTATATTATTCAACCACACTGGTCGAAATGAATTATCATAAACCTACTCTGTTGTCTCAAATGGGATTATTTGTGTAATCGTTGTTGTTTGTATATTTTTGTACTCTCATACCCGATCACTGAGTAGGGTGATTGAGTTTAGCAACCTTAACTAAACTAAACTAAAGTAATCTAAACTAAACTAAACTAAACTATAATAAACTAAACTAAAATAATCTAAACTAAATTAACCTAAACTAAATAAGCTAAACTAAATTAATCTAAACTAAACTAAACTAAACTAAACTAAACTAAACTAAACTAAATTAAACTTGACTTAATTTAACTAAAGAAAGTAACGTCCTGCATTATGAGAAAGGGCAAAAATAACCTGCTGCTCTTGTAAACAACATTATAAGGGCATGTTTGAAGATACATTATGCAAGTTTTTTCATGCATCGCTAATGTTGTGTGTATCTATCAGGAAACGTTAGGGAAAGTCCCTTTCCCCGAGTATCACTGGTGAGCCACGCTCCCTGTAATGCACTGCATTCCACCTCGTCAAGTTTATGGCGCCTGAGATGCGTTCTCAACTTACCGGTACCGTACCGGTAGCTTGGGCCTGAGCATGGGCCTGAGTCGACGCTGGTGCCGCGTTCTGTCTCTGCCGGTGCCGGTGGCCGTGGCCGTGGTGCATATGCAGCATGCATTGCATGCATACAGTAATTTTGTGCATTGGTCTTAATCTTGTGCGTGCACTGTGAACGATCGGGCTCAGTAATTTCTCAAGAAAGAAGGTCTTCAGAATGTTTACCGACGAAGAATTTGAGAGGTATTTGAATGAGTTGGATAACCCAGATCTCTCTGAATTTGAATTTTTCACGGAATCTACAGGAGTGAAAATATACCGGAGATACAACCAGGTGAATATCATGAAAAGGATTTAGAGTTACGGATTTCTAGATCTAGATCTAGTCCCATGCGTTCTATTTTGTGTGTGGCAGAATTTCATAAAAATCACAGTACAAAAATAATCTTGTAAATTTATGAGTGTTTGCACTATTAAATTTGACATTGAATTGCAAGTCTTATGAAAGATTTGAAGAGACCACGTGCAATCGAAACCATGCAATTCAGTTGTTGGCATGGAATGTGAGATAGATCTACAACTTCTTTAATGTTAACGTTAGAGTCTAACTGTAGTGTTAGAAATGATTTGTTTTTCATTTTACTTAGTGGTCATGCAATGTTTTAATTGTGCATTTATCCTTATAATACTTTAATCTACAGGAAGGAACCCAGATGCACAGAAATTAGTTAAAATAAGAGATGAAATTTTACATTAAACATACACAGCTTTCTTGAATTTCTACACTAATCCCAACTGAAAGTTATGTTCATGTTCATGTTTGATCTCGATATAAAAAGGTGAAATGATAAAGGAAATGTGCTTGGTTCTTCCTTTAAAAAAGTATGTTTGATTCTTTCTTTAAAAAAGTACGTTTGATTCTTTCTTTATGGATCTGGATATGGTACTCTGAACAGCTCCACTGGAGCATCACTCAGAATGATGCTGTAAAGTCAGGGTTGCTCATACCAGCTGTAATTTTTTCTGCAGAGCGCTTTAATTCATTTGTTAACGTATTTTTGTTTGTTATATTTCTGAATTGATGCAGAGTTCAGGATTATATGATTATAAGACTTTTGGTGGAATTGATGTACCAGCTGATATATGTTTTGCTGTTTACACTGACTTGGAGTACAGAAAGAAATGGGATTCATATGTGAAAGGTAAATTTAATAACTTGACATCATTAATTTGAACTGTATATATGGACTTAATAATTTGAAACTTTAGACATTCCCACACCCTTTTGCTGCATAACTCAATACAAAATTCTCATGAATCAGCAACATAGTGTCAATGAAAAGGGATGTTTTAAATATTTGTCATAGGTTCCATGTTTTTTCAATCGTAAATACAATATACCTGCTATGTCCAATAATTGCTCAATCATGAATAGCCCATGTAAGGTTTATAATCATTGAGAGATGTTCCAGTGAAAGTACCTAACGATAAATGGCGGCCTGGATTCACACAGTTGGCATAAAATAAACATATTATGCCTGTTCATTAGATATGAAGCCACAGGCAAATTCTACTTTATAGGTAGGATGCACCTCTCTGTAAAGTTGTGGCTGTATTGTCTTTTTACAAAGTATCTGGAAAATGACTCAGACATCACCTTAAGTATTGCCTGCACAGAGTAATTTTGCACCACCATGCTGTTTAATTCTGTCTTTCAACTTTAACTGAAATAAATTATTGCTTATCTGATGTTTTGTTGTGTTCTTTTTCCTAACAAAAAAAAAACCTCCAGAGTTGTATAAATTTGAAGAGGATGGCAAGGAAGGTGTCTACTGGCGAGTGGCTTTTCCATTTCCTCTCTCAAATAGAGATGTAAGTATTGTTTGGAAAACTATTTGTGCAAGTTCAAGGTATTTGGTCATTCACTCATACATTTACGTGTTTTGTTAAGTTATGACATCAAATGTATTGCTTTACTTCTTATTTGGTCTGATCAAAGATCTATTATGGCTTTTAAGTTGATACAGTCATCAGAAATACTGGAAGCTTAGAAATGGTTGTTAATGTATGAGAAAAAAGAGAGTTGCCCTTTTTTAAATTTGAAAAATTGGTATGAGTGATTGGGTTTTAGGGGAGTGGGGCTGTGAGAAATGAGTGATAAATGTAAAGAAGGGTAATTAGTGACAGAAGAAGGGCAATTAGGAGCAAGAATAACATTTGTTTTTGGACACCCTAATTACTTGATATATTTATCATGTTCGTTGATCTTTATTCATTTCAACTATATGTTTTGATTGGCAAGTGCAACTTCTCCTCTGTAACTGTTCCTTTCCCATGTATCTGTGGTCTCTATTTTCATTACACTTTTTGCATTAGATTGTTTTATTATGTCTTTGATCTTTTATCTCAATCATTTTTTCTCCATCTGTGAAACTTTTCTTTGTCCTTTCTTTGTCCTGTCATGTCAGTATGTATTTTGCAGAGAGACAAGAGAGTTTGACCGCAATGGCAAACATATATATGTGTGTCTAGGGAGAAGTACTGAATTCAAATCAAAGAAGGAGAAATCTGGTGTTGTACGGGTCAATGATTTCCTTCAAAGTATGATCATAACTTCTGATGGCAATGGAACCAAAGGTGAGTGGGCCAGAAATAAAGTTAATAAGTGATTTCAGTTGCTAGAGTAATGAAGAACACTCTATGTTCTTTCATCTTGTTGGATATTATAGACAACTTCCATGAGAAGCTATTTACTTCAAATCTGTGTAAAGATCTGTCAGGAATTACAGACACAAAGGAAAATATAGATTGTGATATGAATGGGACCATACTGTGAACATTTTCACTTGAGGCCTGACACCTTCAGCTGTTTGAATTTGTGAGCGAGTGACGTGAGCAAGCTGAAAATTTGTTACTTTATTGTAATGGCAATATTATTAATTTATAATGCAAATATGAGGTGACTGTTGCCCAAAATTTTAAGATTTAAGATGTCAATTTTAGAGAGTGGAGGGGGGGGGGGGCAAATTGAACCGCGTTGACATGGTGTTCATCCATGTTCCTGGTTATTCCTTACAGGTGTATTGTGGTTGGTTACTAATGTTATGTATATCCTTTTATTTTTCCCATACAGCCTTCATGCATTACTATGATAATCCAAGGGGGATGATTCCTACGTGGCTCATCAATTGGGCAGCTAAGGTAAGATATACTCTCATAATATCCTATCCTGCTTGATGCATTTAAATTTCTTTAAAACTACTATCTTCGGTTCTGGTCATTTCAAGAGAAACCAGTGCTTTGGATTGATTCTGAATTGGGAAGTGCATTAGAAAAAGGGTTGTTTGATTTTTTTTCCAAGCAAATAAACTTTATTGTCCTTACTGAATCAAAGCATATTTACAATATAAACCTAGGCTACTACATGTATCTGCGTGAAACAGACAAGTACAAGGTATAACAAAACATAACAGCAAAGCAAAAGAAGTAAAAAAGATTTAGCGAACATATATAAGGAACATAAAAACAGGAGAAAAACGAATGTGAGAGGTAAGCTATCGAATTAGGGGCAACCAAACAGTATATCCGGATATAGACAGAGTGGGTCTTTACAAACATAGTGCAAGAAATAATGTTAATGATTCTTAATTGTCTACTTACAGTCAATTAAATTATTAAACTTGAAAATGGTAGGTATTGAACTGCTAATTTTAATCATGGTGGTTGAATGTGCGGGAAGGATAACGACGTAGATTTCCAAAAATTAAAAAGTCAGAGAACACGTAACAATTCGGAATTAGATGGAAAAAAAATTAAGGTATATACAATGATATTTAGGAACATGTTGTCATTGGTGGAGCAGAGAGACATTGTGTTGTTTTAAAAAAAAGTTCCCAATACAATCATCTTATAATGATAGTGAATTCCGTAATAATTATTGACATTGGTTACAGAAATAGATTTAGAAAATGCTTTGCAAGCTCAATTTTGTGGCAGTAATTTTGGGGTAACGCTGCCACATAAACATACAAAAGAAAAAAAAATTACAAACTGACTAATAGAAGGCTAAATTCAAGTTAAATGACAACAACAACAACAAAAATCTAATATGATGGCTGGACATTCAACAAGAGTTCTTAGGATGCGAAAATGACAAACAATGTCGCCATTGTCATAATTAGGGGCTAAGAAGCGCTGGTTTGACCCAAGAGGGTTCTGTTCTCCCATTGTAGATTGCATGGGATGTTAAGATGGCAATCTTAGATATGGATAGCATATAATCACATAGTTTTACTGAACGTTGTACTGATTTAAACAAGGCGTTTATCTGATGTTTGTTTTCCTTTGTGATGAGTCTCCTTGACCCCACTTCAAAGCATATGAGGTGGCAAGATAGACCTCTCTCCTGAATGATTGCAACCAGAGAAGCATATTTCTCACATTTCCTCTTCCTAGCATTCTTGATGTTTAATTTGAATGGTACCGTAAGTTCTCCAATCGCTACTGAATTCTTGGGATAGTTAACAACTACAATATCTGGCCTTTCAGCAGTTTGTGATTATGTCACATGGCACTGTACCCCCATTAACCTGTGACATGGGAGGTCAGCATAAATGTTAAGGTCACTATCATTAAGCTGCTTAAGAGCTAGTACAATGAAGTTAATGATGCTATCTTGTCTATAGTTTAATCGTAAAAACTTTCAAGTTGCTAGAAATCACAATCAATGAATTGGGCAAATCTCTCATACCAGTACAGCCACATGTTACGCATGTGTGTTAGGGGCAAGTTTCTGGAAACCTTCATAAGTCTAAGTTCTTCGACAAAAAACACAGAGGCACGTGTGAAAGAAATTAACATTAATTTTCACTGGGATGTCCACGAACCTAGACTTATGATGATATGGAGAAACATGCCTCAGGATACTACCGGTACATGTTAATTTTTTTTCATTATTTGCTCATTAATCAACTACTGGACATGTATAGTACTTAGTAAAATATCTTTACCCAGAAGGTCATGTTAAGATCTAAATGAAAATATTATGTTATCATGTCCTTTTCATTACAGAGTGGTATACCAGGTTTCTTGGCTAAGATGATGACTGCATGCAAAGACTACAATGCCTATACAGCTTCAAAGAAATGATGACAGTTCTGCCGATACTTGCACAACAAATATTTGTCATAAGTAGACCTGCAGTATGGAATCTGTGATATGTACAGGATATTCTTATTTAAAAATAGAAAGAATGTTTGTCATACATGTATACAAGCCACTTTACTTATTTAGTTTAGTGAAATGAATATTCCCTCTAGGTAAATGCAAATGTCTGATGGTTATTATTGACCATTTACATGTATAATGTAAGTAATGTAAGTAATGGAGATATTTTCCTTGCTATGTGAATTTCTCAGGAACTGTTTGATGCCAGTATTCCATGATGCAGTTTCCATGATTGTATCGTTGAGGACTGTCGCATTTCCAGTATGATTGTTAGTACAATTTTGTATATGGCTTCAGACTTCATGCATTTGTTTTTACTGTAGTCACATGTATATGTTCACATTTTGGCTGTTATTCATCAATTTATCAATTTCAACTAATAATAATAATAATAACAAGAGTAATAATAATAATAAAATTCCACATTTATATAGCACCTAATACATCTCTCTTATGTGTCTAAGCACTTTACAAAAATATTCTTACCTGATTTGTAGTAGTGTGACACCAAGGGGGGGGGGGGGGGTATAGGTCACAGTCACACTAACAGAAGACAAGCACTCAGGTAATGTAGGTTTGTGTGGGATTTATTACCAGATCCAAACCAAGGAAAAACATGAAGAACAAGAAAACCTCCAACCAAACAAACACCAGCTCCCCTGGAACCGTTCTGAAGCAACAAGTACATGTATGCTAGTAGGATGGCACCTTATTCAACTCGACCCAGGCCCTCTCCTGGTTTTTTGACCTAACATCACCACGACCTCGAATGGTGATGTCCACTTCGGCACCTCACTACATCACTGAAGCACCTTTGGAGAACCTCTTTTAAACATGAACTCTCAGCTAATCCCTGTTAGCTGGCTTGATCACCAGGGACCATTTCTCGAGCTATGGCTCTGGCCTCCTCCTCCTCCTCTATTTCTGTAGCAGAGGCCACCACAGTGCCCTGGGTGATCAATTTCCTTTCCAATGACCCGTTTGCTACCATGACCTCCAAATCTTGGTTCCTCACCTTTGTACAAGCATCATAGACATCTATGCTATTAAGTGGAAGACCTGAGGTCATCCCGACCACAACATCCACATCAGAACCCAGTGCCTCACTCTCAATCTTGCACTGCACTCTCCGTGCCGTCAGTGGTGGTACAATCTCATCATCCTTGGCTGTGAGTGGAGACGAGGCAGCAGTCTTGCCGATGATTCTTCCAGTAATCGCTGCTGACATCTGGAGCGTGCTCTTTACAAGCTGCCATTTGTTATCCTCCGGTACATTCCCGCTTCGGATGATATCATATAGGGCATTACACCCCAGTATTATCGGATATTGTCCCTTCTAAGAGTCTGGGTCTCACCTTGAGTAATGAGAAAGCCCACATCAGTAGTCCTTCCGCCAACTATTACTGGTGCTCGGATATAGCCAAGGATTGGTACACCACTGGATAATCCAACCACCTTGATCCCTGATCCGTTCCCATTAATAGGCCCAATAGCTGACTCCAACTTCTCCTTGTAATACTTTGCTGGGATAAGACTAGACTCTGCCCCTGTATCAAGGATACATCCACTGGCTACACCACCAATTGGAATCGTAGCTGTAGGGCTCTGAGCCACTAGTTGTGATGGCACAATGCTATCTCTTCCAGAGTGGTGCAGACTCCTTATATCTGCCTGTCTATTACCTACTGGTTCTATCTCAGAGGAAGGGGGATTAACCTCTGGACAATAATGTTTCAGATGACCATGTTTCTTGCATCCATAACAAAGCAGAGGGCGCACTCTGTTTTCAGATGTCCCTTCTTTCCACAGTTATAGCATGTCCATCAGCTTTCTTCTGTCGCACTCTTGGAGATATCTGCATAGACTGAACTACATTAACAACTTGCTTAAGGGTCTCCCGTATTTCTGAGAGTTCATCCTTCATCTTCCTATATGACAGGTCTCCATCTGATACTCCTACTCGAGCAGCTTCAACTTCAAGGGTCCATGAGCTTGAAGTTGAAGTTGATACTCCTACTCGAGCAGCTTCAACTTCAAGCTCATGGACCCTTGCTCATTGTCCTGCAGGATCATCATCTTGATAGAGCTCCAAAACACTCTCCCTCATATTGATGAAAGTTGAGGTAGGATTCCCAACTGCAATTCTTCAAAGGTCCCTCTGGATTATTTTATCCTGGACACCTCTGACAAATCTTTCCTTCAAGGTTTTGTCTTTAAGCTTGCACTGCACTCTCTGTACCGTCAGTGGTGGTACAATCTTATCATCCTTGGCTGTGAGTGGAGACGAGGCAGCAGTCTTGCCGATGATTCTTCCAGTAATCCCTGCTGACATCAGGAGCGTGCTCTTTACAAGCTGCCATTTGTTATCCTCTGGTACATTCCATTCCAGTATTATCGAATATTGGTCCCTTCTAAGAGTCTGGGTCTCACCTTGAATAATGAGAAAGCCCACATCAGTAGTCCTTCCGCCAACTATTACTGGTGCTCGGATATAGCCAAGGATTGGTACACCACAAGATAATCCAACCACCTTGATCCCTGATCTGTTCCCATTAATGGGCCCAATAGCCGACTCCAACTTCTCCTTGTAATTCTTTGCTGGGATAAGACTAGCCTCTGCCCCTCTATCAAGGATACATCCACTGGCTACACCACCAATTGGAATCGTAGCTGTAGGGACAATAATGTTTCAGATGACCATGTTTCTTGCATCCATAACAAAGCGGAGGGGAGGTGCACTCCGTTTTTAAATGTCCCTTCTTTCCACAGTTATAGCATGTCTGTCAGCTTTCTTCTGTCGCACACTTGGAGATATCTGCATAGACTGAACTACATTAACAACTTGCTTAGGGTCTCCCGTATTTCTGCGAGTTCATCCTTCATCTTCCTATATGACAGGCCTCCATCTGATACTCCTACTCAAGCAGGTTCAACTTCAAGCTCATGGACCCTTGCTCATTGTCCTGCAGGATCATCATCTTGATAGAGCTCCAAAACACTCTCCCTCATATTGATGAAAGTTGAGGTAGGATTCCCAACTGCAATTCTTCAAAGGTCCCTCTGGATTATTTTATCCTGGACACCTCTGACGAATCTTTCCTTCAAGGTTTTGTCTTTAAGCTTCCCAAGGGCATCCTTCTCGTCCCTGGAGGCGGCAGCTTCCATGCGATCATACATTCGTAGTAGAGCACTACTGTACTCAGCAAGGGATTCTCCTTGCTGCTGAACTCTAGCATGATATTCACTACTCAGTGATTGTACCATCTCTTGAGGAGCAAACCTGCTCTTTAACACTTGCTCCAATAATGCGAAGGTTGCCCTATCGCCTATATCCTGGCAGAGGACTTCATCCTTGGCAGAGCCATAAAGGTGGGCTAGAAGGGCATCAACCTTCTCTTCTCCTTGGAGCTTATAGTACTTACAGTACTCATCAAAGTCACTCAGCCATGCGAGTACAGATGGATCTTCAGGCCTCAATGGCGGTCCACGAAACTTTACTAACTTTACCGGTGGCCTTCCTCGTGATGTTGATAAACTACGGAATGCTCCAGTAATAGCAGCAACCATGTCCTCAACCCCAGCTGGGGCGCCTGCCCCGCCCATGGCATCACCATCCCCAGGCATCCTGTTTGAATAGAATCTGGTAACCTACTGGCTTGCAAAGGGGAGTAGAATGCTATGGAAAACAAGTAAATACATGTAGTATCACATGCATATATTTATACCTACAGTTTACCATAAAACACTATTTAGTTGAAGGTTTTCATCATCTGGTTATACAGTCCTCTTAAAAACTCTTTGTGTCTCTTGTAGATCTCCTCACGTGTAGATCCTTTCAGAGTCAATTTCCTTACCAACTGATCCTCCCGTCGTTGATCTGTCCATAGGGATCCCACTCCTGACAGATTGAAACTAAATCTGTTTCTATAATTTCAAAGGGGTTAGTATTTTATTAATTAATTTGATAACTGAAACAGATAGATCCTACATTTTAGGTCAGAATTTTTGTCTCTCCTCATTTGCACCTTGCCTTGGAATCCAAATGGAATAAATGATACAGAGAATTATAACAGAGGAGCAGTACACCACTTTCAGTGAATAATTCTAGCATTGTGTATACTGTTGGGCCCAAAAGTTTGTGTACACTTTGCAGAGATATCTTCACATTTTTGTAACTTCATATTCCTATCAACTTTTCTCCACATAAGGACAGACTAGAGGCTCACTCAAATATTATGGGGCAAACCCCAGCGTTTTTTTGTAGTAAGATGACATGCAGGGGTCAATAAATTAAGGGTCAATAATAAATTACATGCTCATAGAAAAGGGAGTTTTGCCAAAAATTGACCAAACTTTCTATGTCATAATTTGCGCTAACCTGTATAGATATTTCATTGGTCCGCACCTTTTTGCCTCTAGGAGGCAGAAAAGATGCTTTTCACCCTAGCGGTTTATTTCTTGCTACCTTATATATAAAAAGAATAAAAAAACACTGGGGTTTACCAGGCGGGGATGGGGGGTTGCGATTTTAGGTGAACAAGCCTTAGTTAGGTCTCTGCTTGAAAGTATTACCCTGAGACATGTATGTGATTGACATGAAAGCATAAGTTGCAAAAATGTGAGGAAAATTGTATTTTCTACCTGGTGCACATGTATGTCAACTTTTGGGCCCCAACTATAGCTCTGTCCTATATAGCTTCAGCGGTGTTTAGTATTCACCAAATACAATTACTAAATTGGACTTTGTAACATTTGGCTATAGGTTGAATCTTGTCTTATTTCAATATGAAGTCAGAAGCTGTCTTAGCCGATACTTGAGGGTGCAACCCAGATACTGTATTGTACTCTGTGTTTATGTAGTGTGTGAAAACATTAAGAGAAATTGTTGTATTTTTCTATGTTCGCAGTGGTCAGCAACTCAATGTATTTGCTACCTCACTTTTTTTGCAGGAGTGGGGTGGAGCAGAACATGAATATTTAAAATTCAACGACAAAAGTTTGGTATGCATGGTGTTTGGTATTTATAACAAATTTGTGTATGGGTTGATTGTGTAAGCTACATGAGTTTCATTTATGCATCTCATAAATTGATCAAATAAGCCAGTGGTTTTTAAACTTTACACAATTCCATGAGCAATACATTTTATACAACTGATGTAATTTGTTTATATCCTTTTGGATAGAGGTGATATTTTCTTTTGTTGTTGTTGTTGTTGCAAAACTATTTTCTTATGCATTATTTGTAAGTTTAGTGTTTTGAAATAAGTTTGATAGTACAAAGGTCTGGCATGTTTTAACTGCTTATTTATTGTTCATGCATGGACCCTAGTAGAGATGGACACTGATCGGTAACATAATGAATTCATGCACCTTACGCTATCAAAAGAATCACAATGACATTCCAAACATGCTTCCCCACTTTGATATCATCACGACCGTCACCAGTCAGCCTGAGAAGAACCAGAAGTTTGATTTGAGAAATCTACAAAATGCATGTGCAGAAGAAAATAAATCACTTAAAATCACAGAAATGCATGTGCAGTTGTGGCGTACAAATGAAAATTGTTGTGTATACATTCTTAAATAGGAAATTACAAGCAGTCTGCAAGAAAGACCAGTAAATTTTGCCGTAACACAATGAGCTTGAACTTCATTTTGAAACTTCTCTGATTCATTTCCAGGAATATGAGTTGATAATACCGTAGAGGATATGTATCTTTCAAAGTTAGGCAAGGTCAGATGCATGTCCACAAGTGTCCACTTTCGTAATAATCAATCTCATATCAAGAAAATTGTCATACCTTGGGGTTCGCTGCTCTTATAACTGGCCTTAAATCACGATATATTTCCTGAAATGACACTTCAGTGAAATGAATTCGAAGAAAATTAAAGTATTTTGTTTGTGACGATTTGTTATTTCATGATCAACATTGTTGCAACAAATGAATGTGCTCATCAACATTCACGTTTTCAAGTGGCGGTGGCCATAAGATCAAAGAAAGGCTCCCATTATTAGTCCATCTCTAGTAGGGTCCATGGTTCATGTATGCATTTAATTTATCAGAACATCTAACAAACAGCAGTCACAAAAAGTATACTCTACATTCTTATTTTTTTTACCATTTCAGATCTTTGCCACTTAAATTCTAGTGAGCCAGTGTTAAATTCAAGTGAACAAGGAATTATAGAAGTATTATTCTAAATACTTTGCAAGGGAACATGTGGTACATGTATTATGATATGAAATTTGGAAAAGGGTGAATCAGATAATTTTTTCTTATTAGATTTTGGTATTCCAGAATGTAAGCTTATTTGTCTAGCATTAATTTGTTCTATAGTAATAAAGTCTATACTTTTTCAAGAGTATTGTTTATTGATCAATTCATGGTAGGAAAAGTGCAATGAATAAAACTTTTACACATAAATGTTGTGATCAATGACATATTTCTGCAAATCTGGGTCTTCTTGAATATGCTTGTAAAGCTTTCTCTCCCCTCTTTCTCACTCTCCTTTCTCTGACTCTTTCTTTTCTATTACTCTATCTTTCACTCCTAGCATAAAAAGGTAAAATTTATGGTAAGCTGGCTAGTATGAATAGGGCTAACATTGTATACTTTGCAGTTTTATTCTTCATCCTTTCGCATATTGCCGAGTCAGGTGAAACTACATGTATTTTAAATGTTCCAGACACATGTACCTCCGGTTTGGTAGGAGCTCAACTATATAGATTAGAATTTTACTATCTGAAATTAATCTTGGCAAAGTGGGAAAGGCTTTTTACCCTCTTCCTATATCTCTTTAAAAGGGAAGTCCACCCTGATGCAGAAATATTATTCTTAATCCTTTCACATATTGCCAAGTTAGATGAAACTATATGTATTTTAAATGTCATCAACCATGTCATGGTTGACTTCCCCTTCACATTTTTCTCCACTGGAATCTCACTGAACAAAATTCACACAAACATCAAGAATGCAACAATACCTTGTCTTTTTAATCCAATATTTTTGCACTTGTGAATGACATGTTGTCAAGTATGGTAATTGGTAAACTCTGCGAGAGACCTTTTAACACCTCATCACTGTTCATCATCGCATGTGGATTTGAAGTACTGACTATTTCAACAATATTTTAAGCCAAAATTGTGAAGAGCAAGAAAATTCATAAGCAGCACACTAAAAACATTTAAAAGCATATTAAGTACTGGCCTCCCTTTTAATTCTAAACTACCCTCACAATCTTTCTCTATTCCAAATCACCTATCTTTTAACCTACCTTCTAATAAAGGAATTAAAATTTCACATTTCAAATTCAGAAATGACCTATGCAAACAGATGGAGAATATTTTTTAATAATCATCTGTAATAAACACTTTTTTGGTAGAATTCCATATTCAAACGCTTAAGCTATCAATCAAGTAATAAAATAGATTTGATATCACATTCAACATCTAGCAAAACATGCAATAAAAGCGATATAGATATTTTTTTCATTCTCAAATTCATTCTAGAAATCATTTGAAAGCAGTGGTAAACTGGAAGACTAAAAGCTGGGTTAAAAGATGTATGAAAATAATCAATTTTAGAAAGTGAAGGAACAAACATTGGTTATTGTAGTCACTTTTCTGTGACTGATATTTACAACTGTGTTTTTAATTTCTTTATCAGTTACTAATCTGTTATTCTGGATTAAGTCTTTAAATACTGACTCCTTGCTTGTTTCTATGACAATGTTTTAAATGTTCTGCAGACATGAAGCTCCAAATATAGTAGTAATTTTACTTAGTAAATTTATACTAATATTAAATTAATAGTTATACTAATATTACATTAATAGTTATACTAATATTACATTAGTATAACTCTCATGTTAATGTATACACATATTACATGTAACTATCAATGAAAATAAGTGGAAATATAGAAATTAATACTAAGAACCAAAAAAATGTATACATTAATACAAGAGATCAACAAGAGTCAAAAGAAAAAATTAGATTGTCATGTTCCCATACCTGTATACAAATTACATAATTCTTATGAAAATACAACAAAGTCTTTTACAATTCTTTTGAACCCTCAAAATATATCAAAGAAAAGGAAAAGGAGATGATTAATGGGGATTTCAAGGAAAATCATTTTAAGATTAATCTATGTAATACAATAGAATGTAATTTTTTTAATGATATATTTGCCATGTTCTTTGTTCAAATTTAGTTAGTAACATATAATACAATTATACCTGTGACACAGAGGCACTAAGAATTTACAGCAATGGCATACGATATGAAAAGTAGCCAGAAAAAATATACATTCTCTTGCGCGTGCAGACATACATGTAAACTGTTCAAATCATTCAAGATATATTTCATATACCACTAATGAAAATAGGATATCTTAGGGGAAACAACAAATATAGCATGACTAGAACACATAAGCATTTTGGATAATTGCATTCCTGTTAATTAATTAGCATATAGGTAAGTTTTTACAGTTTACTATTCAACATTAATAATTAAAGGAACCAACTGAAAAAAGAGTAAATGTATAATGAATGATTATTCAATCTCTTATTAAATCTAAATGTAAGAAAAGGAGGCTGTGGTCAATAACAAGAGATAGGCTTTAAGTAAGGCAGATTAGAAATACCATCATTGAAAGGCTTAGACTGGGAAGATATTTCCCATTTTTACCTAAAAATACAAGAATTTCTCTTCTTGAATCTAATTTTCAAAAATTCCACAAATTTTATGAAAACATTTGATAATGAGAGAGAGAGAGTGATAAAGAATGAACAAATTCAAACATTAACTGTCAAAGGCAATTGTAGACTTCATAAGATTACTCTTTACCACCGTAGGCATTCATTGCAAACTTCAAATCTTTAAAATTCAGAAGTCTTCTGAAATATATATATCTGTACATATGTACTACTTTATACTCTTACATATCACCATATATTACTGAAAATGCCAATAAAGCAGTATCTTTTCCTTTTCAATACAAAGGTAGATTCAGGTAAATTCTTTGTACCTGACTAGGCTGAAGATTGCCTGCATAAGATAAAAATCAAGCTATATATCCATCTTAGTATACATATAATCTCTCAAAAGTTACATATTGCTCATGTGTTTACACATGCAAAAACACAACAATGTATGTCTTGCTTTCTATAGATGAGAAAACATATCTTAAAATCTCCAATTTATATTGAAAATTCAGTAACATCAAAACATTCCTTAATTATAAATACATCTGATTCAAATCATCATTGCTTAAACAGAGCAAAATATTTGAACTATCCAACAGCATGTTACTACATCCATATACACACTTATATTCCCTTATATACAGAATAATATATCCCTTTTCTTTCTTTGTTCTCACAAAATAGCAGGCTATACAAGAAAATGTTCACTTTACTGTTAATACTTTTAACTTTCTAACATTCATGAAATCAGAAGTAAATTTCAATTATTGCACTATACACTTCAAAATTGTTCTCCACAAAAACATATCTCATAGAAATATGAAATAAACATCACAAGGTAATATTATGTCCATGACTTGTTCTTTCAAAAAGAAGAACTAGTAAGTATGTGGCAGTTAAAAGGTATATTGTAATTCCCACTTCCACTCTGACCTTTTTTCTTTTCTTTTGAAATACAAGTGATTACTAACAAAAACAGAAGAAAGCTAGCTGGTCTGTTACACCTTACATCTGATAGCTGTAGGAATATACTGTCAGCTTAGAGCCAAAAGGGCGCTAACTTGTATCCTTTGAAAAAAAAAAAGAGTTCATAACCTTCTGGCTCTCAGTGAATGATACAATAGAGACATCCCAAGTATAAGCAATAATGATAATGAGCTCACACTGCAGGGTTGAAGTGGAGGGTAATAACATCTGTAAAGAGCCTACAGGCATTATAAATGCATAGGAGCTAAATAGATCTAGAATATGATAATAATTAATATAAAAAAGGCTCATATTTGAAATGAACAGGGTTTTATGAGCTGAGTTCTAATTGACCATGGCTCTCTGTGGCAGAGTTACCATCACAGCAATCAGCATCCTCATCCTCATCCTCTCCATCATACTCCACACTCCCATGCTCTAACTCATCCCCAAACACCTCCTTCCATGTGCGTCTCTCCACTTCGGGCGTGGCGATGATGTGGTTGTAGGAGAAGGTATCATCTTCGATAAACCCGCTGCAGGATTGGGTCCTGCGCTTGAAGTACCACTCGGTGAGGTAGTCCTGAGGACTGATGGCAGGACCAAGGTTGATACCAATATCACCCGGTGTGGTTGGGGCACTCTCATCTTCATGATGTGATGAGGATGCAGGCAGAGGATGCTGCTCCTTGTGGTGGTGGCGTAGGTTTCTACGGTGACGCTGTCTCCCATCTGCATCTCCTTCTTTCTTGCCTTCCTCGTCAGATGATGAGAAGTTGAAATGACCAGCCTTGATTAGGAGGCGTTTGCGTTGCCGGCGGCGATGCCAATTGGGTGGGTTGTGTGGAGACAGGAGAAAATCAGCAGTGATGGAGTAATCAGAATCATAGCCTTCTTCTAGGGAGAACCAGTCATCATCATCAACGGGAGGAGGACCCGCTATCCACCCTAGAGAATGATGTAAAGCAAGAAGAAATTGATAAGATAGTTACAATGAAATTGTGTAGAAACAATGAACATGAGATTAATCAATTTCCACAGCCCTGACATTCCAACTGATTCTTTCATAATTCACATATATTTGTTCTTGTAGATGGACGTCCAAAATATATACATGTAGTTCTACATGCTCACAAATAAATACAATATTATCATGGAAAAGAAATCATGAAGATGAAGTGAAAGAAATCTTCCAGTGAAAGATAGGCAGTGTAGACATTTTCTCTTTGCTACAAATTGTTCAATAACATACATCATAAATGTATTTCAACTTTCATCTTTAATGCCTGGAACATAGTGAGGCATATTGGTCACTGTCCACTCAGGCCCAGGAATTATATTGTATTTCAATGTGGATAGATTCCCCATCTCAATGAGATGGATTATAGGAAGAGTCTTGTCAATACACATAGTCTTGATTGTCCATTCATGAAAACGCCTTTGATATAATTCTATGTTAAAATATAAATCATGCAAATGCTCCACAACCATGCTGAAAAGTAAAATAAAGTATGGCTTAGTAATGATTCCTTTATATGCAAGAAAAATTACACTTTTTCATCATCCATAAT
>CM057151.1:11133550-11156353 GCA_029962745.1 Echinometra lucunter
GAGGTTCGAGAATGATACGAGAAGAAAGCTTATGACATGCTTTTTCCGTTTCTGCAATGAAAAAAAATGGCGGGAAAATTGAGAAAAGGTCACTAACGGCCTTTTTCCGGGAAGCCAACGTTATAATGGTCTATTGCCCTTGGACTGAGGATTTTCATGGTGCTTGGATCAAATCTCTGAGTGCTCATACTTAATAGACTATAGCACGAAATTCTACATTTTATTACACTCGACTCAGGTGAAAAATTGGATGCCTGTCGAAAGAAATACCTGACAAGCTTCACTGCTTCACTCATGGTAGCAAGGCTGAAGTCGGGATAATCATACCAACCTATTTGGAATAGATCATCATAATCATAGAAACATCGCTGAATGTGTAATATATGACAGACAAGGGAATATAATATTACTTTCATAATTTGTGTTGGATAATTTGGCAAAGTCAAGTTGTACAAATTCCCACATATTCTGTAACAACATCTGTTCCAACAGGGGTTCCTCCCACGCGAGTCCCCACCCTACCTGGCTCATGCCCCAACGGACAGACCGAGTTCGGTGGTCACTGCTACGTGGTAGCTTCTGGAGCTGTCTTCACTGACTGGTTCACAGCTAGGCAAACTTGCCAGACTCAGTATGGCGGAGAGCTTGTCAGTATCCACAGCAAGGAGGAGAACGAATTCGTTAAGAATCTGGCATTCGGCACTCAGGGTGTCAGGTCCGTCTGGATTGGTCTTACTCGATCTGAAACAGGTATAACTATCTCGCTTTGAAAATCCTAAGTAAACCCCAAGACATTTACAGTCTATATTGAATATATAATCGTTGCATTTTTTCGAAGGCCTGATTTACCTGCAGAAATAATCATAATTTCTTATCCTTAAAAGATGTGGGCAATGATTTTTTTTTTCACGCTGTAATGTGACAAATTGGCCATCGAGAAACAGAAGTGTGCCCTTCGCAGAGTTACATACATTGCAGACAACTTATGGTGCGGGTTTAGCGAAACACTCGCCATAAAATTAACTTGAGATTTTACAATGTTAATTCTAATAACATTATTTTCCTACATCATTACATCTGTGAATTTTTCGACCTATCATTTCTTATAAATGCAAGGTGGCTTCAAATACTCTGACAACACTCCTGTCGATTACGTACACTGGGCCAATGGTGAACCTACTGAAAACTGGGCTGGATCTGATGAAGACTGTGTAGAGATGTATACGAATGAATACGCTAAGTGGAACGACGAAGATTGTTATGCCCGCGCTTCCTATGTTTGTAAGATGGATAAAAGTAAGTGACAGAATGTAGCAATGATATCTGGACAAACAAATATAAATGAAATACACATTATGACATCATATTTTCAGGGTTTCCAATGATACACATTTATGAAAGTAATTTCATAAATGGATTTTTAAGTACCTGGAGAGATAAAAAGTTAGCAATGAGTAAAATATTTTCTAATAAAACGTGATAAACACTACTCTAGACAAATCAACTCAAGTGCAATGTCAAAAGCCTATTTTTACTGCCCATACAAATCATGTTCGGATTACGTAATAAGCCAATTTTAAGTCCACATAATCATTTCTATGGGTGATAGACAGGGCTAATGAAGTTGCCTTAAGTTTATTTTTCGAAAGTAGTTTTCATCGTGGTTATCAGATAATTATGCAAAATACCAAGATGGCATAGGATATTTTTTGAAACTGTTGCCAGACTTGGTTGTTGGTCTTGAGGTCGTTAAGGGGAAAAACACGGAAACGCAATTTAATCTTTATCCAGTTTGCATGTATAATGCAATAATGACATCTTATGAGTCGCTGCAGCGCGCTGATATTGTGTTTAAAAGGTTACTCAATCTTAACGTTCCTATATTTATTTTTCAGCTCGGAATGAGACGGAATCTCAACCGATCTCGGGCGATGATGACTGTAAGTAACTAATTTAGCAAAGCCCACATTGGGATAAAGTAACAGCACTGCGGTGTGCTTCACATTGTTCAGATTTCGAATACTGAGCAAAGCAAAGACCGTATCTATACTCGAGTGCCACACAAGAGAAGTGAGAAACAGCATTTTATGATAAATTGAACTATAAAATAAATAAATAGAACCAAAGATTTACTGCATATTCAAAAATAAATTATGTCTCAGAGTGGCTACCTGTCTGGTATTCTATATCATAATGCAAAATAAAACCTATCATTAATTTCATTTCTGAAAATAATTATAATGTCATTGATGTGGAATTGACAATCCAAAGTTTGGCAAAGACAGAATTAGGTTCAGGGGAATAATGATAATAATACCAGTTTCTTATGAGGCACTTTAACATTGTATAAACTGACTGAAGTGCTTAGAGTGTTTTTTTTTATTACCTGAAGTACTGTAAATACCTGTAAATTTATGATTTCAAAGATATCTTTACAAAAAGATTTTCAGAAACAGTCGGAAGACGTATATTCGTAGGTTATGTAAATGCTTAGTGTAGGGAATGAAGGGGAATGAAAACGTAACGCACTTTCCTTTCCATGAATAATCTTTCGTCTTCTCTGATCATATTTCTTTCTTCTCTCAACCCACAGCTCTTTCCGCAGCAGTGATCACTGGCATTGTCATTGCTGTGGTCGTTGTCATAGTGGTAGTCATTCTCGTGGTCGCCTGGTTTGCTGGTGCTCGTAATGCTCCTAAATCTTCCCCCACGGCCGATCCGTTTCCAACCCCGACACCACCAGTGGGTTTCGACAACGCCCTCTACGAGACAAATATTAAGGTCGACCAGGAGAAGCCGAAAGACCTTAAAGACCCAGGCGTTGCAGAAGCGTAAATTAGATCAATGTGTTGTATTCTATATGTGCCAGGAAATATCATTCCTTTTTGTTCTTTTTAATTAAGGGTCCTCAAAATAGTTCATTTTTTTTCCTGAAATGTTGCGGAATTTATTCTCAATTTTCAAAATAGTGATCACGTATTCATGTACTGCACTTTTATGAGCACTGTCAAAGTATACTGTATCTTAATGTACAGAAATGCGACCAACTAAATTTGTTGTTTAATCCTCCTGAGTCATAATTATAAAATGCTCTGGCATATCACTGCGTGGTAAATTTTCCGTGAAGTTTCACGTGGTATTGTTGTTGTCCCTACATTGAATTTAGATTATTCTAAAAACTTGAATGCTTGTGATCAAGAACATTTAAGCTTTAAGATTTAAGTGAAACAGCATTTCAACTCTATTGACACTAGGTTTGCTTTTTATTCATAATTATGCAATATTTGATCGATTTGGATAAGAAACGGACAGCTTAATTTTGTGATATTTTTATATATTTGGAGAAAAACATCGCTTCATAACTATTACGTTATTTGTATATGTCAGCTTTAGATATTCAGAAATACATCTATTAATTGTCATTTTTCTGTGCATTAAAGCATTCTGGCTTAAAACTTTGTGATTGTGTTAATACAAAAACATAAACTGTATCTTGACATGAATTGGCTACTGGCTTTGTAAATCGTCCTGGGTGATCCACCATGCTAGAGAATGAATGACTGCAGCACAGATTGAGAACACAGAACGAGGATAGAATAGAGAACGGACAGTGAGAAAGAGAGAGAGAGAGAGAGAGAGAGAGAGGGGGGGGGGAGGTAGAGAAAGAGAGAGGGGGGGGGGGGGAGGGAGAGAGGGAGAGAGGGAGAGACTTGGGAGGGGGAGAAGCAAGCAAGTACAATGGAAATATCGCTTTTCCTTGATTACATTACTTCAAAAACAACGACAGCTATTACAACTATTACTACTACAGCTACTTAAGCCGGTACTATACTTTACTACTGCTGTTACTTCTAATACTACCACTACAACTACTACCACCACTACAACTACTACCACCACCACCACCACCACTACTACTGCTACTACCACTACTGCTACTATCACTACTACCACTAATACTACTGCTACTGCTACTACTGCTACTACTACTGCTACTACCACTGCTACTACTACCACTACTGCTACTGCTGCTGCTGCTGCTGCTACTATTGCCACTGTTACTGCTGAAGTGGCCGAAATGCTAGAGATGACTGTTGTTGCTATTTGCTTGTACAACTTAAATCATCAATTTGCCATTCTGTTGCCCTTCTGTGGCTGCCCCTTTTGCTTTTAAAAGTATTGAAAGACAATCCTGATTTTCAGGGATTGTAAAACTAATCCCTTTACCTTCCTTTAGCAATCATTTCAGTATTGCATACTTATAAAATTCGTTTAGGAGATGGACGGATAATATTTTCAGCATTATCAGTTTTAAAGCTTACCAAGGAATCTGAAAAAACAACAACAAAACAATTGTGTACAGCAGGTGTGTGTATGCGCGAAAGAACTTTAGCCCACATTCTTAAGTTTAATGGAAGAAAATAAAAGATAACATAAGACCACAAAACGCAGAATCGAATAACTATTCAATTTCCTAAACGTTTTATGCTTGCGTGTACTCGAAAGTCGAAAAGTCTATTTAGTAGTCGCTAATTTGTTTATTAAGAATGTTGGTAAACAGGGGGAGAGAGGTGGACTAACTTAAATGATACCAGAAAATTAATACATTTGTACACTTCTCACATTAAGATATCTCAAGAGTTTTAATGAGAACATTTGTTAATGAACAACTCCAGGGATTTGTTCGTAAATAGCCATAGTCCAAATGATTATCTCGCGGACAGCCAGTGATGTGGTATACATGTGCAGGCGGGTACTAATGATTAAAAGAAATTAAAAGAATATTTCTATTTCAAGAAAGCATGTGATGTACAGGTTTAAGTAACAGGCGGGTACATGCCAAATAATGACTAAAAAAAATTAAAGAATATTTCTATTTTAAGAATATATGGAAGGTAAATGCGCAGACTCTAAAGGAAATCTTTTTTGTGTGTGTTAATTATAAACACACATTTCCAACAATAGTAATATTTTTCTGCAATATATCAAAATCAAAACAAAAATACAAGAAATTTGAATCTGTAACATCATGATCGAAAACACATATATAACAGACATCAATACTGGATGATGAGCAAGAAAAAATAGAACAAATTATGATTCAGGAAAATGTCTTTTTTCACACACTGTTTATGTGGGCTTATATGAATTTCATTCTATGTTTTGATAGATAATTTTAGTGACTTTAATTGACTTTTAACGGTCTAATAATTATAACTTGTGAATACTCACATTAAATATATGTGAACACAAAGGGATATAGAATGGACATGTAACCAATAGCGAAATCGTTTTATGCTCAAGTTGAATACATTATGCCTGTAAAGATCATAATGAATTAAAACTGGCAGTTTTCTTCTCAATATCAGCTGTTTGATTATACATATATATATTTTAAAATTAAATATTATTTATTGTTTTGCAAAGATTGATCAACAACTGAAAATACCTCAAAGAAGAGAGCGCTAAACTTGATTCCACCTTTACCTCTTCATGTAATATTGACACATTAATTTAAAAAGGCAATAATGCTTCAGTGCTAGAATGTTTCAGCATTCATTATTGACATAATCTCACACTTATCTCACTTGTCTTATGATAATGCTATAAGGGGTTAATGAGCCGCTCCTAATACAAACCGTGAATCCTAAATCCATATTGTCTTCATTTCTTTAATTGCTGCGATATACCTGATCAAAGTTCTCATGAGTGGGGTCACAATAATTGTTTGAGATACTTATTGCAAGTTCCTGCAGGACACATTAATCTAGACAACTCTGTCATTAATATAAACAAAGCGAACTACGAATGACTTGATTTGTTTACATACCATTTTACACTCCTAGCACGTTATTTGGAAATATCCTTCCACAGGTTCTGATTTGTCCTGCTGCATGCACTTTAAATCGTTCTTTTGTAGGAAAGCCTCATTAGCTCATAAGTTTTTGTGAAATCTGTACATAGATTAATTAGCAATGAAAATGAAATGAATTTCTTTTTTTTTTTGCTCTAAAGGCATCGTTTCAAGTCTTCTTCTGCGCTAGCGATATATGGAAACTGAATTCTCGATTTCATGGTGTACATTCCATGATATTTTAAGACTATGTCGTCTATCGCAGAAGTCGAGGCGTGCACCGGTATTGCCCTTCGCCAGAAACATCAAAACATGTATGTGCAATTCACTAGGAACTAACTAATAAAGTGGTAGTTCATATTAAGAATTTAGAATAAAATAGCTGTATTTTTGTTAAAATAAAGCATCTTGAAAATGACTGTCAAAATATAGCAGCTCAGTGTTTTATCCAGGAGGTCTTATCAAAAAATAGAAATGAAATAATTGATGAAAAATTATACTGTTACACACTTCTAAACTCTATTCACCAGACTGATAGCTATCAGAGAATTATCTGTGGCACGGTAATGAGCAAAATATGTGCTTAAACACAAATTATATCTATTAATGAACGATAAGATGATAAGTTCATGATAATTTCTGAATCTATATGCTATTAAGGCTAATGAGAAATAATTATGACTTTGAAATCGAGTTGCGTTACAAAGGTAGTTTATTTTATCAAAAATTTATGCAAACTGTGATAAAACACGAGATAATTATTCCGTGGTATCTTACTCCAGGTACATCACACAAACTGGTCTCCGCAAGGGCAAATTTTAGACTCTTTTCAAGTCTAAATTTGGGCCTTTACAGTTGGTAAACTGTTTTAGTAAACCATTTCTGTCCAAACAGCCTTTGATTGCGCGAAAATTTAGATGATATTTGTTTACAATTGGACTATAGTTTTACTGCCATTTTGTGGCGGTAATAGATAGTTTTCGCACCTATTTGGACCGGAATGTGTTGGATATTGTGTCCAAGATGATTTTCAGATTACTTTTACTAGCAGCTATTGCAGTGCAAGGTAAGTTATGGACATGCATTTCCGTTGCATTATGTTTTACTCATGTGGGCGGGGGCTCTTTGAAGAGCGGGAGGAATGTAGGAAAGGGCAGTTTCCTCCCACGCTAAGAAACTATTACATTTTTCGCTGTTCAAAATGGGGACTTTGATGTCCCCGGAGTAAACATATTGCTATGATGTGCGTGTGGGTTCGTGTGGGTTCGTGTGTGTAAGTGCGTGTGGCGGTATGAGTGCTATGATGTCCCCTTCTTCAGAAATTGTAAAGGGATGGGACTGGTCCTCATATTCCCTACCGGTTAATCCCTTAGTGAAAGAGGATAAAAAAATTTGCGTTGTATTAAGAATTTTTCAATTTCATTATAAGATTACGATTTGATAATTTTGATAATTACGATAAGTTTACATATCTCAAAATGTAAACACGCTAAATTAAGTTCCCCTCCTGAATATAAAATACGTGGCAACCGACGGAAAACACAAAATGTGACAATCATGGCGGATCTAAGAGCCACTAATAGCTCATTCCATTAACAAGGACAGTGCACCCCTGATCGAATTTTAGAACCCTTTTCATTTTCCCCAAATTGTAATTTGGGGAAAATTGCTATATTTGCAATAAATTGCAATATTTCTCTTAAACATTAACCATTTCGTGTTATATTTTTGGGATATGTAATGATATACAAATGACACATATTATACACTATCATTGTTGCCTGTACTGTTATTGCATTCGTTTTATGTTACAGTAGATGTTTAAATGTTTATAATGGAACATTTTGAATAAACGAACCCGAACCTGAAATTGGAATTGAATCCATTCCCTTTTCCCCTGCGAAAAAAAAAATAATATTCCACATGTTTCTGTTTGAAAAATATGTTTGCATTTGTCTTAAGAAATCAATGTGTTTCGTTTTTAAAGGTTTTGATAGAACAAGACATTTTTGATATTAGTTTTATATGCAATGCCTCGATTATGTCAAATTTTCAGACGTTTTTTAAAGTGTTGTTTTGTGAATTCCTCACCGGATATGTTCATTTTGGCACTTTTGATTAAATGTGAAAACTGCGTTTGGTTCCCCCTCCTCAACATAAAATATGTGACAACCCAGGCCTGACATATGGGGTGTTGCAAGAAAGTTGCAATCGATTGCAAGTTGCAACTGATTGTCACTGGTCAATCAAAATCATTGTTGCATGCATGTCTTCTTAAAAGGGCAGACACTGAGCCAATCAGAATGGTTGTTTCAAAATTAGCAATTATTTGCAATTGATTGCAACCTTCTTGCAACACCGCAATAGTGACAGTCCAGTCCAAACACATGAAATACTTTTAGGTAATGTCGATGGACATGGAGCAAATGGACATGGGGGACAGAGTGTTTAAAATGTGAATACAAACATATAGACATAGCGAGGGGGATGCGAAATGAGAGAATCATGAAAGACATCCAATCTACTTTTGATCTAGATGTAAGATAAGAATACAAATCACAGTGACCCCAACGTCCTCACCTGGTTTGACTCCCCTGTGTTTGGTAGTGCCTTCGAATCATCATTAGAAATGTTTGCATAATGCGTTATCACAGACATAGCATTATTGCTAGCTTTAATTACTCCCTAATAATGTTCACACGCCTTCCGGACAATTTGAAGACAGATTATTCAAATATCTTATCTATGTCGAATAACGACAGAAAAGTTTGATCCTTGAACGATATTGCCGAAGTGGAAGTTCAGAGAGTACAGAGCAATATTATGTGGTATACGTATACACATTGTAATCAAGATTTGAACTTTTGAAATGTCCTCCGCCTGTACCAGAGTGGCGGTTCTTCCATAATAGGGTAGGGGATGCTGCTGCCAATGCCAATAAATGCATTACTGGAAAAAAATATGTGCACATTATGCCTTCAAAACCTATGTGTAGGCCTATTTCTTTTGGGGGGTCATCCCCTATCCGCATTTGGCTATGTTGTGATTCTATAAAACTGAAGTTTAAAGTTCCAACCCTTCCTTTTCTATAGGCCAGGGCCTAGACCTGATTTTTTCCACGATTAGATAATAATGTTGATCCTTCCTCGCAGTAATCAGGGGGACCAAAATGATGGAGAAGAGTAGGCCCCAAAGGTAAAGCCTGTGACCTCCACATTCAAAACACTGCAGTTTTTTTACATCTTCCTTGAACGAAGGGAAAATATTGAAGAAATAACCTCTTAGAAATTTGCACCAATCAATATCTATATCGCCAAACGGTGACAACTATTCTGGCAAGTTCGACATTCCAACCTCCCCGTGGTAAATCTCCTATTACTGATTATATAGACCGAACCAACTTAGTAAATGAAAATGTCACAACATCGAATGCAATAAACAAAACTAACCATCCAACCAACCAACAAACCACCCAATCAACCATCCAAACACCCAACAATCAACCACCCACCCACCCAACCAACCAACCAACCATCCAATCACCCGACCAATCAACCACCCACCCAATCAAACATCACCCACCCGCCCAACCAACCAACCATCCAACCACTCACCCAACCGGCCAATAAATTCTCCATTTTTACCGTTATTATATGAATAGCGTCCCTAGGCCAAACCTGTCAAGAAGGATGGCAGCTGTATGATTCAGAGGGAATGTGCGTCTTTTATGTAAACAATCGTTTGATTAGGAACAGTGCCAGGGACTACTGTATTTTCAGCTTGAATGCAGATCTAGTCATGATTAAAAATGAGGAAAAGAATGTAAGTATTATTAAGAGAATATTAGAGGTTAAAATCTTCTGATGAAAAAAATACACGACACCAAATTTCTGAAATTGCGCCAGGAAAAACATTCGACCCCAGGTTTTGTTACATGATTATAGCAGTGTAAGATATATCCCCAACTTAGACACAACTCTAAAGATTGACCTACTGGCATGTTGATTGGTAATGTGTTTCCAGATGATGTGATTTCGAATGAGTTGTACGCTAAATAATTTTCGCGAAACCTCTTATTTTCACCTCCCTGCTATGACAGAACAATTCTTTAGTTTCCTTTAATTTGTTTTTCCTTATAAAAGTATTACAGTCCTGAAGAAAAATGTAAAATAATCATACATCGAATGCTCTTACTATGTTATATGTTTTGTTTAGATATTAACAACATAGAGTTACACAAAGAAGTATTTTATAATTCAATTTATTTCATCAATTGATTTTGAACAAATACATGTAAATTGTTTATTTTCAGACGTTTGTAACTTCGCTTATCGCCGAGGAAGATTCCGTGTTTTGGATTGGTTTATCTGACAGAGGATCCCTTCAATTCAAATGGGTTGACGATACACGGGCAACATACTTGTAAGCAATGTACTCCCTGGAATTCATATACCGTTCCTTAACCCGTTGGCTATACTGAATTTCACTAATTTCCATAGGTTTAATACAGGGGCTACCCGATTCCAGTAGGCAACGGGTTATGAGGACGTACAGTATAACTGGGAACGATGTTTCCACCAGCATTATATTCTGTAGAAATTCACCAAGGATTTGAAATGTTGGTATAACGATAGATATATTTGTTACTCTTATTTTCAAAAGAGGACATTCAGAATTACTGTCCAGATAGATTTTACACAATCTTCATCTATTTTCATACTATTTGCCTTTTCTAAAAATTAATCATCAACACCAATTTATGAGACCTTTGGATATTAATTTCCTTATTTGGAGCACGTCTAAACATCTATGAACTTCCATAAATTGTTCGTGAGTAACAACGTGAAATTCCCTTTTCATTAATAATTTCCCATTCAAAGTTGTCTAATATCCCCGTCTAATTCATTTTGCGTGTCTCTTAGCAACTGGGCTCCTGGTGAACCAAACGAGAATGATGCTCTACATGAGGACTGTGTGGAGATGTATTCTAATGGTTACTGGAATGATGAACAGTGTCTAGGCATGGCGAACCCAATATGCGAAAGAGCTGTCGGTAGGTTATAAATTTCCAGTATATATCTAGTTGTATCAATGTGACTTTTGCAACGATATCAGCTTGATTTAAAACAGTTTTTACAACATTATGCGTGTTGTGTGTGATTGAGTATATGTAGGGAATTAAAAAAAAACTTTTTACAGTATTTCATAAGTGTAGAAAAATTAGAGAAATACCGGTTAACCATAATTAACCATATATCGTTCTTTGTTTCTTTTTTTTTTAAGTATTCCCTTTTTGTTGTTCCTTATTTAGGATTATTCTTCATGAATGAATATGCAAACAATCCATGAACTAAGATCAAAATCCAATGAAATTTCAGGTGTTTTAGAGGGATTAATTTATTATATAGCAATGTATAGGATCTTTCGAAAGTATATAAGAATGACAGTCATTGATTTAAGATTTGTGAATAACACATGTGCGAATAATACCAGATGCAAAAAAAAAAAACCCCCACAAAATCTGTCTATAATTCAGAACAAAATACAGTTGTTCGTCTCAAGCTGCAGTGCACAGTGCCATTTGTTGTGCTCTGAGTTAATTACTGATCCAAGGATATTTTGTAGCCTTGATTTTTTTTTTTTATAATAAAAATCTAATTTGATGTTCAAAGCATTGTTGAAAACATATCAATGAAAATAGCTTTCATGACATATTCCACGGAGATTTACATCATTCCACTCAATGTAAAAACCTCAATAAGATACGAGTTATAACTTTTAGTTGTTAACGGTCAAAAACGGTGTCAAGCGTTTTAGTACCCTGTCTAAGTGGTATCTTTTTTTTCTGTCCGCTTTAGGTCTGACCGGACCGCCACCAACCAGTAAGTCATTGTTGATTTTTAAGACCGGTTTTTTCGTACCTTCATAGTGTGCTTGATTCGTATTGAAAACTTACACAGAGAATGATTTGGGATCTGACCAAAGGGATAGCGTGGGTCCCGGCATTCAGTGGGAAATGCCAATTAACAAGACCGTGGGGCGGGGAAGGGGGGGGGGGGTGGGATGACGGAAGGATCTTATGTTTTTTTAAAATTTAAATTGTGTATCTTTAAGCCCAGATGATATACCCTTGTCCTTATGAGTTATGAAACCATGAACACCTTATAAAACCTATTTTGCTCTTTGCATTTATTTAAAGTTGAAATCGATTAACTTTCAGCTGGATATAGTAGCTTCTTTTCATACGCTGTATTTTTTTTTTGTTGTTCTCTAAAATTCCGTTCCATCTTCCTCAGCACTGCATTATGATCCTCCGTGTCCAGCTGGTTGGTACAAGTTTAATGACGAACAGTGTATTTTAGTCGTGACAAACAGAAATGTTTTCAACACCGCTAGGGATTACTGTCAAAACCTGCAGTCTGATCTGGTCGTCATCAAAACACAGGAATTGAATGTGAGTATTTTTTCCCTGTTTTCGAGGGGGGGGGGGGGCTTTTTATTCCACACACCCACCCACCTACCCACACAGCACACGCACCCTCTCACCCTTACACACAAGCACACACACCCTCACACACACACACACCCACCACACCCAGCCAAATTAGTTAAAAGAAATTGTATTCACTCTGCAGAAAAGGCTGAACTTTGATTTTCACAAAAATGTCTTAAATACCAAGAGAGAGAGAGAGAGAGAGAGACAGAGACAGAGACAGACAGACAGATGAGACAGAGACTTTCATAAATTATAACAGGAGTTTCTCTCACAGTCTACCTCGCATACTATCCATCTTAATTACTACACTCTAATTTCTGCGGAGTGAAATTTGACTCGGAATTGCGTCAGCTGGGAGTCAACTCTATTCTGAGTTAAAGTGACTCGGATTCCGAATCAATTTGACTCGGAATGGTGTAGCGTCAACTGAGAATCGACTGAATTCAAGTTCAAAGTAACTCCATTCCGAGTCAAATTGATTCGGAATCTGAGTCACTTTTAACTCGGAATATAACTGACTCCCAGCCGACGCCATTCAAATTTGACTCCACGGAAGTTAGAGTGTACAAGTCAGGCCCGCCCCTATCACTGAACCTTAGCAACACCAATGATCACACTATTAAATCCTCGAATTTCCGATAATTCGGAAAATTTTATTTGGATAATAATGACGCCCATTATAGGTTAACTTACATTTCGGACACGCGAAACCGTTCTCTATAATCGCCTTAAGGTCATATCCTCTGTATTAAAATGTTGAGAAAATATTTATGTCAAATTACTTTTGAAAAAAGAACCTATATAAAACTTATCATTTTGTCAGTTATCTTTTGGAAGCGCATAGAGGCGTAAGATAATAACGTGATATAATAATAATAATAATAATAATTAGACCATTTATATAGCGCAGTCACTATGTAAATATACTCTACTGCGCTGTAGTGTAACAGAGCTCCCAACAATGCTACTACTCAAACAAATTAAACAGTTATGCATATAATACAATTAATCAAAAACTTCTGAAAAAAGATGAGTCTTCAATATATGTTTGAAGATGGCAACAGTTGTTGCTTTTCGTATTTCCAGTGGTAATTTGTTCCAAAGCTTTGGAGCAGCGTAACTGAAAGCACGATCCCCAAGAGTTACTTTTGTTCTTAAGTGAGGTAGCTTTAGAAGCAGCTTTATGCGCTATACAGGGACGGAATATTATTATAATTATTTTATTCACTGTATGTTATGCACTGGCGAATAAGCCAATCCTAAATATTGAATCTCAAATTCAAAGGCAGTAAAGGTCTTCGAAATTGATACAAAACAAGGAATATCGTCGGGGGCGACGCTACAGGGTGGCAGGGGCAAGTGATAAAAAAAAAGAAAAAAGAGGAGAAAAAAAAAGAAGAAGAAAGAGGAGGAGGAAGAAGAAAGAAGAGGGTGGGAAAAAAGAGGCCAGGGGCTTGCAACTATACAATACCCCTGTTTATTCATTTAAAACGTCAATAAATTCACTTATGAGTCATCTTGCTCCCCCTATCATACCCTGGCGCCGCCCTTGAATATCGTGATGTCCATGTCTGTTGTATTCTAAAGGATTTTATAGCAAACTTAATATCTGGATATGATGATGACGGGTTCTGGATTGGATTAACGGATAGAAGAGAAATGTACGAGTTCATCTGGGTAGATAACACACCGCTTGAGGATGATGACTACAGGTAAGTTTAGGACAATGAGTGTTTACTTGAATAGCTCTAGATTTTAACTATCCCACGGCTGCTTGAAAAAAGTAGCACTAATTATGAGTGGGCTAGATTAAATAAATGTCGGAAATTTCAAAGAGGGGAAATCCTCTGTACACCTCAAAGATATCCATAAGCAGCATTCATGAGATATTTTATTTGGCCACATTTTTATAAGAATTCTAAACTCTTTTCTTTTAAAGTAGAACATGGAGAGGAGGCACGGGAAAGACATATTATAGATCACCTACTTTTAATCGGGATCAACCTTGATTGAGAATTATGTTTGAATATAATAATGAAATGAAAATTCGTCTAATTTGCAAGTGATAAATAGGCCTAAGGTTTTTCTCCTTATTGTCACTATTACTGTAAACAAGTTATAGATGGGAACCAAGGTTAAAGCAAATAGTTCACAAAGTGGCATGGCCATTGCATCCAAATTTGCACTATCATTCTCAGACGTGCAACATACTCAATTCAGAATGAATTCTATTTTCTACTCTTGATCAGTAACTGGGCACCGAACGAACCTAATGAAAGTGACGGACTCCATGAAGACTGTGTAGAAATGCTTGCTCATACTGGGATGTGGAATGATGAACAATGCGTTGCTCCTCAGAAGTACATCTGCTCTAGACCAACTGGTGAGTCCGTTCTTAAGAATCATCTTTAACCTCTTTTAATGGTAAACTTTTATCAAAAGGTTCTCTTAACCCGTTGACTACCGAATTCTCTCTTTCCCTTAAACTTAACACAGGGGCGACTCGGTTCCAGTAGCCAACGGGTTAATAAACATTTAAACATTTCTTTTAAATAATTGAATTTTTGCAAGAGATATGCCACTTTTTGTGTTTGATTAGCGCACGTTATAATAGTGAAAACTTCTCGAGTGTATGCACCGTCCAAGGACGCACACGGCGCTCGTTATAAAAGAGGATTACTACGGGAGGATACAAGAATTTCTCTTCTCCTTGAATTAACTTAAATAATCAGTTCGCAGATGGTAAAGTAATTTCAGGTCACATTATAAACATCCCCGATAGATAGGCCTACGATTATTGGAAATGCCACCCCCTCTCTATATGTCATTAGCTTGCTAGATTGCCTAATTTCAATAAAAGAAACTTCACCTAACATTATAACCACCACCTTTCCATTTTTCCTCCAAAAGTCATACCATCTACCACACCAGCTCCATCGACCCCAGGTAGGTCTGATCCACTTTCGTATAACCTCTAAGAACTATCTCTCATCGTAAGGACAAGACACGGTTTTCGAATCAGGGTCTAAAAGATATCGGTTTAAAAGCAAATACCAGCTGATGACTACTGCTCCTCTCTGAAGCACATTAGTAGACTTCGAAAAACAACCTTTTAAACGCCTTGTCCATTACCTTTTGAAACATCCGAACATTACAATGACATGACGTACTTGGATCAAGATTCAATGCGAATACAATGGGATATTATGCGATCGTTTTCTTGAAATAAACGAACGAGGTCTGAATGAATTAATGATTTTTGTAAAAAACAGTCCATAACCAATGATTGAGAATGTATGCAGTAATCTTGTTTTTGTTAATTCCTTTACAGCCAGAAGCACCCACCCCCCTGACCAATCAAGTAAGTCATTTTTTATGACGTATTTAATTGATTCCGTTCACCTTAGTCAATTTAAATCAAGAAGACTTTTTTACACGGAGAAAGAAAATCAATGATATTAGTCAAATCACAACCTAGGAAAGTGGCCTTCAGTTTTTCTTTCCTCGTTGAAATGACGTTCTAGTCTAAATATCCCCTTCTTTGTAATTTAGCTAAGTTTACGCTTCTAATCTCGTTTAGTTTTGTCGCAAATTGGATATTTGATAAATGAAGTAAGAAATCATATTTTCCCTCACTTCATTTTCAAACCTTCTGTATACATTACAATGGTACAGTACAGATTGAAGTGTCACTCACTCACAACATCCTATGGCTTAGTTTATTTCTACTGACAACATCAATCTCACTTTCTGTTTTCATAATTTGCCTATCCTCCTTGACTGTTCATTTTAAAGGTCCTTGGACCGAACGAACAGCAGATGCCGTTTTTTCTCTACCGTACAATTACGACGCATTCATGAAGCTGTTGTCCTTTCCTTACTCGTTTTATGGAGAGTCGTGGCCTGTGAAATTATGATTGTTACAGACACTTAAATGCATAACATAAGATATCCTTCCCCAAACGAAGTCAAAAACATTTTCCTTGATTTTTTCCATGACGGAATAAGGAATGTAGTGTATCAAAATAAATACTGAGATGATTCTTTTTATTTTCGTGACCCGACAGCTGAATGCGGAGACGGATGGATGAGGTATCGAGATACATGTGTGCTTGTTGTTGATCAAAGGCTGACGTTTATGTTGGCCCAAGAGTATTGCCAAGACAGACATGCAAACCTCGTCAAACTGGAGAGTCAAGATATGAATGTGAGTCTTCTTTCAAATATTCGCATCCAAAGAATTAACCAATCGACTTTTGAATTCATTCATTCCCACAGGTATGACACAGTATGACCAAGTTACATTAGGCAATGGGTTAATATTCATACTTTATTGTACATTTAATAAATGACAAAATAATATCGTACTAGACATGCTGTTTACACAAAAACGAAATTCGACCGCTTCAGCCCTAGCTCAAACATAAAACCAAACTCTGACCCTAATAATCGACTCTTAAAACCTAGTCACATAGGCTCATACCCAGTTAGATTAACCCAGAATTACTGTCGCCATGCAGACCAAATACTTCGGATCAGGGAGTTTCAAATCCCTGGTTGGATCATGTACCTGATCTGAGAGTAAAAACTAGAATTCAAATTTTCACCCATTTGTTCTTTCTATGTATATGCCATCCATAGGAATTATTTAATGACTTTTAATGACTCCTTTTTAAATGATTTTTTTTTTCTTTTAGAATTGGTTGGTTGATCAGACGTCCAGCTATAATAAAGTTTTCTGGATCGGGTTGTATGATCGCATAGAGGACAATACTTTCATCTGGATAGACGGCACGGAACCCTCATTCACGTAAGCCTTTATGTGTGTCATATTTTTGCTTTTGTTTTTGTTTTGTTTTTTTTGTTTTAGAGATAAGTATCTTTTTCAGAACCTATTTATTCATTGTTTCCCCCTATGGGGGCCATATTTATCAGTTGATGGTCATATTCAATAGTTTGATAGAACACATCCAGGAAAGGGAAATGAAATAGAAAAAATGGTTTTCCTTTTTGTTTGTTGCTATTCGAACTCAAGCGATACAGAATATTCCTTCCCACGATTTACCCCCATTTGACCAGATCATTATTTATCCGTAGGTCTTTCTGCTCTGCGACATTAAAGTTTGAAAGTACTAGTGTATACCATTTAGTATGCTTTTGTGTCATGGTTGTAAACATTTTCACGGATAGCAGCATTCGTCACATGGCTCAGTTTAACGAATCTTAATAATAATCTCAATATAAGAGAATTCTGAGGATAAGGAATCTTCGGAATATCAAACAAGCTAATGTGAATATCGCTTGATGAATTCATTTGGAAGGAACTGGGGACAAAACGAACCAAATAACAATGATGGAATTGGCGAGGATTGTGTGGAAATGCGTGTAGGAGGGCAATGGAACGATGAGCAATGTGTAGCAGTCAATGCCTTCGTTTGCTCCAAAGGATTCGGTAAAAAAAGGCTCCTTTATTTCTTTTGTAGTAAACTATCTTGTTTTAGTAGCTTTATCATCTACTTCAAGGGATGAGAGGGTGTGTGGGAAGGGGACCGCTTACACTTAATTGTCGATCATCCTTAGATGTCACATTTTCAGGCAGTTCGATGTCGTGACTATTGTTTTTACAAATGCAGCTTATCAATCGATGGAATGGTCAGAGGGTTTATATTTTCTTCGAAAAAAATAAGAAAACTGTACTGTTGATGACTCAGTGAACCATAATTATGTATACAGTTCTGCCCCCCCCCCCCCCCATGAAAGGGTTTAACAGTTCTTCTTTTTTGCGGAATGAGCACGCTTTACAAGTGTTCCTGATGACGGGGCTTATAATTTTATACCAATTGATAACAAGACGACGTATTAATCCCAAGATTTTTCAGATAAAGAAATCTAATATCAGTTAAGGACCCTCTAACCTCTTGCCCATGACAGGCTGTACTACATGTACCTGTATTTTGCTTTATTCTTTACAGAGGAAGTACCCCTGTGTGACATCAAAGCTGGTTGGGAATCCTACGGGGATAAGTGTTACCTGTGGGTATCTGACACTAAGAACATAAATGAAGCTACACAGTACTGCACCATGATGGACGGATATGTCATATCTATTAATGATGCTGATGAACAAACCTTTGCGACTTCCATACAACTACGATATGCCAATTTCCAGTATTGGATTGGCCTCAGTGATCAGGTATGTTCAGGCTCAATTATTGTTAAAGCTGTTTATCATGCTAGCTCGAATGATCGGATATTGGTTGTGTAACACGTACGAAACGTGTTTACCTGTGGAAGTTTCGACGTCTTTTAGTCAATGGGTCTTTGATCCATCCCTCCTTTGGAGATTGTAAAACTGGCAACTAACTTCAAATTTGAAGTTCAAGGCAGAGTGTTCTGAGTGCTACATGTACATGTTGTATAGAACCAAATCCCAAAAGACACGATTATGTGTGTTATTATTATGCAATTTCTCAGTTAGTTATTGCTTTCATTTTGAAGGGAAGGGAAAACATTTTGTTAGTTTCATTATTGTAAACCTATAAGGAAAAATGGCAAAGGCTTTTATTATGTAAATCTTCTCCTTCGTAATTTTTGAATCGCTAAATCATAGAGAAGGTGTTAAAAACTTTATCTCACTCCCTCGATGTTTTGTTCCTAATTTGTCGCTTTCATCTGACTGGAAGGTAAAATAAAGTTATTATGATAATTGTAATGACAGATATATCAATACAGATAACGAACACTATAAAAGTACGGAAATTTATGAATAAGTACGATTTAACAGTGAAAAACTGTCCGTACATAGTCGATATTAACGGTAATGTTCTCAAGTGATAGAATCATGTCATTTTACCATCTTGTAACTTTTGCATGTGTCGTGAACGTTACAGGACAACAGAGCTACCTTCACATGGCAAGATGGAACGGATATTGAAAGTTACAGCCACTGGAATGAAGAAGAAGGTGAACCAAATCCCAAGTAAGTCACTTTAGAACTTGTAGCTTTTACCAAGATTGTTTTAGCCGAATCGGGAATTTCTTCATTTTCAAACGCAATCGCAAACATTTAACAGAATTCTACCGGTTTTTGAAAGAAATGAAGTAATAATATCAGAACTGTAAATTTTTAACCTGCGGTCCTAAACGGTCCTAATTGATTATCAAAATTGCAGGATATCTCTAGCCTTCAAGTAAGATTTGAAGCATACTGGACCATTTCTCAGACTGGGCTTGACACACCCAAAACTTTTGACGTAACTCTCTTGCATTGCTTTTCATGACCTCAATCAGCTAGGAACTGCTATTCTAATGTTCGAATTTCATAAAAATGTAGCCGGTGTTTAGTCTTAAGATTAGCGATGAGATTTAAAGATGACCAACTTCACCTCTTTATAAATTCCATATTTATTATGAATAATATAAATATCAAACACTTCATCGTAGACCTAAGTCAAATGAAGAACAAGCGTGATATTTCAAGATCTTTGAATAATGATATAATTATGAAATAAAGGTGCTATCGTAAAAAAATATTAGTGCAATCTAGAGCATTACTGAATTCTAAAGCATATTCTAAAGCATATTCTGAATCGATTTCAAATTGTCCACTTAAACTTGACCAAAATGACGTAGGCTGAATCTTTAGAGAAGACTTTAGAAAGATCAGAAGATAGGGAGAGAGAGTGAGAGATAGAGACAGGGGAGAGGATTACAACATTTCTTGAGGGAGTATTTTCTTACCTCTTTTATTTCAGCATATATCCAGCATGCGGTATGATACAGAGACCGAATCCAGACGTGTGGAGTGTAGATGACTGCAGCATTAAGAAACGATTCATATGCGAAAAAGAACAAGGTATAAACATACCCAAATATTGGTTTGTAACATAGACTGGGCAGATAGAGGGTTGTAAAATTAAGGAGGAAAAGACATCCCCACTCGAAACTTTTAGCTGAAAAAGATTTTTAAAAAACACCACATGTTCCTGACTCGATAAAGCCGCTGGTAAAGACAGTTATCTTCTCAAAATAGCTACAGCCCATTTTGCCCCATCCTTTCGGTCCTTGGCCCACCTATAATATGAAATCGGCAAGACGTGTTTCCTGAAAATCAAAATGAAGTCCATTTTCTTGTCATCCTTTTTTGTCACCCAAGTAATTAAAAAATCTTGCAAAGATATTGATTAATTGACTTTTTAAGAATGTAGAGTAGCCAAAGTACTCTAAACTGGAGGTTATTCATATTACTTCTTTAACTTCTGTGATCATGGTGCAGGTACCTGTGCGGATGGCTGGATACTTCACGGTGGAGAATGCTACCAGTTTAACCCTAACCAGAAAACATGGTTTGATGCCAACTTCTACTGCAGTTCGCAGGGCGGATGGCTAGGTAGCATTCTAGAGTGAGTGTATACGTACCATTGTCAGAATACCATTGACGCAGTTTCTTTTGTTTGAGCTTGATGATTCACTTCATCTGACTGATGTGAAACACGTGCGTGCTTTTAATCAAGCAACCAGAGGACCGACCGCTTTTTGAAGTACTCTCTTAGAGGTATAGTAATGTTGATTATGACTTACCAAAGGAACACTATATAGGCGGTCCTTTCAATAATTGCCCCACGCCTTTAGAACAAAGTCCCTGCGCTACTTGCAAATATAACTGCACGTGATTCCTTCAAAAATATCTTATATATATATATATATATATATGAAGCTGTGGATTTACTCCTGATCACAATTTTCTTTTTTTCCCCTCTTTCTTTGTTCGTAGTGGTGCAGAAAATACGTTTATTGCCGCTAACATGGACGCTCTTCAAGATAAAAACGTTGAGGGCATGTGGATAGGATATTCAGGTATGTACATTTTTCTTTCCCTTGAATCTATACGATGAGACAAATTACCTGAAATAAATGTATTTACATTGCCAAAATAATTGGTGAATATTGTACAAAGAAATGAGAAGAAGCGAATCCTCGACAAGTACTGCATTATTGACAACTCTGCTAGATTTGAAAGTTCACCATCTTATGGAGAATTAGTTCATGTTGACTTTTCTTGCTGTACAACAATAATCCCTGTGCTTTGATTTGGCGTAGTAGCCTATATAGACAGAAAAGTATATATAGATGAATCTGCACATTCTGGTGAAATTGATGTGCTTAAGACTTTAACTTTGCAGGTTATAGCCTGAAGTAAAATACATCAGGTTAACCCATACATCTTCTTGGATGTTTCTTCTATGTACGTACTGATGGACATGTCAGGTCCACACTCTAGGATCGTCAGTTCTTTCTCCAGCCTTCTCTGCCTTGACCTTCCACTTCATCATGTAATAAATTTCCTCCCCTATACATACGTGGAAGCATACTGTGCTTGACACTTTTCATCTTTGTCATTTTCTGCAGATTATTTGGAAGATGGGACCTGGGAATGGGTCCATGATACCAGTTCTACCTACACCAACTGGCAGGGAGTCCCCCAAGATACGTACGGCATGGCAGACTGCGCCTACCTTAATACAAGTATTTAAAACCTCACGATCCTATCATTTCGTAGCTTGTGTCTTTCTTACTGCCAAGGGGGCAGAAGAGATGTTCGACTATATTTTTTGTATATTTACGTTGGAAACGGTATATGACTGTTTACCATCGATTGATTGTGGTAGTTGAGACAATGGCATTCGGGTCCCTTTTGTGGAGATCCGTCACAAAAAAGATCGCTTTTATGTCATAAAAATGACCCCACATTACTATACCATTTCCTTCATCAAATTTTGCTTATGAATTTTAATTGTTTTGTTTTGTTTTCAGCCGACGAGACAGGAGCATGGAATCAAATGCTTTGTACTTTACTGGCTGGATTCATGTGTAAGATCAAGGCCGGTAAGAAGAATCTAATCTATTCCTCACTGATTTTTTTTAATTGTTAGTGGTAAAAAACATTTCACAACAGTTATTTCATGTATATTAATTCATAAGAATCGATTGCAATGTTGATCACATTCCATTTTGAAACAAATGTTGCTAACATCCAATGAGGATCTTCGTCATAAAAATATTGTTTCTTAAGTAGAAGAAAAGATACGTGCATTTTGAATGATTCTTAAAAAGCTTACGGAGTAACGAACCCTATTTCATTTTTTATTTTTTGAATTATGAATGGTTTTTTCCTTTTCGGAATTATGACCTTCCCTGGTATGGGGAACTTATGTTTTGCTATTACTGACCTTCGAAGAAATGAGCATTCTGAAAAAAAAGCACCCCGTTCATATTATGATCATTATGGGGGAAGGATTAAGAAATGTAGTAGATGCTATTAAAAAGACCTTGTCAGTTGTACACAATATTACTGATTCCCAACTGTATGTTATTTTTTTTTCTCTCAGGATCCACTGTAACGAATGTGACAGCCCCAGAGCGTGAGTAGCTTACATCATTTAATCGAAGAAAG
>CM057151.1:11156853-11234359 GCA_029962745.1 Echinometra lucunter
TTCGTATAACCTCTAAGAACTATCTCTCATCGTAAGGACAAGACACGGTTTTCGAATCAGGGTCTAAAAGATATCGGTTTAAAAGCAAATACCAGCTGATGACTACTGCTCCTCTCTGAAGCACATTAGTAGACTTCGAAAAACAACCTTTAAACGCCTTGTCCATTACCTTTTGAAACATCCGAACATTACAATGACATGACGTACTTGGATCAAGATTCAATGCGAATACAATGGGATATTATGCGATCGTTTTCTTGAAATAAACGAACGAGGTCTGAATGAATTAATGATTTTTGTAAAAACAGTCAATAACCAATGATTGAGAATGTATGCAGTAATCTTGTTTTTGTTAATTCCTTTACAGCCAGAAGCACCCACCCCCCTGACCAATCAAGTAAGTCATTTTTTATGACGTATTTAATTGATTCCGTTCACCTTAGTCAATTTAAATCAAGAAGACTTTTTTACACGGAGAAAGAAAATCATAGGAAAATAGGAAAGTGGCCTTCAGTTTTTCTTTCCTCGTTGAAATGACGTTCTAGTCTAAATATCCCCTTCTTTGTAATTTAGCTAAGTCTACGCTTCTAATCTCGTTTAGTTTTGTCGCAAATTGGATATTTGATAAATGAAGTAAGAAATCATATTTTCCCTCACTTCATTTTCAAACCTTCTGTATACATTACAATGGTACAGTACAGATTGAAGTGTCACTCACTCACAACATCCTATGGCTAAGTTTATTCCTACTGACAACATCAATCTCACTTTCTGTTTTCATAATTTGCCTATCCTCCTTGACTGTTCATTTTAAAGGTCCTTGGACCGAACGAACAGCAGATGCCGTTTTTTCTCTACGTACAATTACGACGCATTCATGAAGCTGTTGTCCTTTCCTTACTCGTTTTATGGAGAGTCGTGGCCTGTGAAATTATGATTGTTACAGACACTAAAATGCATAACATAAGATATCCTTACCCAAACGAAGTCAAAGACATTTTCCTTGATTTTTTCCATGTCGGAATAAGGAATGTAGTGTATCAGAATAAATAAGAGATGACTCTTTTTATTTTCGTGACCCGACAGCTGAATGCGGAGACGGATGGATGAGGTATCGAGATACATGTGTGCTTGTTGTTGATCAAAGGCTGACGTTTATGTTGGCCCAAGAGTATTGCCAAGACAGACATGCAAACCTCGTCAAACTGGAGAGTCAAGATATGAATGTGAGTCTTCTTTCAAATATTCGCATCCAAAGAATTAACCAATCGACTTTTGAATTCATTCAGTCCCACAGGTATGACACAGTATGACCAAGTTACATTAGGCAATGGGTTAATATTCATACTTTATTGTACACTGAATAAATGACAAAATAATATCGTACTAGACATGCTGTTTACACAAAAACAAAATTCGACCGCTTCAGCCCTAGCTCAAACATAAAACCAAACTCTGACCCTAATAATCGACTCTTAAAACCTAGTCACATAGGCTCATACCCAGTTAGATTAACCAAGAGTTACTGTCGCCATGCAGACCAAATACTTCGGATCAGGGAGTTTCAAATCCCTGATTGGATCATGTACCTGATCTGAGAGTAAAAACTAGAATTCAATTTTCACCCATTTGTTCTTTCTATGTATATGCCATCCATAGGAATTATTTAATGACTTTTAATGACTCCTTTTTAAATGATTTTTTTTTCTTTTAGAATTGGTTGGTTGATCAGACGTCCAGCTATAATAAAGTTTTCTGGATCGGGTTGTATGATCGCATAGAGGACAATACTTTCATCTGGATAGACGGCACGGAACCCTCATTCACGTAAGCCTTTATATGTGTCATATTTTTGCTTTTGTTTTGGTTTTTTTTTGTTTTGTTTTAGAGATAAGTATCTTTTTTTTCAGAACCTATTTATTCATGTTTCCCCCATAGGGCCATATTATCAGTGATGGCCATATTCAATAGTTTGATAGAACACATCAGGAAAGGGAAAATGAAATAGAAAAAATGGTTTTTCCCTTTTTGTTTGTGCTATTCGAACTCACGCACTACAGAATATTCCTTCCCACGATTTACTCCCATTTCACCAGATCATTATTTATTCGTAAGTCTTTCTACTCTGCGGAATCATTAAAGTTTGAAAGTACTTATGTATACCATTTAGTATGCTTTTGTTGTCATGGTTGTAAAACATTTTCACAGATAGCAGCATCGTCACTTGGCTTCAGTTTAAACGAATCTTAATAATAATCTCAATATAAAAGAATTCTGAGGATAAGGAATCTTCGGAATATTCAAACAAGCTAATGTGAATATCGCTTGATGAATTCATTTGGAAGGACCTTGGGGGACCAAACGAACCAAATAACAATGATGGAATTGGCGAGGATTGTGTGGAAATGCGTGTAGGAGGGCAATGGAACGATGAGCAATGTGTAGCAGTCAATGCCTTCGTTTGCTCCAAAGGATTCGGTAAAAAAAGGCTCCTTTATTTCTTTTGTAGTAAACTATCTTGTTTTTAGTAGCTTTATCATCTACTTCAGGGGATGAGAGGTTGTGTGGGAAGGGGACCGCTTACACTTAATTGTCGATCATCCTTAGATGTCACATTTTCAGGCAGTTCGATGTCGTGACTATTGCTTTTATAAATGCAGCTTATCAATCGATGGAATGGTCAGAGGGTTTATATTTTTTCGAAAAAAAAAAAAAAAATAAGAAAACTGTACTGTTGATGACTCATTGAACCATAATCATGTATACAGTTCTGCCCCCCTCCCCCCCCCCCATGAAAGGGTTTAACAGTTCTTCTTTTTACGGAATGAGCACGCTTTACAAGTGTTCCGGATGACGGGGCTTATAATTTTATACCAATTAATAACAAGGACGACGTATTTATCCCAAGATTTTTCAGATAAAGAAATCTAATATCAGTTAAGTACCCTCTAACCTCTTGCCCATGACAGGCCATCTTATTACGTGTACCTGTATTTTTGCTTTATTCTTTACAGGAGGAAAGTACCCCCTGTGTGACATCAAGCTGGTTGGGAATCCTACGGGGATAAGTGTTACCTGTGGGTATCTGACACTAAGAACATATATGAAGCTACACAATACTGCACCATGATGGACGGATATGTCATATCTATTAATGATGCTGATGAACAAACCTTTTGCGACTTCCATTACAACTACGATATGCCAATTTCCAGTATTGGATTGGCCTCAGTGATCAGGTATGTTCAGGTTCAATTATTGTTAAACCTGTTTATCATGCTAGCTCGAATTATTCGGTGATTGGTTGTGTAACACGTACGAAATGTGTTTACCTGTGGAAGTTTCGACGTCTTTTAGTCAATGGGTCTTTGATCCATCCCTCCTTGGAGATTGTAAAACTGGCAACTAACTTCAAATTTGAAGTTCAAGGCAGAGTGTTCTGAGTGCTACATGTACATGTGTATAGAACCAAATCCCAAAGCACACGATTATGTGTGTTATTATTATGCAATTTCTCAGTCAGTTATTGCTTTCCATTTTTGAAGGGAAGGGAATACATTTTGTTAGTTTCATTATTGTAAACGTATAAGGAAAATGGCAAAGACTTTTATTATGCAAATCTTCTCCTTGTAATTTTTGAATCGCTAAATCATAGAGAAGGTGTTAAAAACTTTATCTCACTCCCTCGATGTTTTGTTCCTAATTTGTCGCTTTCATCTGACTGGCAGGTAAAATAAAGTTATTATGATAATTGTAATGACAGATATATCAATTACAGATAACGAACACTATAAAAGTACGGAAGTCTATGAATAAGTACGATAACAGTGAAAACTGTCCGTACATAGTCGATATTAACGGTAATGTTCTCAAGTAATAGAATCATGTCATTTTACCATCTTGTAACTTTTGCATGTGTCGTGAACGTTACAGGACAACAGAGCTACCTTCACATGGCAAGATGGAACGGATATTGATAGTTACAGCCACTGGAATGAAGAAGAAGTTGAACCGAATCCCAAGTAAGTCACTCTAGAACTTGTAGCTTTTACCAAGATTGTTTTAGCCGAATCGGGAATTTCTTCATTTTCAAACGCAATCGCAAACCTTTAACAGAATACTACCGGTTTTTTGAAAGAAATGAAGCAATAATATCAAACTGTAAATTTTTAGACTGCGGTCCTAAACGTAAATGATTATCAAAATTGCAGGATATCTCTAGCCTTCAAGTAAGATTGAAGCATACTGGACTATTTCTCAGACTGGGCTTGACACACCCCAAACTTTGACGTAACTCTCTTGCATTGCTTTCATGACCTCAATCAGCTAGGAACTGCTATTCTAATGTTCGAATTTCATAAAAATGTAGCCGTTGTTTAGTCTTAAGATTAGCGATGAGATTTAAAGATGACCAACTTCACCTCTGTATAAATTCCATATTTATTCTGAATTATATAAATATCAAACACTTCATCGTAGACCTAAGTCAAATGAAGAACAAGCGTGATATTTCAAGATCTTTGAATAATGATATAATCATGAAATAAAGGTGCTATCGTAAAAAAAAGCATTAGTGCAATCTAGAGCACTACTGAATTCTAAAGCGTATTCTAAAGCATATTCTGAATCGATTTCAAATTGTCCAAACTTGACCAAAATGACGTAGGCTGAATCTTTAGAGAAGACTTTAGAAAGATCGGAAGATAGGGAGAGAGAGTGAGAGATAGAGAGAGCGGAGGGGATTAAAACATTTCTTGAGGGAGTATTTTCTTACCTCTTTTATTTCAGCATATATCCAGCATGCGGTATGATAAGGAGACCGAATCCAGACGTGTGGAGTGTAGATGACTGCAGCGTTAAGAAACGATTCATATGCGAAAAGAACAAGGTATACACATACCCAAATATTGGTTTGTAACATAGACTGGGCAGATAGAGGGTTGTAAAATTAAGGAGGAAAAGTCATCCCCACTCGAAACTTTTAGCTGAAAAAGATTTAAAAAAAAAACCCACATGTTCCTGACTCGATAAAGCCGCTCGTGAAGACAGTTATCCTCTCAAAATAGCTACAGCCCATTTGCCCCATCCTTCGGTCTTGGCCCACCTATGATATGTAATCGCAAGACGTGTTTCCTGAAAATCAAATGAAAGTCCATTTTCTTGTTATCCTTTTTGTCACCCAAATAATTAAAACATCTTGCAAAGATATTGATTAATTGACTTTTTTTTTAAATTTAGAGTAGCCAAAGTACTCTAAACTGGAGGTTATTCATATTACTTCTTTAACTTTTGTGATCATGGTGCAGGTACCTGTGCGGATGGCTGGATACTTCACGGTGGAGATGCTACCAGTTTAACTCTAACCAGAAAACATGGTTTGATGCAACTTCTACTGCAGTTCACAGGGCGGATGGCTAGGTAGCATTCTAGAGTGAGTGTATACGTACCATTGTCAGAATACCATTGACGCAGTTTCTTTTGTTGAGCTTGATGGTTCATTTCATCAGACTGATGAGAAAGAACTGCGTGCTTTTAATCAAGCAGTGCTTTTAATCAAGCAACCAGAGGACCGACCGCTTTTTGAAGTACTCTCCTAGAGGTATAGTAATGTTGATTATGACTTACCAAAGGAACACTATATAGGCGGTCCTTTCTATAATTGCCCCACGCCTTTTGAACAAAGTCCCTGCGCTACTTGTAAATATAACTGCACTTGATTCCTTCAAAAATATCTTGTATATATATATACATATATGAAGCTGTGGATTTACTCCTAATCACAAATATCTTTTCCCCCCTCTTTCTTTGTTCGTAGTGGTGCAGAAAATACGTTTATTGCCGCTAACATGGACGCTCTTCAAGATAAAAACGTTGAGGGCATGTGGATAGGATATTCAGGTATGTACATTTTTCTTTCCCTTGACTCTATACGATAAGACAAATTACCTGAAATAAATGTATTTACATTGCCAAAATAATTGGTGAATATTGCACAAAGAAATAAGAAGAAGCGAATCCTCGACAAGTACTGCATTATTGACAACTCTGCTAGATTTGAGAGTTCAACATCTTATGGAGAATTAGTTCATGCTGATTTTTCTTGCTGTCCTGCCTTATACAATTCCAATAATCCCTGTGCTTTGATTTGGCGTAGTAGCCTATATAGACAGAAAAGTGTATATAGCTGAATCTGCACATTCTGGTGAAATTGATGTGCTTAAGACTTTAACTTTGCAGGTTATAGCCTGAAGTGAAATACATCAGGTTAACCCGTACATCTTCTTGGATGCTTCTTCTATGTGCGTGCTGATGGACATGTCAGGTCCACACTCTAGGATCGTCAGTTCTTTCTCCAGCCTTCTCTGCCTTGACCTTCCACTTTATCATGTAATAAATTTCCTCCCCTATACATACGTGGAAGCATACTGTGCTTGACACTTTTCATCTTTGTCATTTTCTGCAGATTATTTGGAAGATGGGACCTGGGAATGGGTCCATGATACCAGTTCTACCTACACCAACTGGCAGGGAGTCCCCCAAGATACGTACGGCATGGCAGACTGCGCCTACCTTAACACAAGTATTTTAAAACCTCACGATCCTATCATTTCGTAGCTTGTGTCTTTCTTACTGCCAAGGGGGCAGAAGAGATGTTCGACTATATTTTTTGTGTATTTACGTTGGAAACGGTATATGACTGTTTACCATCGATTGATTGTGGCAGTTGAGACAATGGCATTCGGGTCCCTTTTGTGGAGATCCGTCACAAAAAAGATCTCTATTATGTCATAAAAATGACCCCACATTACAATACCAAAACTGTTTTTCTTCATCAAATTTTGCTTATGAATTTTAATTGTTTGTATTGTTTTCAGCCGACGAGACAGGAGCATGGAATCAAATGCTTTGTACTTTACTGGCTGGATTCATGTGTAAGATCAAGGCCGGTAAGAAGAATCTAATCTATTCCTCACTGAGTTTTTTTAAATTGTTAATGGTAAAAAACATTTCACAACAGTTATTTCATGTATATTAATTTATAAGAATCGATTGCAATGTTGATCACATTCCATTTTGAAATGTTGCTAACATCCCATGAGGATCTTCGTCATAAAAATATTGTTCTTAAGTAGAAGAAAAGATACGTGCGTTTTGAATGAACACCTCCTTCTCCATAGATTCTTAAAAACCTTCGGAGTAACGAATCCTATTTTATTTTCTATTTTTTGAATTATGAATGGTTTTTCCTTTTCGGAATTATGACCTTCCCTTGTATGGGGAACTTATGTTTTGCTATTATTGATCTTCGGAGAAATAAGCATTCTGAAAAAGTACCCCCTTTCATATTATGACCATTATGGGAGAAGGATTAAGAAATGTAGTAGATGCTATTAAAAAGACCTTGTCAATTGTACACAATATTACTGATTCCCACCTGTATGTTATTTTTTTCTCTCTCAGGATCCACTGTAACGAATGTGACAGCCCCAGAGCGTGAGTAGCTTACATCATTTAATCGAAGAAAAGTATCCAAGAGTGATCTGACAATATTCCTTTAGGGACAGGGTTGTCATTTTGTGTGATATAGTTGATTAAGGCCAAGGGTTAGAGTAATTTATAGCGTTGGGTTAAGATTGAAGAAGAGTAATTCTAAAGGAATGAGCAATACTGATGGCGGTGCAATAGCGGCCGAAGGAGAACCAAACAAGTCTGCAAACTTAGCATAAACGGGATCTTCCAGCTTTCATGAAACATATCAGTGGATAACAGTACAACCTTTAATCATCAGTAGTTCAGTACATATAATCAGATTTCGGTAATAAATCTCGAAAGTTCCTCATCCACCACTAGGAAATGATAAATTATGTTGAGATACTTCGACCAATATGCTTTTGGCAACCACGACAATGTTTGTTTGTGGGTCCTACCTGTGTTGGTTTTTAAGATATCCTGCTTAAAAAATGATTGTTCATATCGTTCATCAAATCAATCAAGAACTTAAACATTCAGCTATACATGCTTATCCAGAGACAAATCACAATAATATGGATAATAATACTGACCGAATAATTCTTGACTATTCAGAAATTGGATATTGTCAACCGGGTTGGGCCCTATATGACCAATCATGCTACTACTCTCCTGATGGTGAAAAGACCTTCACGGAAGCAGAAGCCGAATGCAATGCCCTATTCCCCACTGCACACCTGGCGAGTATTCATTCGAATGGAGAGCAGTCCTTTCTCACAGGTAAAAAAATCTTATCGAGTAAGAAATGCTGTGTTTCATGGGTAACATTTCTTAATCAATTTTTTTTGTATGGTACATGATCTGCACATGAATTAAAAAAAAAAAAAAAATCTTTCATGTTGTTTTCAAGTCATGCATGTAGTTAGATTAACAATTTCGTGTAGTATGATTGTTGCAATTTTCTATTCATTTGTATAAATTTGTAAATTTGCATGTATATAGCTCCATGAGCGTCATGCCTGACGGAACTGAGCGCTTTATAAGAAGCCACCATTATTATTATATAATACACAGGGATGGCAGTAAAATTATTGTGATTGATCCGGTTTTTGAATATCATTCCTTGGCAGAATATTGGTGTCGTATCATAAATGGGTTTCTTTCAGGCAGATGAAAATGTCAATAATGTTATTTCGATGTCATTTTGCAATAATGGCAGATATGAGTACCAATACATGCATTATATTGAGGGACGCATTTTAATAAGGACTTATTTGGACCTCAGAAATTTAATCTTTGTTTCCATGTGACGCGTTGGGATTACTAATCAGACCGCGCGACTTCACAAAGTAACAATGGAAGTGTATTCATAGTGTTTTCAACCTTTTCATATAAACAATGGAAATGTAATAATTATGATAATGGACGTCCCAGTAAATCACCAATGTCTTTCTGGTGAACCCTCAGAAAAACAACCAGCAAAAAACAACAACAAAACAAACTAGTGTTTCTTTTGATGATTTTTTTTAGTTTTCACTGAACCAGCATCACCTGTCTCGTGGGCTGTCAATCTTGTTACCTGTAGCCTTTATTTCGATGGTCTGATACAAATGAAGTTTGTGACTGTACCACGCTTAAAAATGAGACAAATAATTTTAGGGGGCAAAGGGTCAAGAAGGCTCATGAATAATCTCACTTCCCAATTAATAGAATTCACATCTTTTAATTCAGATGAGAAAACTTGATCGGTACCCTTCCCTTCACAGAAAGACTGCATTACATAAACGATTTGACATGGATTGGACTAACAGATTTGGAACAAGAAAGTACTTGGATATGGACAGATGGAACGGAAGTAAGTCTGCGGTTTACGCCATTTTATCCCTTTTATAAGCAATCGAAGATACAAGTTGAGATAATATGACAAGCGTGATCACCATGGGCGTCGCTATTAGAGGGGGGTGTGGGGGTGTGACATTAGTGCTTGTCGGCAAATTCGCGATCGTTGTCGGCAAAAGCGAGAGAGAGAGAGAGAGAGAAAGGAGAGGGAAGAGGAAGGAGGAAAATAGAAAAGAGAAGCAAGGTGACAACACAGAGTCATATTCGGCTCATTTGCTTGTGTATTTTGATGACGAAATAACACTGGTACCACAAAAGATTGTGTATATTTTCCTCGCTCGCTGCACTCGCCAGAATAATATTTACATAAAGGATGGTCTTTGAAAGCGAATAAATTAGGCAAAAGAGATGACCAGATATATAATGTAGATATCTTATAGGCCCATCGTGTATTTTGATGAAGAATTATCACTTCTTCCATAAAAAAAGGATATAGATTTTCTCCTCGCTCGCTGCGCTCGATCGTATTATATTTAGATACATGATTGTTTGGGAAAGCACACAAACTCGGCAAGCGAGGTGACCAAAATTTCATATCTCATAGTTAATTCCATCCTGTCTTTTTGGGTGAAGAATTATCACTTCTACCATGAAAAAGAGGGTTTTTTTCTTCGCTCGCTGCGCTCGCTCGTATAATATTAAGATTTAGGATGGTCTTTGATAGCGAATGAATTAGGCAATAGAGGTGACCAAATATGATTTAGATATCTTATAGGTCCATCGTGTATTATGATATACCGCGATGAGCAGTATCTATATTCTTCCTCGCTCGCTCGTATAAACAAGATGGTTTGGGAAAGATAGGATTCGGTAAGCGAATTGACCAAATATACATTTAGAATTCTTATATAGGCCCGTCGTGTATTTCGATGAAGAATTATTACTTCCACCATGAAAAGGAACATATATATTTTTTCTCGCTCGCTGTTCTCGCTGATATGATATTTAGATGCAAGATGGTTTGGGAAAGCAAACGAATTCGACAAGCGAGGTGACCCAAATGTACATGTATAATTCAGATATCTTATAGGCCAATCTTGTATCTTTATGAAGAATCATCACTTCTACCATGTGCTCGCTCGTATAATATTTAATGATATTTAGGTACAGGATGGTTTGGGAAAGCGAATGAATTCTGCAAGCGAAGTGACCATGCAGATATATAATTTAGATATCGTATATGCCCATCGGATATTTTGGTGAAGAAATACCACTTCTAAAATGAAAAGGAGTATATATTTTTTCCTGGCTCGCTCATATAAAAGTCACCAAATCTGGCTGAAATCGACTGAAATGTGTTAGAAAGACGAAGGAAAATATGATAGAGGCACACAATATTGAACATGCCTAGTGGTCTTTATACTGTTGAGTTTATAGACGTTGGTCGTCAGTAACCGGTGGCATTGTTTGTCGGCAATCAGTGGTCTCTATCCCCCCCCCCCCCCTCCCCACTGAAAAAGGTCTAGCGACGCCCCTGGTGATAACATCATCTAGAATACTTATGCGTTTAACACAGAACAAACAAAAATTGTATGTCATGATGTGCGATATTTTGACCACTGAAACATGTAGATGCTCTTGTCCAGATCAAAGTACCGGAAGTTCACAGATGGATGTACAGTCATGTTTGTCAAATTTGGAAACATTAGTATAGCATACGTTTTAATAGCTAAGATTGTACTGTGATTGTATTGCTATGTATTATTTTACATTTCAAAATCATCTTTTTCTTCAAATATCGTTCTGCACCCCTTCTAATCTTCTTTTGAATGGTCCAACACGTCTGTAGAATACAATCATTATGATATACATGTATGTGGTTTTATTTAAAGGTGACTGTCGAATAATCATTATGGAAGTGTCGGAATTGGATTATCCTGATATATATATATATATATATATATATATATATATATATATATACTCTAAAGAAAAGGAAATAGGGAATATTATGTGATGACGTTTCTCCGTTTGTTTGTTTGTTTGGTTTTTTTTATTACCCCTAATTACAACTCCCTCTTTTCTCTTTCTTTTCACGTTGCCTTCGCTCCTCGTTTCTATTTCACGCTATAACTCTCCCATCCAGGGGCGGCGCTACAGGGGGCAGAGGGCAATCACGCCCTATGATTTTTCAAGTGACGAAAAAAGGGGGGGAAAAAGGAGAAAAGGAAGAAAAAAGAGGAGAAAGAAGAAAGAACAATATGGGAAAAGAGAGGGTTGGGTCATGTAACTATACAATACCCCTATTTGTAAATAAATTCACCTTTGGGTCATAGGTCATAAAATACTCTGGAGCCGCCCCTGCTCCCATCCATTATAATTGTGGCCTATTCATTTGCTTTTGTCACTTTTCCGCCCTTATAGTTTGATTACCGTAACTGGACCCCTGACGAGCCGAACAATAGCTATGGCAACGAAGACTGCGTCCACTTAGACGATTACTTTTATAAGATTGGGACCTGGAATGATGTGAAATGCAACAATCTTTACAGATTCATTTGCAAAATGCCGAAGTGTAAGTAAAAGCCGAGTAAAAGAACGCTCCTATTAACATTTTAAATCATAATCAATACTTTTTTTGCATATGGTGTGTTTCCAGGGTGATTATCCTCTAAAAACGGGAATTCAAGAATTCAGCTTTCTAAAGGGCTTTGCATGAGATAGAAAAGCTATTTTATTGCAGGGGGGGGGTTTCGCAGACTAGCAAGTTGATGTTAAGTAAACGAGCTTTTCGCAAATTCGTGAAATTATATTGCCTTCATCAAAGCTCCCTTAAGAAAATATGCCATTCGTGCATTATTAATTTAGATATAGTGGGCATGGGATGAGGAATTGAGACTTCTGGACAGGCCTTTGTATCCCATATCGGTAGCCCATATCCAGTTGGCAACTTTTACCATAATCATTCTATAGGACTGATTTCGCAAGCAAAAAAGTGCCCAAATATTTAATTTTAATGTAAGTCGTCTTCTTTACATTTTGAGAAGTCAGGTTAAGATTATGTGGACTAGGAGCCAACAAAATAAAAAACCGAAATCTAATGAAAATAGAACAAATAACTCAGTCATGGTTTATGCTGCAGTAAATTTGATTAAGGAAATAAACCAAAACGCTCATGTTACTATTGAGTGTTTGATTTGAAAAATAAATCTGAATCTAAAAGGGATTTTTGTTTACATTTACACCACCAGATGATACACCTCCTGTTACCATAGCACCGCCAACACCACGTAAGTTGTGAAAACCTGTTTTAGTATACGATATGACAACAAAATGCAGGGTATTTTTTTATTGCAACGTTTAAAAAGTACCTAGTCATTTATGTCTTTGCAAAATCGAAGGTTCTCATATAAACCATTTTACCCCAAAATTCTGTGACAAGAAAAAAAAACAAACATATATAATATTCAAATTTCATAGCACATGCATACCTCTAATTCATTTTCAGTGATGTATTTTGGAATGATATAATTCATGAATCATATGGATGGGGAGAGAAACATCCCTCCCCGTCCCCTCGATGCGATCTGGCAACTTTGTCGCAACGGTGACTTCCTTCATAATGCATCATAATAATGCGTAACAGTTTCGGATTGGTTCAGTAGTTCTTCATCAAGAGGTCAACTTAACATGTTTTTTAGATTTTGTTTAATGAGTCCATTTGAAGTGTTCAATCATGGAATACACATAATCAAAATACATAATTACAAAATTCGTCCACGTTTTCGCAAAGATTTAGTGATATCACTTTTTATGGATAGTTTGTAAGAGAGCAAAAGAATGAGAGATTGAAAAAATTAGAAAGGGAAAGAGAGAGAAAGAGAGAGAAAGAGAGAGAGGTGGGAAGGGGGTAAAAAGAAGGAGGTCACTCAATCTTAGGAATAGGTGAACTCCGTCTTCTCCAAACCAAAAATTCCAGATTTTATGTTAATGGACAATTATGAACAATTATTTTCCTTCTCCCTCGCATCTGTCCTTACAGTTATTCGTCTTTTCACATAACATTCTATATAAGAGTGAGTTGCGTGGTAATTTCACCATTTACCGCAAAAAGGACCACAAGGCGGAAGACCTCTGCTGGTTTTCAAGGTGTATACGAGCCATTTAGTACATAAAAAGAAGTGCCGAGGAAATTGATATGGTGAGAAGATTATTGTGAGAGCGAGAGTGCGGAGTGAGCGGGATCTGGAAGAAAAAAACAAAAACAAAATAAAAACAAAAACAAATCAGGAAGAAATATCTTCAAATATTCTGATTATAGACTATGCGTAATTACAAATCTGGAAGCGCCCGACGAGTCGTGCCCCATGCTACTCCTGCTTGAATGCCTTACACTGTTGTGGTATCAATAGGTGAAATTACTTCTAAATAAAAACTTGCTGATTCTTTAGAGCTATCTATGTGTCCAGGGCACATTTCGTAAGTGACAATGGGAAAGACAGGCAAAAAGAGGCACCAATCAAAAGGGACACTCATCAGAGCCAAAAAGGAATACTTACCAAAGGTCCAAGAGGAGAAGTGACACTTGTTAGGAAGAAAAGAGAAACTTATTAGAAGAAGGGCACTAACTTGAAATAGTAGTAAGAACTATGAAGTACACCTATGACATTTGAAGAGGGGCACTGACCAGAGATAATAAAAACCCGGTTCATTTTGATGTCGGAGCGTAAGATGCAACATAAGAAAAAAATGAGGAAAGGGACTTATCAGATGTAAGAGGGCATTTAAGAGGGGTGGTCTTAATCAGTGTACCGCTTTCATTCTTACAAGGATATCTTTTCCTGTCAAATTAATGCTCTTTTCAAAAGGAAAAATGGCGCTATTCTTAAGATAAAGGGGCTCTAATCACAGACGTAAAAGAGTTTGTGGATGAAGAGGGTACAAATTTCAAAATGTGCATTTACCTGCGATGAAAGGAGCACGGGAAATTGCACTATTAAAAAAGGAAGTGGAGCGCTAAATATAGTAAAACGGGCTTTACTAGCATATGATCACAAAATGGACACTATCAGAGGTAAACAGGGTCACTTATCAGAAGATAAAATGATATTTTAAAAACGGGTGAAAAGGGGCATATTTGAGAGTACATGATAAGGTAGGGCTAAAGGAAACTGTGCCCACTTTTCCTCTCTCCCGGAGGTGCCGCCCTGGAACTATCCCGAAAAAATTAACTTAAGTATTTTTGTAAATACAGTTACGTTCAGATATTGAGACTTAAGTGATAGGCTGACGCAACAGTGATCCCCCTTTTGAGATTGAAATTGAGATCAATTTATTTTTGTTCAGTGTGTGAACATATCCAAGCATGTGCAAAGTATATAGGAATTAAAAAATAACATTATACAAGGTAGTAATATTTGTAAAGAGCAGAACTAAAATATGCAGAACAGAGTTGACTTGAATTTGAACAATGAAACGGAGGGGTATGCTGCAGAAGCAATGTTTGTAATGAGCATGCGCATGAGACTTAGTTGCATAAATCATTAATGTATGATTTTGGTCAAAATATGTTATCAAAGTAAAATAGTAATGATAATATTACGATGGGGTTATATAGTTGATTTTACAGAATGGGTATAAGTTTGCTTGAAATAGAGATTGGGGTAGAGAGAGTGAGAGTTACCAGGGGGCACGCAGGAATAAGAAGACTGGGGCAGGAGAGTACATTGAATCGGAAAGCATTTATACGATTGTGGGAGGACAAAAGAGTCGAAGAACTAAATGTTTTCTTTCCGCCAGTATAAGTTCTAGGCTTGACTTGTTGGTAGGGGTAATGGCCGAGGAGACGTTTTTAAAGTTTACGTTTAAAACCTTTGAGGCTGGGGGTTGATTAAATTAATTGCTTCAAGATTTCCATTATGCAGAGCCAGAGAAAACAAATGTATTTTGAGCAAAATGTGTTCTTGTTAATGGTAAAGGGATAAAGTATTATCTTGTCTTATCGTGATAGCGTAGGTTCACAAATATAATTATGTCAGGTCATGACGATAATGGTTTCGTGAGGAGGGAAACCAGGGGGTGTTTCATAAAGCTGTCCTTAAAGTTACGCATGACTTTACGAACGACTTGAAGTACCAAATGGGATGGCAGAAGTTTTTCCTGATGCTTTAACAAAATGTGACCGTATTTCCCATAATCTTGATTGAATTTTGGCAAAAAAAATATGCTTTGCAATAGAAAAAAATGTTGGTAAACAATATTAACGTAAATCTATGACTGCATATTTCACCTATATCTGATGCGATTTATAATGATTGAGAATCATATTTGGCTTGCCATATTCCAGTCGTTCGTATTTCATTCGTAACTTTACGAACAGTTTTATGAAACACCCCGCCGGAGCCACTTATTCTTACTCAACATTATTTCAGTAAGCTTTCTTCAGATTCTGAATTTCAGCAGAGAGATTGTTCCAGATTTCTTTACCAGTGTGTCAAATATATTTAAGAGTAATACAGTATCAGGAATTCTCAAACTGGATTTTTCCAGGTTTTTAAATTTTTTTTTAAAATTTTAATATGAGTGAATATATTCTATCGAATTTAGCAATTGGCAATTGAAAACAATTTAAAGGTGTAGTAGTAGTATTTTGTAGAGGAACATGAAAAATTGGGTTTATGAAATATTGATATCACCACCTGTTAGAGTTTTTCTATTTGAAAAGGACTCAAGTGATCACAGTATCAGCAGTTAGAAAAAAACACAAAACAGCAACAACAAAAAACCCCTTATTGAATGTTCTTCTGTAACATTGAAATAGCATATCAATATCATCTTACGTACTGCTGTTGGTAATTTCTAAATATCAACTACCTTCGGTACCAGACTGATCCTGTTATCACTATCAAACGTGGACCCTTGGCTCCCTCTTGAGCAAAATCTCTGTTTAGATACAAACTATTCCTGAAGATAATTGACAAGATATTATAGATATAAAGTTCGACCCTTATGAATTTTGAATATAAAGGCCAGCAAATAATATGACTTTGGACTTAAGAGCTACTTGATAACACTAATTTATATTATCACAAATCTTAAGTAAACTTGAAGTTAGTTTGGGTTAATTAGTTGGTGGTACCTAGGCGTAGGTTACATCACACAAACTCCCCTCTTTATGAGCGGGATTTTAGCCATTTCTTCAAAGCCTCTTTTCCTTCTTTTCCAGTGGATAAACTCTTTTCTAATCTGCTACGGTTAAAAACCGACCTAATTTGTGCGAAAATTGGAAGATATTCGTCTACAATAAGACTATAGTTTTACTGCCATTGCCTGGTAGTAATAGATAGACTTTCGCACATCTTGAAGGAGGTGTGTTTGTTAATCTGTCCAACATGATTCTCAGATTACTTTTACTTGCATCAATTGCTGTGCAAGGTAAGTTTCTGGTAAACCCTTTTACCGCGAGTTTTTTTTTTCTCGAATTATTACGAATTTCAAGAGGTACACCTGAAGGATGAATTTCATTTTGTTTATTGTGGAAAAAGGTCACACTGCACAGGGTTTTAATTTTAAGTTCTATCTCGACATGAATAGGAGATGGTTAAAAGCCACTCACTTGATATGTCATGATATATTATGTAAGTGCAAGTGAACGTAGTGACCGAGCTTCGGTAAAAATAAGAAAAAATATATACTCATTTTTTCATGTATTATCTTTGCACATTTATTTACAAATATAATACATGAAGTAATTAGAACATTTTTTCCCCTTAATTTTTGTATTATCTTTGCACATTTATGTACGTAACTTTCATGTTTTTGTTGCATTTTACTTTGTAATCAGGACACTGATGTAAAACAGCATGTTTGCTGATCTTTTGTGTCTGTATAAATATATTTAAATAAATAAATAAATTAAGGGGTACTGTTCCTTCTCACTAAAGTTTTAGGCATTGTATGCTCCACTACCTCACACGGTAATTGTATCAATAACAAGGGAATCTGTTAGTATGATATGAAGCCTCTTTGATTCTTTAGAGTTAGAATCAAAGGTGGAGAAATAGAAGAAAATTAATTAAGGAGTGCTATTAAATCACACGTAAAAAGGGACCGTTATCAGATTTATCAGAATGAGAAGTGCAGTACTTGAGACGAAAAGGGGCACTGAAAAGGGGCACTTATAATTCAACTGGACACTCATCATGCTCATAAAAAGTTAAAGGAGGCTTATCACATTCGAAGGGGCCACTCATGATACAAACTAAAGGGGCAGTAAAAGAGCGGGCACTTTATAGGAACATTCATTAGAGGTGGTAAAAGCACACTTCTCAGAAGAGAAGAGAAAAGAGCAAAGGGGAAAGGGGCACTAATCAGGTGTAAAAAGGGGAAGTTGTACGAAAAAGGCCGCTTACTTGAAGGTTAAAGGACACTCATTTAAAAAAAAAAAGGAAAAATGGGCCCTTGAAAGACCAACAAAAGGTTACTGAATAGCTTTGGAAAGGGGAATTCTTAAAAATGGTAAAATTGGCGCTTTTGGGGTGTATGAAAATAAGGACCTTGTCTCCCCTGCCCCCCTGGAGCGCTGCTTCTGCATCCATGTAAGGGGAAGAATGAGGGAGGGACACACTTAGAAAAAACATCATTGTTCATCATTTTAAAGATATTTTGATATTTTTACTGTGATATTGTTTTCGCTTTTTATTTGTAAAAGTAATAAGGACCCCCGTACCCAATATCTAAAAATACCAACCAAAGATCAGGGGAGCGTTTCATGAAGAGTTTTGTCAGTAATTTTCACTGACAACTGTTATAAGCTACTAAAAATCCTCGCATCTGATTGGCTGAGAGCAAAATTAGTCAGTGAAAATCACCGACAAGACTCTTCATGAAACGCTTCCCCAGAACATTGATAGACGATTGAAAAAATTCTCCTGTCCCACGAAAAAACTTCCAACCTCTGTAGAAAATAAATAAATAAATAAAAAAGAAATAAAAAAAGCGGAGAAGCGGTAGAAAGGTGAACACGGTGAATAGAATACAATGTCTCAGTGGAGAAGGGAGTGACTAATATATTATTCGGAGATAATCATTTACTATGGTTATTTTTTCATGCGTTATGCAACATAGTACAATGCAAAGTTACCATTCCGTATTAGGATGTGGAGGCTCTTTGAAAAACATTGTAAACAATTAAGAACCAATGTAAAACTATAGTAGAGGTGTAGCATTGAGTGGTTTAAGGCACTTGACTGGAAACGTGAAGGTCGTGGGTTCGATCCCCGGCATCGCACTTTTGTCTTTGAGGAAGGCATTTTATCTACATTGCTCATTTATATGCATCAAAATAATCGTGCTATAGGCATATTAATACGAACGTGTGATTGTGTGTTATCAAAAAAAGCAAAAGAATTCAGCCACTACTGTAGTACTTTCCAATATGATAAGAAAATAGTTCCACAAGTAACTCGTATTCTCATGATACAAACAAATGACTGATATCAACACGGGGGGGGGGGGGGGGGGGGGTCAGAGTGTCAAATTTGTGCCCCTCTCCCTTGCTACAAGATACATAAGGGATTTGATAAATAAACTTACGCATGGTTTGTGGCAAAAAAGACCAGCCCATTTGGTAAAAAAATTAGTCAGCAATATTCACATATCCATGACTGATCTTGCAATATGGGTTATCACAGTCATATACCATTGTTGCTAGTTCTAATTACCCCCTCATTATCGGTACACGCCTTCATGGTACGTTGAAGATATATTATGTAAATATTTGATTTATGTCGATTGATTGTAACAATTAAACTGAAGCCAGGATTTTTTCTAAAATGTGGGTTCAAAGGGTGCAGACATTATCTTCAAGGCAGTAAGTATACATTGGCAGTTTTAGGGGGCGCAACGCACACCCTGCCTTTGCCTCTGAGTTTTAACCTCAAGTGATACCTTTAGCACACAATACCATGCAAGAATGTACTCCTTATTTCTTGCCAGAGAATTTTTAAGGCAAAAGGAGTTCATTTCTCTGATGAATTCTTTGCTTAAAAAAAAAATCCAGACTATTGCACCCCTCCTTTACATAATTCCTCCATATCCCCATGGGCAATACACGAATATGCTTTTCAGGTTGAAACTTTGGAGTGTGTATGTCTGCGTGCACATTGCATACATCAAGTTTTGGTCATGGGGGGGGGGGGGCTTATCAGATAATGGGAACATTAGACCGAAGGAATAGAAATATATATGTTTAGTAGGGACGACAAAGTTTTAAAATGTTCAGTTGTATAAGTGCCTGTCATTTTTTCGTCCCCCTTTCACTACGTTTTTCTACTGTCGCAAGACTAAAAAAATTTCATACTTTTTTTCTTCCGGTAGGCCTCATAACACTATTTTGATCAATTTTTCTGCATAATTCCGGTCTTTTACAAAAAAAAGCTTCTATTGAAAGGTAATTTGACAAAATGTTTTTTTTTTCATGTCTTGTACAACTTTTCACATTCACCCTAACCATTTTAGCTGCCCTCGGCCAAGACTGTCAAGCAGGATGGAAGCTGTATGAACCAGAAGGCATGTGTGTTGTACCTGTGTACAATCGTTTGATTAGGAACAGTGCCAGGGACTACTGTCTCAGCATGAATTCAGACTTGGTCATGATTAAAAATGAGGAAAAGAATGTAAGTATCGGTTTCAGAGGATTTGATGTTCAACTCAGTTTAGAGTAAAATCTATTAAGACTTCTTTGGGGTCATATTAAAAAAAGTACCTTTTCAGTCTTTAAAAACATACTAATGTGATGTATTGTAACTAAAACGACATAATTAGGCATAATTCAGGAGCATGGAAATACAGGGAAGAATCCATTGAGCCGAAGCTTGTGAAGTATATGCCTGGGTACACAATCCAATAGAAATAATAAGAAGGAGCAAAGGAGAGAGAGGGAGAGAAAAAAGGGAAAAGAAACATGATTGAAATGAAAATACATCCGAATGAAATAAGTGGAGTTTTTCATGAAATAGAATTGGACCACCAGTTTACTTACATTTAAACCAAAAACAAAACAAAACAAAACAAAACCCAAAACCAAACAAAACAGATCAAAGAACAGGATTTCAATGAGAACTAAACTTTAGATTCTTATCATTAAAACCCCTTTTCAACATTATGCTGCACGTTTCAAGATCATTTGAATGACTTGTTTTTCTCTTAGATTATCCGGATGTTAAAATGATGATACACCAGATAATTTTGCTTACTACTTTGTTTGATGATATGAAATAACTGAGCCAAGGGACATGGGGACTTCACAATTAAATTACAATGTCCTCTCCCTTAATCAGTTTGTTGTTTTGTTTACTTTTAGACATTTGTAACATCGGTAATCGCCGAAGACGATTCCGTGTTTTGGATTGGTTTATCAGACAGAGCAGCGCTTCAGTTTAAATGGGTTGATGATACAGTGGCAACATACTTGTAAGCAAGAAACTCAGTGCTTTTTAAACATGTAGAAGTGGAAAACCACTCTTTGAGGAGTTATACAGAGGATTAATTCATCTTGGAGTGGAAATCCACTCTTAGAATAGTGGAATCCACTCTCAACCGGTTATTCTAATTACTTCTTTGGATAGGATTGCACGATTTTGAGGGTTGATTTGAATTCCTCTCCAAAATGTAGTGATCTCTATCATGAAACTTTTCGAAGATGATTTTAGACTCCGACATGACTTAGAGAGTAAATTCATTTTACGCAATTTTCCAAGAAGATATGCCCTAAAACATATCCCATCAGTTTGATTTTTGCATTTCGGACAAATTTTCTTTAATTTCTTTTTCACTTTTCACAATTTAAGGTAATCATTATGCATTATTACCGCTCAAAGTATGCATTATGATTAGCATCCCTGCAATGTAATTGTTTCTTGAGATATTTAAATCTCCTACACAGGGGCGGTGCGTTGCCATGGTACTTCGAGAGGGGGGGGGGGGGGGGGGGTGGGAGATGACCCGCATTAGAGTTTATTTACGTTTTAAATGAACAAATAAGGCTATATCACAGTGAAACAAATTTGCAAAATGCAGTTTTGTAGTCGTTTTGTAGTCGTTTTGTAGCCGTTTTGTAGCTGTTTTGTAGCCGTTACTGTGTTTTGCAGTTTTGTAGCCCTTTTCGAAAGGGCTACAGAACGGCTTTAAAACGGCTATAAAAGAGCGGGAAAACGGCTACAAAACAGCTGATTCTGCTCACATTATAGTTGCATGACCCTGCCCTCTCTTCCCATACTCTTCTTTCTTCTTTTTCTTCTTCTTCTTGTCCTTCTTCTTCTTAGTTCTTCTTCTTCTTCTTCTTCTTTTCTTCTTCTTAGTTCTCCTTCTCCTTTTTTCTTCTTCTTAGTTCTCCTTCTTCTTCTTCTCCTCCTTTTTTCTTCTTAGTTTTTCTTCTTCTTCTTCTTCTTCTTCTCCTTTTTTTCCTTTTTTCTTCTTCTCTTTTTTTTCTTCTTCTTAGTTCTCCTTCTTCTTCTTCTTCTCCTTTTTTTCTTCTTCTTAGTTCTCCTTCTTCTTCTTCTTCTTCTGCTTCTTCTCCTTTTTTTCTTTTTTTTTTCTCTTCTTCTTCTTCTTTTTCTTCTTCTTCTTAGTTCTCCTCCTTCTTTTGATCGCTTGAAAAAATCACTAGGAGCGACAGTCCTCTGCCCACCCGTAGAGCCGTCCCTGCCCCTTGGGACCCATTTTTACTATACAAAATATATGCGTCTGTTTTTCACGCCGCTTTTTGAGGTGGATATAAGCAGGCTACTTTATCCCAGACGACAGCCCCAATTTCAGATCTACTCTAATTCTTTGATTAGATGAGATATGAATTGAAAATATTTTATGTTCAGAATTCCGCAACAATAATCAATATGAGGCATCAAATTAACAGTTCCTTGAAGTTGCTCTGAAACATACTTATGATTTAGTTAAAACGGGATTCAAACTATTACAAATTAAACCTTGTAAAGCGCAAACGCAACTCTCAGATACTAAGTGTTGTTATCCGTTTCATCTTTCTTTAGCAACTGGGCTCCTGGTGAACCAAACGAGAATGATGCTCTACATGAGGACTGTGTGGAGATGTATTCTAATGGTTACTGGAATGATGAACAGTGTCTCGGCCTGGCGAACCCAATATGCGAAAGATCTGTCGGTAATTGATAAGTTTTCCATCTAAAATATCAATTGAGTATTGTTAATTTGTTATATCGATTTAATTCATTCAAAGAAATTAGAGAATGATATCGCAAGGGCTATCGTCCTCATGACTTGTTGGATGTTTGTTTTATAGTTTCCGATGTTTCGATTTCCCGATATATAAACTTCCTTATCAAAAAGTAAATGGAATACCAATGATTGAAATTAGACCCTAAACATGCTAAAGAAACGGCAGGTAAGAGTAGCGAAGCGGTTTTTTAATAGGTTAAATCATCAAACCTTTGTAAAAATGCATACATACTGTGAAAGGAGAGTCGTAAATGTAATACAAAGTTCGGAATATTGATCATGAAATTCAGAGTCATGTAATTTGTAAATATCAAGATTCTCCAAAAATGTTTTAGTACCTTACGGCTCAGTTATCATCTAAATCTGTCAATTTCTTTGTTTGCATGTAGGTATGACCGGACCTCCACCAACAAGTAAGTAAATTTTTTATTTACTAAATAAACAGCATGTTTAAGGGGTACATTTCACCCAGCATTGGCTAAAGTTGCTTTCATTAAGGAAAAAAAAGCACGTTCTCTTTTCACCTAATATTTGGTAGTAATTTTTTTCCACCATTTTGGAGTGAGAATGAAAATACAATTATCGACTTCTACATCAATAAGTCGTCGGCGTCAGGGATCTCCCACTGAAAGAAGATTTGTGATCTGATCAGAGGTGTGGCGATGGATAAAGATAAAGAAGGGGGCATCTTCATCATTCCTGACTTTCCTGAGGGAATTAACATGATTAACAGGGGTTTTAAGAATGGGTTTGCATGAGGGGTCATAAAACCTTCTTTTCACTTTCCCTTTCCTCTTTCCTTTTTCCCATTTTCAGTTTTCTCAAGGTTTAAAGATATTTTTCAGGTGCACATACCTCGTTTCCCAACGTAACTATGCCACTGGTCATCATCACCGAGATATTAGGAGTTTAGGGTAGGCGTCTTTCTCAAAAGAAAAATTATTTCAGACTGGAGATACTTTCACAAAGGGTTGATGCAAATACAGGAAAAGGGAAGAGAGAAGCTTAATCCTCTTGTCAAAGACACCAAACGAGCGATGTAATGACTTAACTTTGTTAACTGGGAGTTGTGGCGTGCGCCTTAATCCAGCCAATAGAGGGAGTTATAAACTGATTCAGCGGACCTAGGTTCGAGTCTGATACCGCTTTCACACCAAGGTAAGGTAGCTGGGTACGGTCGCAGAGACCGTACCCAGCGACCGATGAAACCATGGTGTGAAAGCTTTTCATCGTACTCAGCGACCGATCGTTTCCGGCCAAAACGATCGGTCGCTGAGTCCGACCTAGGAGGTACTTCAGCGACCGATCGCGACCGATGCAAACTTGATGTGAAAGCACATCGTGCTCTGCGACCGATCGAAATGCAATGACCCCCTATACATGCCCACGCGCTATCTCTACTTTCACTTCCGGCTAGGTCAGCTATACTGCGACCGATCGCTCAGGGCCTGACCAAATTTTGACGGCGGTGTGAAAGCACGTCCGAACGGTCGCTGGGTACGGTCTCTGCGACCGTACCCAGCGACCGTACCTTGGTGTGAAAGCGGTATGAGTCACGGTATGAGACGGTATGAGACGTGTTGGGGCTAGAGGGATGTTCATTGGTTCCTTAAAACTCAAAACAGTTGGGCAATGTTTCGTCTTTCCAGAGCCAGACGAGCTTCGTATTTCACATATTTTTTTTTTTTACAAAAGAGTTTATGCCCTTTTGTCTTCCATTAGACTATTAAAAATATGTCTGGCTACCCTACTTCAAACTTTTTAGTATTATATACAGTGGCGTCTTCGGATGGGTGACGTAAAAGGTCAGTCCCAGACGTGAATATTCCCACCTGTTTATGCCCTTTTGTCTTCCATTAGACTATTAAAAATATGTCTGGCTACCCTACTTCAAACTTTTTAGTATTATATACAGTGGCGTCTTCGGATGGGTGACGTAAAAGGTCAGTCCCAGACGTCATCTGGATTAAATGTGAGTGCGGGGGTAGGGGGAGTGTTGGGGCTAGAGGGATGTTTATTGGTTCCTTAAAACTCAAAACAGTCGGGCAATGTTTCGTCTTTCCAGAGCCAGACGAGCTTCGTATTTCACATATTTTTTTTTACAAAAGAGTTTATGCCCTTTTGTCTTCCATTAGACTATTAAAAATATGTCTGGCTACCCTACTTCAAACTTTTTAGTATTATATACAGTGGCGTCTTCGGATGGGTGACGTAAAAGGTCAGTCCCAGACGTGAATATTCCCATCTGATTGATACACGTCTGTAAAAACCCAATTCAACAACAACATCAACACTCGACTGATATTCATGACAAATTTTAATTCTGAAGTATGGCGATTGGATAGAATAAGTGTCTGAACCTGTCATACCTGTTGTGCCAGAACAGTAGGTGAAAAAACAAATTGTGCAAATTTGTAGAAATAAAGAGCTCCCAAATTAGAACCCCTTTGAAATTTGTATCTATACAATATCCTCTGGAGCTAAAGAAATGAAATTAACTGTTGGGGATCTTTTTTCCATCGTCTCCTTCAATGAGCGTCAAATTCGGCCATTGACCCTGGAGACCGAATGTAGTCTTTAAAAATTCGAAGGTCTTGAGATTCACTTCGATCCCGGTCTCTTGGGATTCGGTCCATGTGGTCAACTGTGCGGTAGTATAATTTCTGTCACGTTTCACTCTATTTCTCGACACTACCCGTTAACTTTTTCACAGCACTGAATTACGAACCCCCGTGCCCTCAAGGTTCATACAAGTACAATGACGAACTGTGTATTTTTGTCGTAACAAACCGAGACACTTTCAACAACGCAAGGAGTTATTGCAGATATCTACAAGGTGATCTGGTCATCATCAAGTCATCTGGATTAAATGTGAGTGCGGGGGTAGGGGGAGTGTTGGGGCTAGAGGGATGTTTATTGGTTCCTTAAAACTCAAAACAGTCGGGCAATGTTTCGTCTTTCCAGAGCCAGACGAGCTTCGTATTTCACATATTTTTTTTTTACAAAAGAGTTTATGCCCTTTTGTCTTCCATTAGACTATTAAAAATATGTCTGGCTACCCTACTTCAAACGTTTTAGTATTATATACAGTGGCGTAATGAGCCAAAATATTTGGGGGGGGGGGCTTAATATTTGCGAGGAGCGAAGCGACCAACCCTGAGGGAGTGTAGCGACCGAGCCGGGGTACCCCCCCCCCCCCCCCTTCATGATACGGAGCTTTTTCATTTTTTCGACTTAAATTCCAGCTTGGGTTCAGTTCAATTTTTATTTTCTCTCATTTCCAACAAAAGGATTTCATTTTAGTGGGGCGGTAGTGAGCACGCGAAGCGCGCTCCCTAGGGGGGAGGGTGCAGGGAGGGGGGAGTTTCCCCCCCCCCCTCCCGCGCGAAGCGCGGAAGCTCCGACGTTTGATGACATGTACTGTTATGGATAAATGTGTCACGAATCTACCGACCGGAAAAGGATATTTTTTTTCATGAATTTGGAAACATGATTATGAAAACATGCAGCCCAAATAATTTTCTTAAGTTTCAAACAAATGCTAGCGTTACACAAAATACTTTATTACTTATGATAATAATACAGACAAAGACACTATGAAATAAAAAGGACGAGCATGGAGAGGGTGTGATGCGGTGGGGTACCAGGGTTTCACTCCCACAGTGGCGTAGCAAGGATTTCATTTTAGTGGGGCGGTTGTGAGCGCGCGAAGTGCGCTCCCTGGGGGGAGGATCCAGTAAGGGGGGAGTTTTCCCCCTCCCGCGCGAAGCGCGGAAGCTCCAACGTTTCTTTGAATTGTTCCTTGTCTGCTCCCGCTCTTCCTACGTTCTCTTACCTTTTTTTCTTTTCTCGCTTCTGCTTTTTTTCCTTCTACCTTTTCTTTCTTTTTTGTTGGTGTTTTGGAGGGGTGACCGCCCCCATCGTCCTTCCCCCCCCCTGGCTACGCAAGTGCACTCCCATGGTAAAGGAGTTTTTTGCAGTATTGATGGTTTGCAACTCTGTAAAAGAACACTATTTGGGACTGCAAACTTAAAGCCCGTGTCTAGTTTTGGTAAATCTAAGAATATTCATTATCAAAGTTTGAATCCATTGTCAGATAAACAGATAAAACCAAGTGTTATATCATAAAACACATTAGTATTGATATTATGCGTGTTTTCTGCCTTGCTATGCATGCTATTTGGGAAATTGTGAATGCGTTACTTAACAGTAGAAAGGGAGTCTAGGGAGAAGTATTGAAATTCGTGTGATAACACTTATATAAAATTGAAAATAAACCATGGTTGAAATTTATTTGGGGGGGGGGGGGGCTGGCGCCCCCCAAGCCCCCCCCCCCTCCAGTACGCCAGTGATTATATATCTTGTATTTTTATTGCCGAATGAAAAACAAAATAAACGAAGGGTACATGAATGATACACTAACCTTATTGATGCAATAGAACAAGGATTTATTGCGTTAAAATAAATGTAGAATCTAACCACCTTCCATTGTTCTTATATTCGTTTCGTCATGGCATGCAATGATACATATAACAAATTAATACTAGTATATTTAACTTCAAATTAATACAAAAAGCCCTGATGAAATTTAAAAAAAATAGAGGGGAAGAACGTTCGAAGACTAGGTAATGGCATTAAACCCTTGAATCACAGTTGTCAATGTTTGTTGAATGTAAGTATCAAGTATTTCATGTGTATTTCATAGGATTTCATAGCAGACTTGATATCCGGGTATGATGATGACGGGTTCTGGATTGGATTGACCGATAGAAGAGCTATGTACGAGTTTATATGGGTAGATGAAACAATGCTCGAGGATGATGACTACAGGTAAGTATATTCAGAGAGTGCATGTTGAGACACCACTGACGCCTACCTACACACACCCACACCCCCACGCGCGTACAAATATATATTTACGCCTAGATTGTAGCTGCATGAAATACATGTACATTATGAATATTCAAGAAAGAGTAGAAATTATCACGCGAGGAAGTCTTCTGTTTTGAAGTTTGAGCATTTACATAATTAGTAATTTTTTCAGATTTCTTAGAAATTCGTGGCTAAATCATTAAAACTATATTTTTTCAGCGTTAGAATATGAGAGCATAATGCATGGAAGAATAAAATTTAAGCAAGTCGTTCTCGCCAATCACATTTGTTAAGGGAGGAGGCAGAATACATCTCATTTAAAGCCAACCAGGGGCGTCGCTAGACTTTTTTTAATGGGGGGGGGGTGTAGAGGTCAGATTGCCGACAAATTATGCCTCCGATTGCCGACGACCAACGTCGACAAATTTAACTGTATAAAGCCCGCGAGGCATGTTCAATGTGCCTCTATTATATTTTCCTTCTAAATTATATTTGTTCACCTCACTTGCTGAATGTGTTAGCTTTCCGAAAACATTCTCTATCTAAATATAATACGAGCGAGCGCAGCGAGCGAGGAAAAATATACACTCTCTTTCGTAGAAGTGATAGTTCTTCATTAAACTACATGATGGGCTTAAAGATATCTAAATCATATATTTGGTCACCTCTCTCACATGATTCATTCGATTTCAAAGACCATCCTAAATCGTAATATTATACGAGCACAGCGAGCAAGGAAAAAATCTATATACACTCCTTATCATATAATCCTTTTCATGGTAGAAGTGAAAGTACTTCATCAAAATACATGATGGGCCTTTAAGATATCTATTTTGATATTTTGGTCACCTCTCTTACCTAATTTATTTGCTTTAAAAGACCAACCTGTATCTAAATACTATACGAGCGAGCGCAGCGAGCGAGGAAAAATATATTTACTCTTTTTATGGTATAGAGGTGATAATTCTTCAACAAAATACATGATGGGCCCCAAAATATCTAAGTTATATATTTGTTTATTTCACTTGGCAAATGTGTTTGCTGTTTGCTTTCCGAAAACATCCTGTATCTTAATATAATACGAGCGAGCGCAGCGAGCGAGGAAAAATAGGCTCTCTTTCGTGTTACCGGTGTTATTTCGTCGTCAAAATGCACAAGCAAATAAGCCGAATATGACTCTATTTGGGCACCTTACTCATCTTTCTTTTTTCTTTTTCCCTCCTTCCTCTTCCCTCTCCTTTCTCTCTCTCTCTCTTTTGCCGACAGCGATCGCGAATTTGCCGACAAGAATTTTTAATGGGGGGTTGTCACACCCCCCACACCCCCCCCTTTAGCGACGCCCCTGAAGCCAACAATCCACACGATGGAAAAGTCTCTTTTCTGTCAAACTTGTAAACCCGTTATTGGAACGAACCGCTGGAGAGTTGCGGTTAAGACAAAGAATTGCAATCCACGACTCGTACTATTATTTCATAGCACGTTATGCAAAAAAACAAACAAACAAACAAACAAACTTTAAAAAACATGAAACTATTTCTTCTTGATCAGCAACTGGTCACCGGGCGAACCAAACGAGAGTGATGGCCTCCATGAAGACTGTGTAGAAATGCTTGCTCATACTGGGATGTGGAATGATGAACAATGCGTTGCTCCTCAGAAGTACATCTGCTCTAGACCGACGGGTGAGTCTACCTTCAAACAGGGAGCTGTCAATATTCTTTTAACGCTTACTATGCCAGTGTCACAGACAGGTTACAAACAAAACTGCACATCACTATTCCAAGAAATACAATTGTGCCAAAAAGTCAAAGCATGTCTGGTAAAAACGTAGTTTTTCTTACATTTTCAAATGTTATAATTACAATTATTATAAATCATGTACATGTCTTAGAGTCACTTAATCTGATGTATTATCAAGTGGAATATCGACTCGTCCGACCTCGTAAAGGAGAAAAATTGGCAGGAATTAATGAAGTTGATAAGAATAAGGAAAACCCTTTTTTGTGGCATGCAGGTGTTTGCAAACTTTTGGGCTCAAAGGTACGTCGTGGTCAATGCTTATCAGTGTTAACGGCAAATATCAAGTATTCTGGAAATCTACGAATTTCTATGTGCTTTTATCATACCAGTTAAGGGAGAGGATTGTAAGTGAGGAAAGAAAGGACTGACATGCAACCCATTTTTGTTAAAATAGTGCTCACGCGCCTTTACAACCGCCCTTATTGAAAGTCACTGTGCCTTCTTTTCATGTATGAAGTGTCTTTAGTATTTCAAAACTCGTCGACTCATAGCCTAACTTAAAGTAACCCGTACGTTTTCATTTTTTTAGTCATACAAAGCACCACCCAAGCTCCACCAACACAACGTAAGTTCATTTTCATTTTAAAGGAATAGTTACTTGAACGATTATTTTGCTATATATATGAGCCCTTTTATATGGTACATGATTGTGTTAATATCCAAGTTACTGAGAATCTGTCATTTCTGAAACATAGATCTATTTCAATTTTCAGTGAGTTGGAACTTCTTATCCCAATTCTTCGTTTCGTATTCTCCTTTTAGATCAGTTTTAAGTTTTCAATACACACATGTTCATAAAACGATAAATTTAGGAAGCAGAATATAATATTCTATCGGATCGGGGTTTAATTGGAGGTCTTTGGAAATAAGTGATCAGCTTCTTTCGACAATCAGTATATGGGCCTACAAAAAAGAGGAAAAAAGTCTGAAATGCATGTAAAACCTTGTTTTATTCGTTCTTTTACAGCTAGAAGCACCCACCCCCCTGCTCTGTCAAGTAAGTCAACATGCTGTGCTAAATGTGTTGTGTTGATTTTGTAGACACGTCTCCTTTAATTAAATTTTATAGGAGAAAGAAATAGTATAAGAAATTGTTGGAGTCGCATAAATACCTTTGTAAAATCGCCATATCTAGTTTCCTCTACGTAAGGAAATAGATGTTAAAAAACGTTAAAATTTCTTGCATTTGAGAAACGACTGATTCACATTAAAATCAGCCTATCTCTGAATGTTTTTTTCCGTTGTTTACAGATTCAGTGCTGTTTGATTATATTTCTGTTTTCTACTTTTCCATACCAATTACAATAGTAAAGCACTGATAGAAACTCGCCGAGTTGAGAAATAGAGTTTAGAAATTCCTTTTGTCTTTCATGAACCTACAGCGGAATGCGGAGACGGATGGATGAGATATGAAGACACTTGTGTGCTTGTTGTTGGACAACAACTGACCTTTTATTTGGCCCAAGAGTATTGCCAAGACAGACATGCAAACCTCATCAAACTGGAGAGTCAAGATATGAATGTAAGTTTTCTTTTAAATACTCGAAATATATAATACTTACTTATACATCTAAGAGAAACATAAAGCATAAAGAAGGCCCAGGCCTATCAGTTATATATTTATAAATATCACCCATTGAAAAGAAGGAATAAACTCATTTGTAAATGTTATAAAGAAAATGATTCAGTAGAAGAAATTCTTTTCCTAACGCTTTTGACAAATTACAAGATAAACATCATTGAATACAGTCCCAAAGAAAACTTGTTTCACTTGAGAAACTAAAATTCAATATATTCAGTATTAAAACTCACATCTTTTATTTGTGTAGTTTTATTATTTATCCAGTTTTCTTTTAACAATTCAACCTCTTGGAAATGTGGAACTGACCATTAATATAATACAGAAACATTTTTTTCGCCCCTGTAGAATTGGTTGGTCGATCAGACTACCATGTACAATGAAATATTCTGGATCGGGCTCTATGATCGCGTCGAAGACAATACTTTCATTTGGATAGACGGGACTGAGCCCTCGTTCACGTAAGCCTTTATCATTACCGTACATTTAGAAAGGGGCGGCGCCGGGGGGGGGGCAAGATGACCCACAGGCAGGGGTACCAGTGGAAAAAAAAAACACAAAGGGTGAACACGAAATCGGAAAATAGCGTTTTGAGGCCTTGGTATACCCCTATATTCAAAGGATCATTTTTGAACGTTTGATGTTTTCTAATCTTTCCATAATAGCCATGCAGTTGTTAGGACTGCTCTGATTATTCAAAATTTGCAAGCGAGCGAAAATACTAAGTATATGTTTTTTTGCTGCAGGCCACGGTATTTGCATCAATTACAGTCACTTGATAATTTTGAAATTGAGGTTCTTCCCTATATAGTCATTTTCATCTATTAACCCGGTCATTTTCCTTATTGACTAAGCTATAATGTCTAATGCATTTTTGAGGTCTCATCACGACCGATATTTTACTACAGACAAAGGGTCAAGTTACAACACACTTTACATGCCGGCGTGAGATATAATAGAGTGACCAAGCTTCGGGGGAGGGGGGAATGAAAAATATCTTCATTACTGCAATGCACTCTACGTTCTTAATATTAAAGTTGTGGGCGTTGTGCCCCTAGCTTTTGCCTCTACCTCCACGGTTTCACGCTGTAATGGTATCAAGAAAAAGGTAATTATTGTGAAGCTTCGCTGATTCTTTGCAGCTATGAATATTGCTATTTAGGAGTCTCTAAGTCTCTTACCAGATGTGAAAAGAAATGATTAAAAGAGGGGAAAGGGCACAAGAAAAGGAGCGCTAAGACGAAAACAGGACATGTATTAGATTTTAGGGGTACTTATCGGAAGGAGAATTACAATACTCGCACTTAGAACAAAAAAAGGGCACTTACAATCGAATTGGACGCTCATTAGAAATAAAAACGGACACTTATCTGATTTGATGGGGCGTAAAGAGAAACGGCCATTACAAGAAAAAAAAAGGGGGGGCACTTATCAGAAATCAGGTAGGTGTGCATGAAATTCTAAATTGGGGAAATGCTAGAATGGAAAAGGGACACTTATCAAGAAACAAGGGGGCATTTGTGGCACTTATAGCAGTACAAAAGGCGCAATACGACATACTGTATACAAGCAAGGAAAAGAGGCATTTATCAGAACTAAATTGGGGCATGTATCAGATTTCAAATAGGGCACCTGCCAATATGGAAAGAGGGAACATATTAAAGATGAAAGGGGGCACTCAGCAGAAGGAAAATTGTATTATTAGAACCGAAAATGTGCAGTCAAAGAGGCACTTAATCACATTTCAATAGGGACATTCATTTGAAGTGATAAGGGCGCGCTTCGCAAAAGGGAAAAGAGCGCTATGAAAAAAAAAAAAATCAAAGAATCACCGATCTGGTGTAAAAGGGGAGCAGTTGTGGGATTGGTTTAAGAAGGGCGAATTCTTTGCAAAGGGGAAATGGCACTTATTAGAAGGCAAAAGTGCTCCTATTAAAAACAAAAGTTGGCCCCTTGAAAGAAGAAAAAGAAAGTACTAAACAGGTTTGAAAGGGGCATTTCTGGGGGATGGGGGAGAAGGAGGCACTTTTAGGTGCTTGGAAAAGTGGCGGGCACTGTATCCCCCTCTCTTGTGGGCAAGAGGACACAGTGCCCCCACTTTTTCAAGCACCTAAAAGTGCCCCTTTATCCAGAAGAAAAATGCCCCTTTCATACCTATTTACATTACTTGCATGAGCCTGTCCGCTCTTCCCCACTCTTCTTTCTTCTTCTCCTTCTCCTTCTTTTTCTTCTTATCCTCCTTTTTTAAAATACTTTTTTTCACCTGAAAAATAATGGGGCGGTCACCCCTGCCCCCTATAGCGCCTCCCCTCCATTTAGAGATTATCAGAGTAATTCATCAGTGTCAAGGATATATTTCACATTAGAAGTAGGTCTTTTAAGGTCTTTCCCAACTCTGCTGGCAAAGAAGAGATCACATTTAGCTGCATTTGGGAAAAAAAAAACCCAAAAGGTGAAAAAGTATTTGCCTTACATGTAATAGCCTTATATGCTCTATTTACAGCAGTAAGGTAATATTTTTTTCCGGATCGGAGCTATGCATAATTGACATTGCCACGGCTCACAAAATATGTAAAGTCTGAACAAAGCTTTAATTGTTTGATTGAAGGAAAATGATGGTGAGAAAGAAATCCTCAACGAGCTACTGGTACCCAAGGAATAAAAGATGATAAATATATGTTGTGATCAGTATGAGGGGCCTCGCTGCATTATCTGTAGGAAAAAGATGAATATTTGGAAATCAAATAACCCATAAACTCAATGACTTGATGATTTCACATCTGTCTAAAGGAACTGGTCTCCAGGCAACCCAAACAACTATGATGGCATCGGAGAGGATTGTGTGGAAATGTATGTAGGTGGGAAATGGAACGATGAGCAGTGTCTGGCTCTTAACGCTTTCGTCTGTTCAAAAGGATACGGTAAAAAACATGATCCTACATATTTCCTTCTGAGCTCTTTTTGATCTTACCAGGTATTAATTGATTGTACAGGCTTCTTTCCTTATTATATCCGTTTGACTATTTGTTTGAAGATTCATTTCTGAAGGGTAGAACGAAAGCGCTTAGACCTGAGAATATGACTCATCAAATGCTTCAATGATTTCCGCTTATCCCTCTCTCTCAGTCCTCGAAAGATATAAGGAAATACAAGTATAATTGAAGAGAAAAAAAAAAGAAAATCGAAAATGAATTACATGTAATAAAAGAAATTTTACCTTGTCTCTAAAGACGTCTCTGCAAATATTTACTAAATCATAAAATTAAAATCGTCAAAAGTCGATCGACGAAGAGTTTTTCGGACGGAAAACAGCATTGTCTCTATATTCCAACCCATCACTTCTCCATTTAGTCTTAAGCCATCTTTGACAACCTTTGTATGCTTACCTCACTTTTTGCAGAGGAAATCCCTATATGTGACGTCAAAGCAGGCTGGGAAATCTACGGCGATAAGTGCTACAAGTGGGTAAATGACGCCGAAAATATGAACGATGCTACAGAATACTGTCGATCAATGGATGGATACGTCATATCTATCAATGATGCCGACGAACAAGCCTTTGCGACTTCCATACAACTGCGATATGCAAATTTGCAGTACTGGATTGGCCTCAGTGATCAAGTATACTCACATTCTGTTTTAGATGAATTTAATAATCAGTATTTGTGTATTGTATAGAAACGATCCTCTTCATGATCGAGATCGTATGAATCTGCAAGGGGCTTAACAGATGAAAGTGTCTAAGCCATAGGCCATAGACATCTGAACTCTCACAGGCAAATACTTTTGAATGTGTCTAAGAACTTATTCGTAATACATTTAATAATGTTATAGTTTCTGTACTCGGGTGATGATATTTCGGTAATAACAGCTAGTTAGGAAACGGAACACATACAAAATAAAGACCGATATTTGAAACTTCTCCATATTTTTCTGGTCTATGAAAATGTACGTCACAGAAATCCTGCCGACTTATTACTTTATTTCTTAATAGCGGATCGTCATAGGTTGGTTATAAATAGCGATTATTGACTTTTACAGGACAACAGAGGCACATTCACATGGCAAGATGGAACAGGTATCCAGAGCTACAAAAATTGGAATATTGATGAAGGCGAACCGAATCCCGAGTAAGCCATTCTTGAACCATACTTTATTAAGCCATACGATAATTTTGAGACTGTGGCCAGATTTCGATATAAATTCAATAGTGTAGTTACTACAATTCCTAAATTGTTCATTTCTTACTGCTTGAGATACTAAAGAGCTGTACGAATAGCAATCGAACTTCATCGAATTACATCATTCGATAGATTTTTTCCTAATCCTTTTTCATCTAGGTGAAACATCGAATATGTTGTCAGAAGCGAAGCAATTTCTCAATATTCTCAGGAAATTAAGACGTAATGACGAAGCTTGAAAAATATACTGCCTCTGCAACTATACAACTTCGAATTTGGTGTGAATTTTCCTTTCCTCTCTTTTGTTTGATTTTAGTATCTACCCGGCATGCGGCATGATCAGGAGGCCAAATCCCGATCTCTGGACAGTGGATGACTGCAACAATCAGAAACGATTTATCTGCGAAAAAGATCAAGGTAAATCAAATTCTCTTTTAGTTGTTTATAAATTGTTGCCACTTCTTCACATATATAATGATTGTGCAAAAAATACAGGCAAAGGTCTAGGGTTGTCTTGTCTATAAGCTTATTTGCATTTCTTTTTCTGAAAATGACAACAGCAACTTCTTCGTACTATACCTGGAAAGCATAGATTTGCAGAATCTAGCAGCACATGTTCCTCATTAATAAGAGGGTTGTTTATACACCTACTCTAAACCAGAAATGAATATATTTTTCTTTCAAAGATTGATAATTATTTATTGAGGCCTCTTATATCCTAACAACAGTCCTCCAACGTTTAGGGTGACTCATTACTATGAAGAGCTTGATTCCACAAGACGCTAAATCCAGTTTTGAAAAAATCACGGGAATCTCATGCATTGTATCGTCTTTAAAAAAAAAATCCCACGAGTAGATTATATTGTGCAAATTGCACGATTGAAAGAAAATAACATAGTGGTAAGGCATTGGCGTTCTAAGTCCATGAATCGGGTTTGAATTGCCGCTGAGACATTCGTTCAGCCTCTGCAAAAGTTTTAAAAGGGAGGACAGCTCTAGGGAGCTTTGATTTCAAACTATTCTCATTTTTCATCAGGTACCTGTGCCGATGGCTGGATACTGCACGGTGGACAGTGCTACCAGTTTAACCCGCTTAAAAGAACATGGTTTGATGCTAGTTACTACTGCAGTGCACAGGGTGGATGGCTAGGTACCGTTTTTGAGTGAGTATAAACGTGTTACAATCATGATTGATAAGAATATTTTCATAATTGCAGCATGCTATTTTTTCGTTTACTTGGATTCCTCATGCCTAGCGGACCTTGAAAATGATTCACAACGAGTCCAACTGGACCAAAAGAATGATGATCATAACAAAACGAATTAATGAATATGACTCACTTGCCAAGCCAGCCCAATCTAAATATTAAACATGTTAAACAAGGATAACGTGTACAGCTAAATCTATAATTATAACATTATCCAAGATTTGCGATACAAGATCATGAAAGAAACTAAACATCCATTTATTATTATTTTTTTTTGCCTTGATATTTTCCTTTACAGTGGTGCAGAAAATACATTCATAGCGGCAAACATGGGCCTTCTTCAAGATGAGAATGTTGATAGTATGTGGATAGGATATTCGGGTAAGTGCCTACTTTCCCTTAGAGTCGACATCCGGGTCCTGTCTAACAGAGTTGCGATTGATTCACATTGAGTGCAATTTCAAACTGATCATGACTGTGGAATTGCGATTGATTTCAAGATGCGAGCTATTCAAATCAATTCAAACATTGTATAAGATGGGGCTCAGCCCAGATCGTGCAATTTTGCAGAAAAAGAAACTGTGTCCTATTTATTGTCAATCGCTGATTTTGTAATGGTAAGAATGGAGTGCTAAGAAGTTTTTTTTTGGATAAACCAAGTTTTGAATAATCGACGGAATATCGCCTTAAAATTACAAATTAAGAAAAACGCTGAAAACACAAACGGTTACACGGCAAAATACAGTCATGTGGCATCAGAATTTGCTTTGTATTTGGAAAATTTTCCATCTTAATTTGAAATTTGTTTCTCTTTTTCATGGAACGTTGCTAGTTTAGATAAAAATCTGTCATATAAAAAAGAACGTTAGAGCTATAAAATCCATTTTTACTTTACCAGAATTTATATTTCTCTTCACCTTTATGTAATGAGAGAGTAAATATCAATTCTGATAGTTCATCCAATTGCTCAATTTGTAGTTGTAAAAGCTTCTTTTTTTCTCTCATAAAGTATATCGTGAAAGGTAATATAACTCCGAGGGCTGATTTCACGCCAAGTGTTGTATTTTCATTGAACCTTTACGCACGTTGAACTTTTACGCATGTGTGAACATACTATACCTAAGATTTTAATTTGCTGTACCCAAAAGTAAAGTACTTTTGCGTGAATCATTTATGAACATTTTGTGTATGCAAGTTTAACTTTACTAGATATAGCCTTAGAACAAAGTACCTCCATTAAATGATACGCGCATGTGAACATAATGTGCCAAAGATCCAATCTTTGCTTCCTTCTATAGATTATTTGAAAGATGGTACATGGGAGTGGGTCCACGAGACCAGGTCTACGTATGAAAACTGGCTAATACAACCTGTAAATACTTACGCCCAGGCAGACTGTGCGTACCTCGACACAGGTAACAAACTAAACATGACAGTTATCAATGTTTGGTCTAGCTTATTCAAAGACAGGTATATCTGAAAAAGAAATAAGATGGACAAATTTCATGTCAGAAATTGGGTACCCAAACACAGGGAAAAACATGTCATGATGTTGTCTGGTTATACAGGTAAACATTTATTTTCTTCCACTGGATTTTCCATAGTTAATAATATTTTTTTCCAACTTGTACAATTTGTACATAGTATAAATATCTTATGATAACATAAATCATGAAAGAAGGCGAGGTCCCTACAAGCGAGTGCTTGTGGCGGGTTCACCTGAAAAATTGAGCACAAATATTAAAGATAATAGAGGAAGAGAATGACAGACAAGAGAAGAGAAATGGGGAGATAATTTATAGTGAAGAGAAAGGTAAAGGAAAGAGGAGGAGAAGAAGAAGAAGAAGAAGAAGAAGAAGAAGAAGAAAAAGAAGAAGAAGAAGAGGAGGAGGAGGAGGAGGAAGACCGCAACAAGTAAAAATTGTATGTGGTGCATACATGTAAAACATACCACGCATAGAGTGACAGGATGTAGGCAGAGTTACAGTGTAAAAAAAAAGGGGGGGGGGGTGGTAATTCAGAGAAGAGCTATCAGAAAGTGAAAGAAACAAAGTCCAGCGGTTGTGATAACTTCTTGAATGTTTAAGATTACTATGACTACGGAATATAGTCACTAGAATTCTAGCGGTTCACTAAATCAACCAAGACAACGGCAAGCATTGTAAATGATATGATCTGTGGATTAAACGTGGCTTCCCGGTAGTTAATGATATTTCATTAAAACCTATTTTTAAATTCTTTTTGAATATGTTTTCAGCTGACATCACTGGAGCATGGAACCAAGAGTTATGTACTTTATTGGCTGGTTTCGTGTGCAAGATCACGGCTGGTAAAATATTAAACTTTTATTACACATTGATGTGTAGACCTCCTTGGAATAACAAATGTCTTAGGACAGTTGTATAGCGTTGTTGATTACATTTCGTCATCAGGAAAGCTTCTCCTTGGGAATATATTGTCAAATGCTCATGAGCTACATGTATTCGGTAGTTGCCTAAATGTGAAGTAACGGTCGAACCACGATATTGGCGACATTTGCGTTTTATGATATAAACCACAGTATTCGGAGAAGTAGGATAAACAATATCTTCTGGCACTCAGCGCTCAGCACTTGAAGAAATCTTTCGATGACACCAATCGGGTGTCAAAAATACGTCCATTGAATGAACATCCCACACTCTCAGTAATATTATTTTTGGAAAGGTTCGCAAATGTTGGCCACATACCTCGATCGCTAATACAGGTTATGTTATGTTTTGTTTCAGGCTCTACCGTTACACCTGTGACAGCCCCAGAGAGTAAGTTTATGACATGCAGTCATTTCTTTTCACTAGTTAAAAAACATTAACACAGATGGATTTATGTTTCATACCATAAGGGAATGATATAAGCCTGTTTTACTCACCCTTTCTCGAAAGGGGCGTCGTCAATAAGATTACCAACCAGAGATATATGTTAAGAAGGGACGTTTACTTCGAATATCGTCTATGGCATTCCTGATACTATTCGTGTATAGTACCCTCTGTGTGTGTTTTTTTTTTAAAATAAGATAATAAGCATAAGTTACGGTATTCAGATTTTACTGCAAATCGATAAATTAGACAAATATTCAGATGCACTCACGATGGATTCATACGATGGATTACTGTAACCACTTCCCCCTTGAATTTCCAGAGGTTGGATCATGTGAGCGGGGTTGGGCTTTATTCGACCAATCTTGCTACTACACTCCCACTGCTGAAAAGACCTTCACAGAAGCAGAGGCCGAATGTAATGCATTGTTTGCCAATTCATACCTGGCGAGTATTCATACGAATGAAGAGCAGTCCTTCATCACAGGTAAGAAACCGTTATTTTGTTAAGTTATTGATGTTGGGAACCTTCATGAATTCTCTCGAAAAAAATTACGATTTGAATATGAAAGACAAAATTAATTCGTGTTGTACGTTTTTGACGGATGAGCATTAGTAAGTTGTACTTAACGAAAAAGGATATTTTCTCTCGTTTAAGATTATTGCTCTGATTCAGGAGCTTACAGGAAAAAAAAAATATGTTTAGTCAAAAAGATGATTTATTAGTCTACAGTCGTTATGGCATGCAAAATTTAGAATCGAAATAGCTTTTGGATCCTAAATGCCAACAAATGATCTCTTAATACTCACCCATTCTGACTTAGATTAAACAATTTTATCAACGTTCGTTCTACCCTTTACAGAGAGACTACGTTTCATTAACGCTTGGACATGGATCGGTCTTACAGATGTGGAAGAAGAAGGTACTTGGAAATGGACGGATGGAACTAACGTAAGTTTGCATATTATCATGATGTTTGCACGACGTCCATCGCTCCCTCTTCAACAAATAATTAACAGAAAGGACTCAAACTCAAATGGACAACCATAATTATCTTTTCATAAATGCCAAAAAATCTTAAGCTCATCAATCATAGTTATGGCTGACATGATTGATTTGAAGATTGTATTTTGTTTATCTTTTCTGTCTTTTGACCGATTTTCATTTTCATAAACATCCATTCTTGGCGTATTAAAGTTACGTTCTTAATTTAAAAGTTTCAAAAAGACTTCTTCGTTGATATTTCATAATTTGTAGTTGCACGGCTGAGTCTTGATAATTGCGCATAATTATGTAAATTAAAGAATCATCTTATTCACTATTAAAATGAGCGTGTCGAAAATATGGTGTTGTGCTGTTATCGTACAGTTTTGGTACCAAAAAATTTCACATGGTGTCTTGCTAATATCTTGCTGTTGACCATGTAAAAGAAAAAAATCTGAGAAATAGTCTCTGAGGGCCTACCAAAACTCTACATGATTGATATTGTTTTAAATTTGCAACCTATTTACGTTGTACACTGCAATATTGAATCTACATGTATATATAATGTTATTGTCTAATCAGAGAACTATAACCCTCCATACCCGATATCATTATGTCATATCATTTGATTGAGGTGTTGGCTGATTCTCGCTTTTTGAATGGTCATTTAAAAAAAATATAGATAATTCTCTCCCAAACCTCCATCTTTGTTTAAGATCATGGCATATTCTTTGCTTTTTCGTAATTTTAGTACAATTACTGGAATTGGGCACCTGGTGAACCAAACAATGTCAATAACGAGGACTGCGTGCATATGGGCTTTTTAGACGACCATCAGATAGGGTTATGGAACGACATAGGCTGCCACGAAACCAGCAGATATATCTGCAAAATGCCAAAGTGTGAGTTACCTTCTCAGGAGTAGGAAAGAAATGCAAAGATTGTGATTTATTTAACTATTGGTTTCGTTCACATTTTTGAGGTTTCGTTTTGAGATAAAAGGAATAAAAAGTTATATCAAATTGATAAGTAGTATATAGTGAATATTTGGTTTATTTACATTTCAGCGTGTCATGATAAATCGTGTATATTGAGAATTAAATAGGATATATACGCTTAATAATGTTGTATGACTGCAATAGGCGCCATATGAATTGAATTGAATTTTATGCATAGAAAAAAATCGAAGATTGAAGACAGTCTTCATTCAAATATTGGTGATGATTCGCTAAACTGATTTTGATCGAAGAAACGTCTATCCTTCTGCGACTGTTTATCACATCAAATATACTGGCAGATCAAGAGAGAGAGAGTCACGAGAGTGCATAGAGTAATCGTCAATAATCTCTATATCGTATTTAATTTCAGATTTAACTTTTATCAACTCTGAATCTGATAGTCAGTTTGTTCATTTAAATCCACAGATGATACCCCTCCCGTTACAGAAGCGCCACCCATAACGCGTAAGTTGTGAACAAACACTGATAAATCGTGTATATATATATATATATATTAAAATTATTTATTTATTTATCTATTTATTCACGGTTAAAACTCACAATCAGTCGAAACTGCTTTTCAGCAAGTCCGTGACAGAGATAATATTCAGGTAAAAGTGAGACAATACTGTTACTGATATTTACAAAATATTTACAAAACATTAAATATAACACAGTAAATGAAACATAGGATTTTAAACAAAGAAATAAAACTGTATCAAACCAATTTTTAAAGAGAATTATGAGAACTCTCTGAGCCCCCACCCCCACCCCAGCAGATGTGTCAGAAATCTATGGAATTAACTGATCTAATGAATAAAGTAAACTGATCTAATTGACGAGTACTTACATGGAAAAGAATTGAACAATTGATTACCTGTATAAAGACCACCGTCTCTTAAAAAAATGTTTTTGGTTTGTCAAGAATAATCTTACAATGATAGTTAAGAGTGGGAATATTTTCTTTTCTTGATACTAATTCTGGAACATAGAGAAGGTCTAAATAGCAAAGTGCAATAGTCTAAAAATAAAAGAATAAAATTGTGTTCTGGATGCTGTGTATATTTTGCAACCTTCTTGTGTCGGTTTTAATTTGTTCAAATTCGAATTGCAAGGAAGAAAACTGTGCATGTAAGAATCACGGTCTGGCTAACAACTAGAACACAGTAAGTGGACTTGGCAACATAAATATGAAGACCCAGTCAGTAGGATGTCTCCAGATAGTATAGTTTTTCCTCAAAGTTTTTCAAATCTCGACCAACACAATTTTGTACTAAAGTTTTTTTTTTTAATGATGATATGCATTCAATATGTCAATGGTTGCAAGAGCGTGGTGAGCCAAGTACGCTTATATGATATCATGATTAATTAAATCCAGTTGACTACTGAATTACGTCATTCCCATAAACCCAGTTTACAGGAGCCCCCCCCCCCCTCCCCCAAATCCCGTAGGCAATCGGTAAATAACAGTTCATCACATCATACAGTGATTATATTGTAATATTTTTATTTGCTCAGTACCTCCCAGCGACCGTTGTGGAACCGGTTGGGTATACGATTCCGCTAGCAATAACTGCTTCAAATATTCGACTGACCAGTTGACATGGCCCATGGCAAATGACCAATGCCTTTTAGAGGGTGGCCATCTGACTAGTATTACAAACCCGGCTGAATCTGAATTTCATCGTAGTAAGTATATTCGAAGACATATTTATATCTGGTCTGTTTTCTATGAACATACCTGCAAGGAAAGCTTATGATAGAAACTGATTTGTAGAGTCGTGTATCTAACAAGGAGGTGAGTAATCTCAAACAATTCAAGGTAGATCTTTTCCGAAGCTTACATTTCCTCCTTTATTAGTAAGCTATATATACATGAAATAAATAGGGTTAGCCTAATGGGACTTGTAAAATTTGATTTTGCTGATATTGCTGATTTTGCTGCTTTTGTTTATAGTATAATTGTTATCATTATCATTATTCCCATTGTTATTATCATTATAATCTTGTTACCAACAGTGTCTGTGCAGTACTATAAAGTGACATACAACATATGGTCATTTTGGATTGGCCTTCACGATGCTAATATGGAGGATGGCTACGTTTGGAGCGACGGGGCCCCGGTCTCTTATCTAAACTGGGACGACGGTAGGAAATGAAAGTTTTTTAAGGGGAGGGACAGAAGCGTATCCAAATCTTGGCTGGGGGGGGGGGAACATTGTCAGCATGCGATAATTCATGGCAAAAATGAACCTTTTAGGCCCCTCTTTAGGAAAGCGCAGTATATTTGAGCGTTTTTAAAAGTATTTTTACATTCATTGATTTCCAACTGGCTCCCTTATTTTTTTGCCCATGTACCGGCAAATATTATTGCTCCCCTAGGTCCTCAGAAAGCTGGGGTAGGGGGAGGGGGGGGGGGGTTAGATTTTGAAAATCAATGTCACTCAAATTAGTAACGAAGGTTGGTAAATTATGCTCATCTGATAATACTACTTTTTATTTGAGTAAGGTGTAAGCATGTTGGTACCTTCCAAACAGGACAGGATTAAAAGGTCGCTCGTGGCATTGCAGATTGCACTTCAGCTTGCATTCTGTAATCATGGTTATGGTATCGAATGACAAGAGTAATAGTTATGAATGCATTAAAATTATTTAGTTATTTGCCATTATCATAATCACTATCATAATCATTGAGACATTATTTATTTCATCTTAAGTGGGTTTTTTTTCTTCCTTTCCTTTGATTTGTTTCCAGGGGAACCAAACGATGCGTTTACCGGTGAAGACTATGTTGAGATTCTCTGCCATAATGGGAAATGGAATGACCTACACGGCGATGTAGAAATAGGATATTCATGCAAGAGGAACAGTAAGCCACTACTGGAGACTATTTTCTTATTGTATTGGTTTTTGTATACAAATATTATTCAAACTCTCCGTGAACGATCCAGTCATACCGTAAAACCGTGTCCAAAGCAATTGGTAAACGACTGAATCTTATCATGAAGAGGCAGTGTAATAATTTGCTTGTGCTGATCTCGCCGGTGAGTTTCCTAGGAAGGATGAGCAAGTTGGTTGTCATATCGATTATTTCCAAGATCAAAACACTATTATTCTTCTACAGGGCGGTCCTGGAAGAATGGAAGACCTGAGATCTGCAATTTGAAGGACATCACTGACACAATTCTATTTTATGAGTTTTGTTCTATTGAGTAGAAAATTCTTTTCTGATTTAATGATATCCAGATCATGAAATTTGGGTGAGCCTAATTATTTTATTATATTTTTGTGAGCAAATGTCATTTTCAAAATTTGCCCCCTTTGTAACTACATGCAGTCATGCTTGAAACGGCTAGAAAATTGCATGGGACAGCTTCTCGATTCTGTCAGCTTTGTTCGCCAGTGTAACGAGAACACCATCATAAAGGAAAATGAGGAGCCATTTTGAGAAAATTTGTTGTTGCTTCAAGCACGACAGAGGCTGTAAAAGGAGCCAATTTTGAGAAAGACACCGTCTCCCGAAATAGCAATAGAATCAAGACCCCTTACCAAAAATTTATGGTCTTGGTGTCATTTTACCTGGAAAAGAATTTTTCTATCCAATGATCTTAAGTATTGCACTCTTTTTGAGCCACCCTCGATAGTACAAAATCAGACTCTCCTGTTAATTTCTTGACAATTATTCTCACAAAAGTAATAGCTTTTTATGGGGTTGTCCACACCATTTAAACAATGTTATTTCATCTTTCCTTACCATGTTAAATTTCCTTTCAGGTTTAATTACGAATCAGTATAAGGTTTTCCCCAACAGTCGGTTGGATACCTCGGTGGAGACCCCAATCTCCAATCTATGGCCCGAGGAATGTGCTCTTAGCTGTTACAGTGCCGGCGAAAGTTGCAGGTCTTTCAACTACTACCGAAAGACACGGACGTGTTCGCTCTTTGCCATCGATCAGTACTCGGGTTCAGTAGACCTTGTACCGGAGTTTGAAGATCCATACGATTACTACGAAAGAGGTAGGCCTGTCGAGTCTTTATCATAAGAGGTCCTGGCAGTATGAAAACTGAAGCCTACAATTCAAAATGTTCCTTATCACCAATTTGAAGTGGAAGTCATAATTCCATACTAAAAAGAATCTTTAAGACTAGAAAAAATTGGGAAATCGGGCTTCCGAATATTTGTGCAAGCAGAAAATTTATACTTACAAGCAGATTTCAATTTTGGGGCAGAAATTGTTATGATATATTCATAAAATGTAAATTATTGAAATGATTCACTGAAAATTGTTTGCTCGATAATACCATCATTTCATATGCTGTTTATAAAAAAAAAACATGATTCAGAGACACTGGCTCTGTAAGTCATCTTATGGATCTCACTTTATTGAGCGAAAGAGACATCGCGCGGGATGAAATCTTTGAGATGTTATATATGAGTATAAGCTACATGAAATTGGCAGTTAAGTCTTCCTGTTTATAGATTTTTCATGCATACATACTTAATCTTGAATTGATATTGAATCTTATTCATCCATCATTTTGAGTCATCCATTTCCTCATCAATTTAGATTTCACCGGTCCATCGATCAAACGTGCCAACAACCATCGACCCCTCCTATGGTTTGTGGTCAAGGCGAGACTGGTTATCGCAGCTACTGCTATACTTTGGTTACTTCGGTGGCGTCTTTTAACGATATGCAGAACATCTGCGAGCTCAGAAGCTCTAACTTGGTCTCCATCGCTGACAACAGCGAAATGAACTTCGTCATCAGCTTTATGCAGACTGGTAAGATAAAAAAATATCTGTGAGAGATCTTTGCAAAGTAATAATAAGGTCGTAACCAGTGCAATATGCAAGACCCTCTGTATATCAAAGGATTAGTCAGACGTTACAAATAATAATTACAACAACGATAGCGAAATATTTTTCTTTTACTCAAGTTGCAACGCTCAGGCACAGCTGCAGTTCTAATCAACGTACATGATCATACTCTCAGGTACACGCTACATCATAGGTGAAAATAATGAAAGCATCGTTATAGTTACAGGTGAGGTCTGGCCATCCCTTTTGTTGTACGTGGCAATACGCTTAAGGAGTAATAAATACGTCACCAGATTTTTTAAAGATGTTCGAAAATTCTGCTTTCTGATCAAGACAAATTGAACTCACTGCTTGGTATTAGTTCTCTTCAAAATAGCTTTAAGATGATTTTAGAACGAGTTTTTCTTATCATTTCATTAACACATTCTAGAAACGTTGTTCAAGCAAGAAGATATCCCCAATATAATTTCAAACTTTCTTGTGACCCGCAGGCAACACCGCGACGACTACGATGAGTACTGCATGGTTAGGTCTGTCTGACATGGCAAAGGAGGCTGTGTACGCCTGGACCGATGGCAGTGAGGTGACCTACACAAATTGGGCTGCTGGACAGCCTAAGAACAGCGCCAGTGATGAAGACTGTGTCGCCCATAGTATCAGTGTAAGTATCGGAATGACATGTGTTCATATGCAGAGCAAGAGAAAGGTGAAGACCTTTTTTTATTAAAAGAAATGAATCTAAACCACGTACAAGTAGGTTTGCTTGTTCCATCCACTGGGGAACGTTTGGGATTTTGCTGCTTTTATCCACAAGATAATCTCATATTTAGCACATGTCAAAAGTAAATACATTTTTTTTAAACAGTAGAGGTCCTATCTTAGCAGGTTTGATGATTGAAGTGTTCTATGAATGTCTTTATTTCAATTTTAGAAGACAAAGTACTTCCACCTGTACATTTTGAAAAATCTCCAGATCTCTTAACAGGAAATTTACCCTTTTCGTGCATTTATTCTTTTCCATTTATGGTCTCCACCGTACTCTGTGTAGCATTACTGTAGAACAAAACTTGCCAATTTTGGATTATACGTGTCAGAAATATATCAAATGATCAACAAACATGCTTAAATTTCTAGATGAATGGATGGCTTGATGAGTCCTGCACTGGAACTCAACACTACGGCATCTGTAAGAGACCAAAACGAACGAGTAATGTTGTAGCACCGTCAACGGAAGGTTGTCCAACAGTAAGTGAAATAATAAACAAAACTCAACATGGAGGTTAATGAGCATGCTGGTATTGTATCACCTCGCTTACTAGGCGTAACACAACAGCAAGAGAAAAAGTATGGCTTCATGGGAAATAAAGGGTCAGAAACGATTTGATTTTTCTTTTGTCAAATTCTAATATCACGCATTGGAGAGAGGCATGAAAGCGTGTCAACACTCACGCTGATAGGTTGGCATCTACCCTAGATATAGTCAGTCCTTTTGAACTTTACTATGTCCTAAATGTGTAATGCATGTTTGTTTATAGGGATGGTTGAAGTACATGTCGTCTTGTTACCAGCTGGTTACTAGTAAGAAAACATGGACTGACGCAAGGACGGACTGTCTGAATAAGAATGGTTGGCTTACCATCATCAATTCCAAGTAAGTCCTTTTTTATTTTCATTATTCTATATTCACGCAACACACACACACATCCACACAACCGCACATATGTGCAAACATCATTATTCGTATGGTGAAAGTAGGTGAGTAACACACACAATCAACGCACACTCGCTCCACACCAACCCCCCCCCCCCCCCCCCACAATACCCCCTTGCTTTAATAGTTGCGCTAGTATCATTGAGCGCAGTGCGCGAGCGCTGTTATGATGGATATACTTCAGTAAATTATATCTCTTTCTGAGGAAGGCCTTAGCGAGATTTCGAGAAGTCGAACTACTTCTCACAAAGAATTTTCTAATTTATTTCCTCGTCTCATACTTTCATTTTTAAACCAGAATTGTATATATATATATATATATATATATATATATATATATATATATATAATTATTATACATATGATAATTACATTTATTTATTGGGTTACACCTAAAGTACAAGACACTGTGATTCTTCAACAATGGAGACATTTTTTCCAAAGTAATATTTGTGTTTTCGCAAAAATTAAGCTCATCGCTTGTCCTATTATTACATATGGCGTTACACTAGCGGCACCCCCCTTTGTTTACCTAATTTTCTCTCCCCCATTCCTTTTCTACTACTTTACTTTAAACTATCATTATTTCCTTTTCCTCCTTCCCCTTTCTTCATTTTTGGTCCCATTATCACTCTTCCCTCCTTTTTTATTTTTTACATAGAATGATTGCCCCAAAGCAGACGATAGTGGTCATTTTTGTCTAGCAATATCCCTTCTTTTTTATGTTCCTTTTCAGGTACGAACAGGCTTATCTAGCTTCCCTAATGGGAGCCATTTATACCTACTCTGGGGACTACTGGATCGGTTTAAGTGATACGGATATTCCGGGTACTTACCTTTGGGTTGACGGCTCTTATCCGATACTTTCCGCTTGGGCACCAAGCCAACCGGGTAAGGGTTGCCATGATGCTAAATTTTGCTTAAATTAGGAATATGAGTAAGCGTATGCCTAATTAACGGAGGAATTGCTGAAAAGGGGTGAGGGATGGATTTTTTGTTTACTGAATGAGAATACCTTTTAGACTAATTTTCCTGTGCTTAACGTGAATGACAGTGAAAACAAGCGCACTAAATCTTTGGTGTGCTTTTTGTCTGTGAACATGCATTGTAATTAGACATTTTAAATAAAACAATCATGACATTTACTCTATTTCTATGCAATTGTTGATCGAAAGTCAACATGTGTTTCTAGTTTATCTGACAACCGTGTTTTTCTTGATATTGAAATTAATCCAATATTTCTCCCTACCAGACAACTTTTTGGGGTGACTGCGTGGCTTTGATAAGTGCGATTGACGGAGTTGGTGGAAACACGGCGGGTCTATGGTTTGACGAGCGATGTACTGTAGCACATAATTACATCTGTGAGAGGCCAGTGGATGGTACCACCGATATACCCTACACAAAAGCCCCCGTCACCGAACCGTCTAATGTAGGATGTACTGGCGAGAACGTCATAGGTTACGGATCGTATTGTTACACCGTAAGTTCGTTTTTACTCATCAAGGGGTACTAATCACCGAAAGATAATTTGCTCTGAATGTTATAGGTTGCATGTCGCCATTCACTGGATCAAAAATATAACTTTAATAGATAATAATACTGGTTTATAAACACTTTCAATAACCGTAAAGCAGATCCCCTGGGCCGCAGCCAGAACAGCGTGTCAGATAATGGGAGGTGACCTAGCGAGCTTCCAAAGCAAAGAAGAGGAGGCCTACATAGTTAGTCGTTACACACCAAAGTAAGCCACAAAGTAACTTAACTTCAAAGAGAAGTTAAGTTCTGGTAAATATTTTCTCATGTCAATTAGGAGAACATCATAGTAGAAAAATCGCTTAAAATTCTTGCTTTTTGATGCACTCACATTTCAAATATTACAAGGAAATTTTGGAAAAAAACTTACATCATTGTTCAATAATAATATTTTCTCTCAAAAAATTACACCGTAAGTTCATTTTTACTCATCAAGGGGTACTAATCACCGAAAGATAATTTGCTCTGAATGTTATAGTTTGCATGTCGCCATTCACTGGATCAAAAATATAACTTTAATAGATAATAATACTGGTTTATAAACACTTTCAATAACCGTAAAAGCGGCTTGCGAGTAGACTATTCGACTTACCTCACAGCGCTGTAAAGAAAATAACCTGCACGGAACCCAGGTGTTGGTTCCCTTTAAGCTATCCCTTATTTTCCTAATGTCAATTAAATTGGCACTCATACCTGTTACAATTTTCTAAAGTCGATTTTCTACAATTTAGCTGTTCATTAGTTGTTTTAGGTGATAAAAGCCCTTAATATGTCCATTAATGGACGTGTGGAACCCTGGTGTGGAACCCTGGTGAGGAACACGAGTTTTAAAATGCATCACGCTCTTAGCCTGTGCTAATAAACTACCATTCGGTGATTGTGTCCTGAGCATTATTTTCTTAATATTTCGTTGTGTGCACTAGCCTTTTGAGTTGGGACCAGTTGAGCAGATCCCCTGGGCCGCAGCCAGAACAGCGTGTCAGATAATGGGAGGTGACCTAGCGAGCTTCCAAGGCAAAGAAGAGGAGGCCTACATAGTTAGTCGTTACACACCAAAGTAAGCCACAAAGTAACTTAACTTCAAAGAGAAGTTAAGTTCTGGTAAATATGAAAGCTTTCTCATGTCAATTAGGAAAACATCATAGTAGAAAAATCGCTTTAAATTCTTGCTTTTTGATGCACTCACATTTCAAATATTACAAGGAAATTTTGGAAAAAAAACTTACATCATTGTTCAATAATAATATTTTGTCTCAAAAATTACATAAAAATTACAAATTCAATTTTTTTCACTAAAATCAGAACAGAATTTTTTTTATAGGTCTAAATGGCTCAACTGTGATTCCACTAATGTGCACGGACTATTCTAATTTTCAACTCTTACATAGTTCATGGGAATTATGAAAATGTATGGGATATGTATTAGCAGATACGGATGAAAACGACTGATAGCAACAAAAATATTTGAACATTGAGTTGGTAATCATGAATTCAACACATACTTGCCTAGAATAAGATGAGATTCCAAGTGCATGAGGGCAATAATGTTGTTGGTTTAGCTTATTTCTAGTACAGTTGCGGGTATACATTTTAGCACAGTTCAATTTGAGTACAGTTTCTTGTACCATGTAATATTCCGAATCAATATCATTATTCCAGGATTTTCTAAGGCTTTTGACGTTTCGACCATAACAAAAACTATGAAAGTGCATTTAAAATAACACATGTGAGATGGAAAGGAACACTGGTAAAATGAACAGAAAACAAATGATAAAAAAACCCTGAAATCCCTTCACTAATATAGAGCTCGTCAGAAAAATGACCTTAAGCAAAGCGAGCTGAATTTTTAAATAAATATTTTCAGACGTCATCTAACATTCACCTGTTTCCTTGCAATGAAGGCACATTGATCACTCCTTGAAACAGATTTGAATACAGTAAATATGAAAACGCTTTGTTTATGTCCACTGAAAATCGCCTCAAATTCATATGGAATGAAAAATATACAGAGTATGGGTACATAATCTGTAATTTACATTTTACCAAATAAGGATAAAATGGATTCGGAGTACTTCAGTATGTCTTGACTCCATTGTGATACACTTATTTGCGTTACGAGCGTGTATTATGTATAACATTATGTACATGTTGTAAGAACTCGATTGCACTGTTCAATCTAATACCTGCAACATTGACATGGACTGTTGGTCTAGACTTTCCTTTAGTCATCAATATTCAATGTTACGCATTTTCTTAACTGCAGTGATCCAGAGACTGCTAACTATGGATTTTGGCTTGGAATAAATGATATTACACGAGAAGGAGGTGAGTATAGCCCAAAGACCAACAACCCACGAGACCGATGGTCGGAAATATCGACCGCCCACAAAGCCTAAAGTCCAGAGACTGACAACCCTCTATACCCAAAGGCCAAGACAAAGACAAGTCGGCCTCGTGAGCTTTGTAACAACTTCTTCAGAGGGTCCAAGAGGCCGACAGCACATGAGGCCTTTAATTCCTTTCGTTTCAAATGTATTTTATTGTTTCTTCTCACAGTTTTTCATCTTTCCGTATTGCCTTGTGTATTATGTCTTGACTATTTTCAAACGTCTATTTCCTCCCTTCAATGTACTTCCATTTCCTTCTCTCATCTTCTTCGATATGTTTTGAATTAGGCCTATGTATTCCATTACTTTTCTTTGCTATTCTTATTTCATTTCATAGTTACATCTTGTCCTAGGAAGTCATCTGTCATCTCCCCTATTTTTCCTTCCGTATTTCTTGCATCTCCTGATCTCATAGGCTGTCGGCCTTGTGACCTGTCTGTCTACACATGTTTTATCATGATTATCTCGCTCATTGATGCATAAGTTGTTTCATTTTTGCTCATACCGAAAGCATGAATAGGACTGAAGATAAAATGAAATCAATCATATATTCATGTTTAAACAAATTTCAAGATTCTGAATTAACTTTAACCTAGACCATTCATTTTGTCCATGTGCGAGGATGTAATGCTTAGAAATTTGACCTTATTTCTCATTTCCACAGCATGCCTACTAGTGCTAGTGCTATTTAAGCGAGGACAGTGAACAAAAAAAAAAAGGTTCCTGAGAACAATGCTCCTCGGATGTCAAACAATAGATTTAAGCCTTATTCCTCAGCCTTCCGAGGGTAGGAGAATGGAGGAACATAGCTGTCCTTGGGCGTAGGCTATGTACAATTGTGTGAAGGTGTTTGGGTGAGGGAGGGTGTGTGTGTGTGTACGCAATAAAGAGAGAGAGAGAGAGATTTTTATGAAAGATATTCGAATCGCTTATGTGCTATTGGCCTGTGGAATACCTTTTGGAAAACCAGGAGAGTACCCCGGGGGGGGGGGGGGGGGGGGGGGCGGGGGCACTCAGTATATAATGCGTGGTGGGTATGTGCCGCGGAGAAGACCCTCATTTTTACACTCAAATTTCCGTTCCAAAGCATAGCATTTTTATCTTATTGAGAAAAAGAAAAAAGGAAAGCCGTTCCAAAGCATAGCATTTTCTTCTTATCGAGAAAAAAGAAGAAAGAATCCGTTCAAAAGCTTCGCATATTTTTCGTTACGCCGATCCGACCGCATTGATCCGCTGCAGTGAGCTGCATTTTTGGTGAAAAGCGGCCCGCAGAGCGCTATCGCTGTACTGTCCGACCATTGTCTCTGCGCGAGCGTACCCTGTGCCCGCGCGCGTGTTTTTTTTACCGTACCGCTAACGCGTCAGATTCTCTCATTTAATGCCGCAGAGCGTCTTGAGCAGAGGCCATTATCGCTTTCGGTCATAGAGTTATATAAACCTAAACACGTATTTAACTCTATGCTTTCGGTACGCAAAAAAGTGCAATACCACGAAAGTTGTGCAATAATTGTGCAATACGCATGCGCGTGGACTTTGCCTCGTTAGTGATTGCAGTCACTATATAGACATGAGTACACACATATACATCGAGGTTTTTACCCGACTGCTAAGAAACCACAAGTGCCTGTGAGCAAGCAACCAGGCCGGGGACCGACGGCTTAAGGTCCTCTCCGAAGGACCTGATAATGAGGATAAATTGGGGTATATTGTAATGGTAGTTTATGGCAACAAGCCCTTCCCAACCTCCAAATTCGTGCAGATTTATTCTATGAATATACTTAGAAACAAAAACTAGTCTACGCTACGGTAAGAGTATAGGCTGCTATGCTGCATGTGTGATTTGTATAGCGCGCGCGCGAGCCAGATCGAGATAGCCGAGGCATTCGTAGACAGATAACGGCCTCCGCTCAAGTCGCTCTTTGGCATTAAATTAGAGAATATGACGCGTTAGCGGTACGGTAAAAAAACACGCTGCCCGCGCCGCCGGGCTAGCTGCATGCACGTATGCCCGTTCCATAGGGATACATACGCACTCACACGTAGGCGAACCGTTCCAAAGACCCCCGTTTTCACAAACATTTGTAGTTCCGAAGCCCGTTCCGAAGACCCTCCTTTTCACAATAGGCCCGTTCCAAAGCCCCCGTGTTTTGTCTCGCACGCGGCACATACCTACCACTTTGGGGGTCGAGTGCCCCCCCCCCCCCCCCGGGACCCGGGGGAGAGTTCCTCAGCCATCTATTGGCATTTGTTCAGTGTACACTTACGTTTACAGTATATTCCAAGCAATGTATCAGTCAGGGAGTCGATCCATGGTGAATAAATAGATGAAGTTAATCACATTTTTTTCTCGCATGACATGAAAGGTTGGGAGTGGAGTGACGGTTCGGCGGTGATCTATGTCAACTGGGAAGCAGGCGAGCCCAGTGAACATACTACCACGGAGGACTGCGGTGAGATGTTCTTCACAGAACGAGGATGGAACGATCTTTCTTGCTCCGCCACTAGGAGCTATCTCTGCAAAACACCCAAACGTGAGCATAAAACACAAAGCAACATCCCAAAATTAAACCTGGCTAAACTTTATTTATAGTCCTCCAATTCATGGAGAGCCAATGCTAATTTTAACCTTTTAATCTCCATTTCAGTTACTGTAACCAAGCCTAGTTTCCACTGTTCAACCTCAGTTTTGATAAATATTATCAATATTTATGATATAAATTGATAAATAAATGATATATAAACTGTAATCCTATCTCATTAATTCAATTCATTTGAACGTGACGACAGATTAGAAAGTTATTTTACTAGTGAGAGGCTTTGTAATGTATACTTATTCAGTTACAGCTTTGACTTACAGTTACAGCTTTGACGTTACGTGTAGTCGATGAAGAGGTGGACAACAGGCACTCCAAAATTGATAGAATTTACTCTACGCACTCAGGCGGGGGTTAAACCTCGCCCTAAGTTAGGCAAATTTCGAGAATACAGGCCTCATGATACGACTAAAGCATGTAAAGAGATGGATCGTCAAGCACAATGGATGTTGTAATAAAGAATGCCATCTTAAATAAGAGTTAAGAGAAGCTATTAAAAGAAGGATGCAATTGATGAAAAAATATATCTCAAAATGTTATATTGAAAAGGACTAAAGTGCTCTGGCAGTGCTGATTATGAAAAGAAACCAAGAAAATTATTAAGTAAGAGTGGTACTCGGATAAAGCGAAATCGACAATCATATTGTTTGTTTATTTTGGAGTAGGTTTTTTTTTTTTTTTTTTTTGGTCTTTGGTATGATTAAAGGGAGGATGAAGACAGGAAATAATTCTAAATATCAACAGGTTATGTAGATGAAGAAAGGGATTAATACACGGTAAGAGTGGGATGAAATAGAGGGGAAAATGAAATGTATATGATTATTTCATTCCATGAGAAGTTATCTTATTTCGAGGAAAAGATACATAAAGGCGAAAAAATACTCTTTTTTGAGGTTGAGGAGGGTGCCAGCGGGGAGACCCTGATATATATATATATATATATATTATATTTGGTCTTTAATTTGATCGTAAATACGTTTCTTATGTATATTCTATTTCCTTCACAGAGATTGAGAAACCCTCAACAATTCCACCAAGTAAGTTTTGTTTGCATTCTCATTTTTACTGGGTTTGTCAAAATTAAAATTTTAGATCTAAAACCTGTCCAGCGGGCTCATAATGGGCTATTATTCAGCTAAAACAACTTCATGAATTTCTTGAAAAAAAAATCATTGATTTTTAAATACTGTAGATGTATGACTGTTTATAACACCATGAAATCACCATGTCATCTAGTTGTAATTGTTGTCATGGTTGTACTTCGTATTGCTGTTTTATATAAACATTGTATTTGAAAATGTGGAAGAGCACTGGCGTAAATCCGGGGGGGGGGGGAAGCGGGTATGATATCTCCCCACTTTTTATAGAGGAGGATGGCGTGTGCAGATATACCCCTACACACTTTTTAAAGAGATAATATTTAAATCAATCATTTGTTGAAATTTACGATAAATATATCATAAACGACGGTTATAGTAATAAAACTTCTGTTTGAAATTTTACTAAAACTAGAGATAAGATGGGAGAGTGTGTGCGTGTGTGTGTGTATTCAGGTGGGTGAGAGGGTGTTTGTGTGTGTGTGTGTGTGTGTGTGAGTGTACTCGTATGTGAGTTCGCTCTAGAAATTTCAGCCAAAAAATTCGATCATCCCCTCACCCATCGAGACGGATTTACGCCGGTGTTGTAAAGGGACGAGTGTTATTTTCTAATCCCAATTTGCCAACTTTTGTTACACATATAAGCCAACGCATATAATTTTTTTTCAGTAGTTGTTGATGAATTAATAATTTAAATAAATCAGCTAAACATGGCAAATATCTCTAAGTAAAAAATAAACATAATAAAGGTGTAGTAAATGTAGTAAATGTAATCTTGTCAAAAAATTAACTAGAATGGTCAAAAACACTGTTAAAATTTCTTCCTGTTCTTCTTTCTGTTATTATGAATATTCTTCTTCTTATCATTAATCATTGCTATCATCAGTATTATTATGATAATTATCATCAAAAACAATCCTTGTAATCACGAGTATTAGAACTGTTGAACCTACATTGCATCCAAACATACATGGTACCATTTTTATTTCTCTTCTATCATGTCACTTTGTCCAGTTGGAGTGTGCCCCACCGATTCCGATTGGCAGTATTTCCCGCCCTATTGTTATTACTTCAGTGACTTTGCTGGCAACAACGATAGGTTGAGTTGGTCCCAGGCTGAAGATTTCTGCAACCAAAGAGGAGGTCACCTGACATCAATAACAAGTAGCGTTGAAAATCAAGCGCTGGTTCAAATGGTGTGTATGCATGAGCATCGGTCTATCCAGTTTTTCCTTTTTCTCCTGGGAGAGAGGGGTTAGGGAGGAGGAGGTTTCTTGTTCAGTGACGCATTTCATTAGGTTTTTTTTGTTTTTCTCTCATGTTTGCCATCAATTTCAAGTGAAACGAAAAGATATCTTCCTATCATCTCCTTGGTTTACGTCACAATGTACAAAATCGACAAGACTGGCCGGGCCGCGGCCGGGAGGATGGGGGGCGGGGGGGGGGGGGGGGGGGGGGGGGGGGGATTTGAAGTACATGTCTAATGTGCGTTAGGAAAAATGTGGATGATGTTCAGCACTATTGCTAGTATTGCTGAAAATTACGAAACTACGAAAATTAGAAAGTTACGAATCTCTTTTTCACTTTGTACACGTGCCCACAAAAGGTTTGAATTTTGAAATAATTTTCTCTGGTCATTATGTATTACAGTCGTAAAGAAATCGTTTGCCGAATAGGTGTCAGATGTCTATCTCCCATAGATTGATTACTTTCTTTGAAATATAGAACACAACCTGGAAGTAATTACTTTATTGTTCACATAAACTTTTTTTTCCTCGTACAGGCCCCTATTATTGGTGTAAATTACTGGATTGGCCTTTATCAAGAAGTTGCTACAGGCGGATTCATGTAATAGACCATTCTCATTTTCAATTTTTTATACAGGCCGTGATATTATTTTGTAAAAGTTCATATCAACCATAGATGCACGGCTCATTTTGGAATTATTCAGTTTTCAGCAGCTGTTCACCTTCACAATATCCAGTTTCCGAAGCAAATATATGTTATGCTTGTTTCCCTAATATTAAATTTTGACTTAAACGAAATGGCATTCATTACTGTTCAACAGTGCATGTACCTTATTCCAATAATTATTTGAATAATGTGTTGAATCATTTTTTAGTTATTTCGGTGAACAAAGATCAAACTTTTGACTAAATTGTGCATTAATTCAATATTTCAAAGTCCGTTTTTTTTTCTTAGAGAAAACACATTAAACAAAAAGCAAAGAAATTAGAGGGGAAAATGTAACTTCCTTTTTATTAATTTTTACCAAATTATGCTATACATGCATAAATTTATGCGATAGGAAATGAGAGAATAATAGTAGCGTAGCTTCAACCACTTCCTGTCCTATCAATGAGAGTTGCCAAAAGCAATTGTATATGTTATATAAACTAAACTGAATTTGAATTCGAATGATAGATGGTCTGACGGCAGTGCATACACTTTCGAAAACTGGGACCGAGGAGAACCGAATAACCACAACGGGGAAGAACTGTGCGGAGAGTTATATCGCTACAATGGTGAGATGAATTATTGTGTTTCGTCATTGCAGTAGTTCCAGATAATGACGTTTCAAAAGCATTGTAGCAATGTGGTCGTCAGACGTCAGTTTGTGTTGCTTCGCTACTTTGATAATTAAAAAAAGTGGCAAATGACATGATAGATCTATCAAAAAATCTTATGATTCTTTAAGCATGAAATTAGTAATTCATGTTGCATTGCTTCTATCTGTGCCTCTCCTCGCATCTTATATTCTCTCCATGCACCTCTGTTCCTTTGGTTTTTTCCCAATATTTGGTCCATTTTATTTCTCTCTCTCTCTCTTATCCTTTGTTCCTTTCTTTCTTGAGTCTATTTATAAAAATGCAGTCTGTAATAAGTATAACAATATAAAGAAATGGGTGTTATGACATGAAATCTTTGGTCCAAATGTTAATGTGTTAGATGTGTATCCGAATGTCAATTTGAAAGATGATGCATCCGAGAAACTGAAGAGAAAAAAACAACGAAAGGAAAAGTGACAAGACTAAAAACTGAATGAAATGGACATCCCCTGATATCATTCTGATTCTTCATTTTTCTGATTAACATCAGTGTTTCATATCTCTCCTAGGTCTGCAAGAAAATGGCGTTTGGAATGACGCACCTTGTGGTGTTAATACTCCCTTCATATGCAAAAGGATGGAAGATTCTGTTAACCCAATAACACAACAACCTACCGAAACTCCGACTGGGGGATGCACTGATGGCTACTTTAAATACTTCAATAGGTAATGCATATAATATATGCTTACATTTCATTATTATGTATCATTGGCTGAAAGGATATAATGGCGGGTTGGTCATATCTTAATCCATTCGCAATACATTGATGCAACAGACCTCTGAAGGTGGACGTCATAATTCATATCGATTTGTGTGAGATAGTTTAGTTGACATGAGACAGTCCGGAATAAAATGGTGGAATGAATTATTTATGAAGAGAACATTAGGCCTTGATTCCACAAGGTAGGCAGTGTTCCATTTGCTCATACAAAGTATACATTATTCATATAATGTCTATGAAAAGGGTCGTTGGGATTCATAAATATGTTGAAAATATTTATTGGGAGTTTCATAAAAGCACTCCTAGCAGCTTTTTAGGTAACACAATTTCGACGTTCTCTTTTTTGTTTTTAGTTTTGTTTGAGTTCGTATTGTGTGCGATTGTGTGTGTGTTTGTGTTGGGGGGACTCCTTTAAATTTGCAGATTGATGAGGGATGTATAATATACCACAAATAAATTCTAATTATTTGGGGACAAGTAACCAACTTTTCTCGTCCCTTTCTTGGCTAAGATAACGATATGTGCCTTTTTGAAATGGACAGAGCTTAGAACCTCTCGTTTCATCTTGATTTGATTAAAAATCCAATCAAACCTATCAAATCGAATCTATGCATTCAATCGGCAGGTGTTACAGAATGGGAGGTTATGAAGAAGTCGATCGGTACAGCTGGCATGATGCTAGGACTGTTTGCCAAGGAGAAGGCGGGAATCTAGTCGGTATCCATAGCCAACAAGTTCAGTGTGAGTTTTGGAACTTTTCAGTGAAACGGCTGAATGAATAGGAAGGTCGAAGAGAATATGAATTTTCTTCATATCCATTTGGTATGAATGCGAAAAATTTAGGGTGTAATTTGTTTCGGAACAACAAATGAAAAGTGAATAACAATTTTGGATTTGCTTTAATCAGAAAATACATTTCGTGCCTGTGCAGAAAGAAATCAAGATGAAATAAAATGTACATAATATTCAAAAGATTTTCAACAACCGAGAACCCTGAAATAGGTGACCTTACAACGCTTTTGGAAATTTATGTATAATACGTTTTGTTGCTCAGTTTTCTTTTAACATTATTGTCTGCTTTTAATATTGACGTGTATGAATGATATCTGTAAATTGTCTTTAACACTGCTTCTTATCATAGATGATCTTAAAGCAATTATAGTTTAATCCTGGTTGTATCATATTTCATCCTTAGCCCTTCTGACGTCTATGCTCTTGGATATATCGGGAGATGTTTGGATTGGTTTTTCGGATCAAGGATCGAATGGCCAATATCACTGGACCGATGGAAAACCGGCTGTTTACACTAACTGGTTCCCCGGTGAACCGACTGGCCACATTTCCCTTCCCGGCGCAGTGAGTATCATAAGGAAAATGAGCAAATTTCAAAGTAATTTTAAAGGATGGAACGAAAAATAAAGATGTTTAAAAAAAACTTCACTGCAAAAGTAACAGCGTGTCTCATTTTCATCTTATTTTTTTCGTACTTCATTAATATTTTTGCATGTAAAAGGGAAAAGTAGTAGAAGAGAGAAACTGCAATATCCCAACATTTAGTGTTTTATTCTTATTTTTAAAAATATATGAAGTAGCATTCAAAGTATGTCTAACATATTTTTTTTCCATGACGTTCCGTGACTTGGATATTTCAGTCAATAATGAGTGATTCTTCTCCAAGTTATCATGTTTCGGACGTTGAAGTGAAGCAGCATGTGAAATTATATCCCTTTCTTGATCTTCACGTTGATAAATTTATTGTCAATTTGACTGTTATGAATGTCCTTTCTTATGATTCGGCTTATATTATTTTATATTTTTATGATTATTTTCCCAAGCCCGTTCGTAATTGCGTTGAGATGTTAAATGAACAGTGGTATGCAGGTATGTGGAGCGACTCTGAATGCGAGAATGCCATCGGCTACCTGTGTGAGAGAGACTTAGGTAAGAATCCATTCGAACAAGATAAAAAATACTTTCGAAAAAATCAAAAGCCCTGTCTATCACATATAGGAGTGTGCAGAGTTTACAATTGCTTATTACGTAATCCGAACATGATTGGTATGGGCTGTACAATAGGCTCCTGAAATTGCACTCGAGTTGAATTTCCGAAAGTAGTTTTTATCGTGTTTTTTTGGTACAATATCACGTGGATTAGGCAGTCAGAATGAGTAAGTCGTTGTTCCCTTGACTTGCAATACGGCCATTGACGACTAAACACGAGTTAGCAGAGAGCATGTATATAGACCAGAGGCATGTTAGAGTATCTGACTAGACATTTTACCACTTATCACTTATCACTTCTTAAATTCTAGTATATCATCACGTGACTGAACGAAAAGAAAAATACATTTCCCTAGGACCAATAATCAGTCGGTTTGGATCTGTTTGGGTCGCTTTGGAGTCTGTGTTCTGGTGTGCTTGAAACTATTATCATGCTTAGCTGAAAGAAAATTTGTATTATTTTCTCAAAATTAAACTAGATTTATTTTTACTCAAAATGAAGTAGTTAAAGACAAATCAACATTGTCGTATCTTAAGAAACGACAGCCCAACTAGGACAAACATATTGAACAAGAATATCAAATATGAAACACGTTGCACATTTGGGGACCTTTATTTAGTTCTTTTATTTTTACTTGTTTCATTATTTATGAGGATGTTTATGGCACGGTTTAGTTCCTATTCCTAAAGATGGTGAAACAAGAAGGGGTCACGCTCTCCCCTTGCTGGATGGCTAGGAAGTCAACGAATCATTCAGTTTTTGGTTTTATCATTCCTTAGAACCTAATGCTGCCGACAATCCACCGGAAGACACGTTCTGTGACGACCCAACTTACTACAAATACGGCGACTCTTGCTTCAAACTGGACACGACGAGGCGTACCTATGCAGGTGCCCAAGAGTTCTGCCAGAATGACGGTGGCAACCTGGCTAGTATCACTGACGCTCATTATGAAGCCTTCTTGGAGTACTTGCTGTTCTCAAGAGGTATATCTGATGCTTGGATCGGCATGCAGAATGTGGTAAGATGGCTTATCAACTTAGGCAATGCATTCCTTGATATGAAATAATTCATTGGTTTGAGATAAAATTATTTTAGCGTCAGCTGTCTTTTAGTGCGCCTATGCTGATCTGATGGACTAATGGGGTGTTGCAGGAAGGTTGCAATCAATTGCAAATAATTGCTAATTTTGAAACAACCATTCTGATTGGCTCAGGGTCTGCCCTTTTAAGAAGACATGCATGCAACAATGATTTTGATTGGCCAGTGACAATCAGTTGCAACTTGCAATCGATTGCAACTTTCTTGCAACACCCCATAAGACTGATACAACTCTGTGTAAATCAGTAGCTGAAGGAAACAAACATGGAATGATATCAACATTATTAACCCTGGCTTTATTTCTTTCGTATGTTATTTCCTCATTTTAGTCTGCTTACGCAATTTCAGTTTCAGTAGAATGATAATGGCAAAATGTTATGGAAGTGATCAGGCCCCTAAAGCTTTGTCCAGATCCATAAGAAGGCCGACTTTAGCACCCATTATTTTTTATCATTATTCATGATCAAAAATGAATAATAATTGTGTAAGATGCTTCCAACTAGTAGCATTTGTTTGTACGCGTTATGAAACATTACACGCATCAGCTTACCGCGTGCTGCTTTCCGTCTAGTAAATTTATTATATGTGTATGGAAGTGATATAGGCTATCCCAGCAGAAGAGCAGAACATTACGGAATAACTTTTAGACGGTAGAGGAGAATAACTTGAAGTCCTTTCTTGGGTAGAGGGTTTGCTTTCATTCTGTATTTTAATTTAGCATCTTAGTGCCTATGATTGGCATGATTAGCATGATTAGGCAACTAGTTTCTTTTTTCATGCAAGAATTTCACGCATGAGAATGCCATGGACAGAATGTGCTTAACTCTTGGAATGTCAGAAACACTCTTTCATGGGATTTGTGTGGAGATTCTGTGAAATAATCATCCTTGATATAATGAAAGTTGATTTGTAAAGAACCAAGGTCTATCTCCTACCATTATTCCTGTTAACCCTTTTCAGGATGGGCAGTATCAGTGGACTGATGGCTGGCCAGTACTTGTCTCGTTCTGGGGTGATGGTGAACCAAGTCAGAATGATGGAGAGGGGTGCGTCATCCTTACTGACGCACCTTCTTGGGATGATACCAGTTGTTCCGACCTTCACCCTACAATCTGCAGAACCACAACTGGTTAGTAATTACTACTGAATATTGAATGTTACGACAGAAATTGTATTAACATGAAAGATTTGCATACCCCATGGCTGAACATAACTAGCACTCTTTACGCCATCTTGCCAGTTGATATGTAAACTTTGTGAAGGAATACACAAAGGCATGATTATAACTTGTGATCAGCTTACATTTAAATGGGTCGTGTTATGGTCATTGTTGGTAAGAGAAACATCACGCAGCAGTTTATCCTATCATCTCTAGATCCGGTGCTCTTAAAATGGCGCTTGAACTGATTTTTTTTTTTTTTTTTTTTAGAATTGATGAAGCCAGTTCAGAAATTTCCAAAACAAGCTGCTCCATTTCTTGTGTCTTGGTATACGAACGTGGAATAATAATTGATGCAGTCATAATCATATTTATTCAAATCTTCGGTTTTTTAATTAATACATTAATAGAGTATGAATATTGTCACTGAAATGTGAACGTAAAGAAAGGTTAAACTAAAGGAGTATTTAAGGTAGTCTTTTTGATTTCTCATACTTGCAGCCTCACCACCTGACCCAGTGGAAGAGCTTCCCGGCTACTGCCCTAGTGATACCACAGCTTTTGGTGGTTACTGCTACCACGTTCCCAGTGGCTTGGAATTCACCGAGTGGTACACAGCTCGCTACCAATGCCAGCAGATGGGAGGTGACCTCGCCAGTATCCACAACAAGGAGGAGAACGAGTTCATTCGTGACCTCGTGCAAACATTTATTGGCATCAGGAATGTATGGATTGGCCTTCAGCGAGGAGCATCCGGTACTGTGCATACCAAATATATTTAACTCTCATTATGCAAAGGAGTAGAAATCGAACTTTTAAAGAGTCGTATCAGGGTAAACTTTCTTTGGAGTTCAGTTCCCTCCAAAGTATAGATAAATTCACTCTAAAATCAATTAAAGATTGGAAGATGGGATCCGTAATATGACAGCGACCCCCCCCCCCCCCTTTTCCAGGTGAATTTCAGCTTCTGTACCTTTAGATGGTATAAATGCCAGTAATGCTACTTCAGCAGTTGATGTGTAACTAGAACATGGCTGTCATACTTGTTAAGTTGAAATTACTCTTAGTGCAGAGCTGAATTGGGGTGAACACTGCCCCATGTATATGTCGGAAAACTGAGGCGGAATTGGCCAAGAACACTGAGTCGTTTGCCCAGCCAATACTTTGATAACATGAATACTGCACATGATTTGAGATCAGTATGTAAAATAGTTACTGAGGAGGTACTGCTGATAATTTCAAGATCACTTCTACTTATAGACTCCCAAACCAAGAAATAATTTTTTCCTTATAGACTCCCGCTGGGCATGAAATAAATTTTAGCCCAGAAATATGGGCTTTATTTTACAGGGATAGAAGACACGTCGTTGTCTAAAACAATGAAAAGTATGTCACTATATCACAATAATTTCTTTTTGTTCTCTCCAATTCTGCAGGAGGATTTACCCACTGGAATGATGGTACTCCTGTAGACTATATTAACTGGAATAATGGTGAACCTACCAACGATTGGAGAGGTAACCAGGAAGACTGTGTGGAAATCTACACCAATGACTTTGGCACTTGGAAAGATGAAGTCTGCGGCACTGGATCATCCTATATTTGCAAAATACCCAAATGTACGTCATATGTCTTCACAAGTAGCATTTCCTGCCGTTAAAATGATATTTTGTATTAACATTTGAGTAGATGTGTTTTTTCTGCAGTATTTTGCATTTGGGTTCATACTTTCGTAATTCTTTAATCATAGGCAGTTTATTTTGTAATTAATTTGCAAGAGCCATTACCGTCATCGTCTAGTTGGAAGCACCATTTTTTATTAGAGTATTTTAATATTAGCGAGGGTATTAAAAGTGATTATATTTATGATTGTCAACAAAGATGTTAATAACACTCTTCATTAATACCTTTATTTAAAAAAGCGTATAATTAAAAAGTTACTCGATTAATTTCTTGAATACTATTCTCTTGTTCTCTTCGCAGATGACAATAGCACAACTGGTTTGCCCGTAACAGGCAAGTATTTTTAGTCTTAGATTTTCAATAATTACAATTTAGAAATGAAAATTGAGTAGATGTGTTTTTTCTGCAGTATTTTGCATTTGGGTTCATACTTTCGTAATTCTTTAATCATAGGCAGTTTATTTTGTAATTAATTTGCAAGAGCCATTACCGTCATCGTCTAGTTGGAAGCACCATTTTTTATTAGAGTATTTTAATATTAGCGAGGGTATTAAAAGTGATTATATTTATGATTGTCGACAAAGATGTTAATAACACTCTTCATTAATACCTTTATTTAAAAAAGCGTATAATTAAAAAGTTACTCGATTAATTTCTTGAATACTATTCTCTTGTTCTCTTCGCAGATGACAGCACAACTGGTTTGCCCGTAAAAGGCAAGCATTTTTAGTCTTAGATTTTCAATAATTACAATTTAGAAATGAAAATTGAGTGTAAATATCAAATTGGAAGTGAATTTAAACTTTGAAAATGATATTGAAATTGAAAATGAATATTAATTGGTCTTCCAATAGGCGGTCTTTCTGGCGGAGCAATTGCCGGCATCGTCATCGCTTGCGTGCTGGTAGTCACCGTTATCCTTCTCATTATCGGCTACATGATGGGCATGCGTAGCGTCCCCAAACTCGGGTCGTCATCATCATCCAACACGCCATCAGCGAACAAAGACGCCTTCCCGTCAACGCCATCTGGGTTTGACAACGTCGTCTATACTCCCGACGCTGACAAAAAAACCATCCAGATGGATAAAGCTGCCGGGAGTATCGCCTAGTCTATCTCTAAGTTTAGATAAATTGTCACAGCTTTGTATGCTATATATTGTCAAATGAAATGTTTATCATACTGCGGTAAACTGCATGTCTTAAACAACCATCACAGTAAGAGTGTTTTAGATTCATGATACTTGTCGAATTCAGATCATGCAAACGCAATATTAAAGAAATTATGAAAAAAGGTGTATTTTTGAAGTGCATGATAATACTGCCCTACAGTGGCAAAGGAAGCGAGTGACACGTCAACCAAATTTGAGTTATTGATATTGAGGTCCATATGTGTTGAAATACTCTTTATCAATGACATGAGAAAGCTCGCTCACAAAATGTTTTACTCAACCTTCAATTTAATCAAAATTGTTAATCAAGTATACATGGAATACTAGTCATGGAATTTAAGTTCTTTATTTTTGTATTGTTTATTTTCATTTACATGGTAGAATATTGTTGATGAGAGTCACACAAATAAAAAAACACCCAAATGTTTAAATCATAATTTTATGTTAATATTTGTAAACAATGATTTTCATGGTATCTGATTTTTGCAAAATTTTAAATGGTATGATTTCATTGAATTTTACTCTTCTAAGCACTAAATATTGCCAAGTATACTACGTACCGAAATATTTTGAAAACTCTTAGTAGTATTAAGAAAGAGTCTTCTAGAAAAAAAAAATTGTTTTATTAGTGCTCAAAATGTTAAGGGAAACCAATCAGAGAAAATTACACGTTAAAGATGTTTATGTATTTTACGGTGCACGGTACTGGAAATAACAGTTGAACTGAAATACCACAAGACCTATGCAATTAACATTCATCCTCTTTTTTCCCCCAAGTTTGGTGTTGCACACTTAAAATTTGAGTGTAATGTTTAGTGTTCATTATGTGTGGTGAATTTACTCGCTAATAAAGAAGATATCGGATTATTTTCTACCATCCTCTTCTATCCATTCTGCATTAAATAATTTAGAAGGGGAAAATTGATGATAAACTGTAAGATAGATGATCACAGTACAGTTGTTAGGTTTTTTTCATGGTATAATGAAAGGATGATTGTTTTATTGTGCATGTATATAGTGTTCTAATCGTCGTAGTTTGCTAGTTTATACACGCTTGTTTAGTTCTAGATTTTAGTACATCTAGCATTATCACGTCTACATTGATAATCACGCATTCATATAATCCGCCTTCTGAACTAAAAGTAGTTGTAAGAACTTTCTGATTGGGAGATTTATGTTATACACGTTTAGGCATACGTTAAGAAAATTTGAAATAATATAATTCTATAATGAGTGAATCGTGTGATATAATTCCTAAACGAATAAATCATTATTGCTGTCAATATTCAAGAACTGAAATAAACCCCTGTAAGATTTGCGATACCTGCTCCATTTTGCTAACTGTGTTTTCTTATTTTGAGGGGCGGCAAGAATGAATGTTTTTATTTCTTCCGTGTTAAAAGCTGATATCAGTTTGCAAATGAATCAATTTGGGGTGTTCCCTTATTTTTCATAGTTCATAGCACTTCTTCTTCCAAACAGTTACACATAAGAAATTCTCCGTTGATGCAAGTTCAGATGTAAATTGTCAGAAGGGGAGAGGGCAGAATATGGAGAAAAATAGTTGTCCCACCTTTCCCCCTTTAAATAAATAACACAAACACAAATGAAACGCGTGTAAGGGTTCACGTAAATGATATGTATTTATTATATGGTAGTTTTCTTTGAGACGAAATAATTATAGTCTAAATTTCGACACTACTGTATCTACACAAACAATGCCTTTAATTACCACAATGCAAACATGATCAAAATCAATCTCATTTTGTTAAATCAAGTACATGCTCAAATATCTTTCATGTCTTATGACAGATTTGATTGCATTGACATAATTATGGAGAAATTTCTAAAAACAATATTGCAGTTAAAATATAACAACATAAGTTTTTCTTACCCAGTGATATTTTTTTAAAGGGTACAGAAACATAATTTATAGTCGGGCAGAAATATATACCTTTGGAAATACAATTCCACTGATGTCACATATTGCAAAAATCTTACTACAATACTGATCAGATTCAAAATATGAATTTGTGAGAAATTCATAAAATTCTACCCCTGAAGTTTAAATACTGGCGCACACCGTATGCTCCAACATCATTTGATGAGACTAAGAAATAGCACATATATACAAAGGAGGCGTATCCAGAGTTTGGTTGATGTAGGGACACACCCTAACCCCTTGCCCCTGCTTATCAATTTTCTGAATACGCCAAGTTTAATAATGCCTACATTTTAGATACATGAAATAGGCATTAAACAACAAAATCAACGGCAGAGGAGGATTCATTCGAGGAGGAAGAAAGGTATTTTGAGCTACAAGATACAGGACTGTAATGTTAAGTTTCCAGGTGAATTCTGAAAAATAATGATGAAAAATTTCAAATCTGCTCAGTGCAACTAACAACAATCGGAATCCATACGAACGAATTCCAATTTTCATTATCGTAACATTACACTGCATTTCTCTAAAACATAGAGCCGGAAAGTTTTTTTTATAAAAAAAAAAAAACGTGTATTTTTTTGAAAAATGAAGTTTCACTTTTCTATTAAATCTGCTGTGTTATATAATATGCTGCATTGCATATCTGTAAACATTAAACTAAAAGAATGGGTGAAACAATGGGTCCCCGTTAACCCATTGAAATGGACCCATTAAAAACCAATTCGTCCCTATTGGCAATTGGTCCCATTAACCCTGAAGGAGTGCAGAAAGAAAAAGTTAAATAAAAAAAAAACTTATAATCTCATATACCGTGATATACCGTAATACAAAGGTTAATGGACACAAATATCAGTTACATCAATCTCTTGTTATCCTCGTTCAAACAATTGTAATATTGGACACACATGACATATATTACTAGTACTATTGATTATGATAATATTTGGGCAAGGACTATCACTCTTGGTCATAGCATTACTCGTTCTTCTCCTCCTCCCCGGTACTCTCGGTGGAGCCCTTGGTGGAACCTTTGGTGGAGCGATAGTGGCAGATGTTGACCACTCCGTTATAGGTACTCTCTTTGGTCTGACTGAGTGCACCAAACCGACCCTTGCTAGCAACACCTACGTCCACAGGTTTCTCGGTGCCCATGATGACCGGCTGTGCTTGCCCATTGGCCGCTGCGAACTCAAGCTTTGTGATGCTGTTTGGTGTGGTATTGGTTAGGGCAGCGGTGTCATCATCAACCGAGGTGACTTCATGCTTCGGTTTTGGCGGGAAGCTGATTTTTTCATCGTCTGCCTTGGGGCTGTCGGTTGGTGTCGCTATTGCCTCGTAGTCGTCAACATCATCCGCCTGCTCGAGCACCTCGTCGTTGGAGTATCCATTCGCGATATGGCCGTTGCTGCCGAAGACCTCGTCCTCGCCATCAAATTCCTGATCGTCGAGGATTTCGCACGGTGAGGGGAGCTCACTAGAGGTATCTTCAAAGCTGTAGAATGCATTGAAAGGATACCCGTAGCCCTCGGCCTCTTCCGACATCGCACGGCGACCCATCTTTTTCCGGTAGTTCATCAGCTTCTTCAGGCATGTCTTTCTTTCTCGCCCTGAGTTGGAAATCGGGAGGATTCAAAGAGGGTATCGAATAATAACTACCTTTGGACTTACTACCTTCCACAAAAGAATCTTTCTACAAAGATAGGAAAATGTTCCTGGTAATTAGTTGTGTAGGATGTTGAAGGGTATACTGCAATAGTTTAATCATGACAATGAGTCACGCAGAGTATCATGAAAATACAACCTAATAGTAACAATAATGTAAGATTTTCAAGCTTCGTCGTCGAATTTTGATAGCTTTCAACAGTAAAGTCACACAATATAACCAACACTCGCTCACTATGGCAATTCCAGTAAGCGACTTACACCAAATTTTAGGTTTTTCTACGTGTTTATATATTTCAATTATCGGGCCCATGCATTTTTTTAAAAGTAAGGAACGAGAGAAGGAACGAGAGGAACGAAAGAAAAAAAAAAGACCTTGCGTCGTTGAACACGATGATGCATCAAGTCATATTTAGTTAGATGTAATGTCAATTCTTAAAATGGGACTGAGGACAAGGTCTACACTGATTTGTTAAATACCAATTATATCTTCAAGGGGAATTTTGGGTGTACATTTCTAGCACTTGATGGCTCATCCACTTGATGTAAACGTATACTTTGACACTAATCATCAAAACTGTATTCTGTGTTAACACTGACATAACAAAGCTACCCCAAAACATATCTAAAGGTGCAATCACACATCGCCGATTTAGACGGCGGTTCATAGCAGTTCTCAAACCGCCGTGAACCGTGTCGAAGCGATGGTGGAAAGCCTTTAAACGCGTTTTGAATACGTTTTCAATACGATGTGAACATCAGGGTCATGGCGGATGAGTGACGGATGACTAGGGTTTGTGAACGGTGTTAACACGGTCTTCGGCGGTTCAAGGCGGATTGCCGAAATGCCGTGAACCGCCGTCTAAGTCGGCGATGTGTGATTGCACCTTAATAGCTTTAAAATCACTTAAAATAAAATAAAAAATAAAAAATAAAAAATGATACTTTACCTTATTGAAATAACGTTACCCTTTGTGCTGTGGTAAGTTATTAAACTAATTTAATGTGTTAAATAGATAAACTAATTCGACAAGTCAAAAGAACAAATGAACTAAATAATCTTTTTATTTGAATCCATTTCCATTTTCCCCATTTTTGTTCTTCATCTTTTAAATCCAGGTCCATGATAGGCAATATCAAACCTCGAATCTTACAACACTAAATTTTATACACACATTTTAGACGCACATCGAAGCGAAACATGACGAACTGCAACGGCTTGACATAGCGTGGCACATGAAAGTGAAAAATAATAATTAGTAAACTTCATCTACCTATCAAAATCAGAAACTTAAAAGATACATTTTGTAAATTCGCTTTTCCATGAAGAGAAGGCACGGTACAGACAAGCTGTTTTGCATAGACATAACTTAGCAAATGAAAAAGGGAAATGGTAATCATTGGGCGAACTACAGTCTATATTAAAGCCAGGATTTCAAAGGATACATTTTCTAAATTCTCTTTTCGTGAGAGAGAGAAGACACCGAAGAGACAAGCTAAAAGTTGCATATACATAGCTTAGCAAACGAAAAGGATAATGATAAAAATTTGGCGAACAACATTCCAGCAATCATGGCAATGAAAGTAAGCATTTTTTTTTTTACATGTTTGTATTTCTTCTTTTATTAAAGAACGAGGCACTGTAGAGACCAGCTGCTAGCTACAGGGTCACACACACGAAGCAGTTAGGAAGCGAATCACATAAGGTTTACTTATAAAAATACAGAATTGCTCTTCTAGCTTTTTTAACCAAAGCTAAAAAATGAGTAGGATAAACAAAACTAAAGATTGCCATTTTGGCTAAAAATTTTCATAATATATTAAGCACACATTTGGCTAAGGTAGGCAGTGTTGCCGCTTCGAGCTGAAACGATTCTATAAGAAACTTAACGAAAAATCAAATAAAAATTGTGTAATGGAAAAGAAAATGCCATGCGGGTGGGGTCTCACATGCACAATCACTATCACGCAAGTACAGCTTCCAGCTTGCCTGGTTTGTAGATGAGAGGTCCGCTCTCCCTCTCCTCCCCATTCTTTTCTCCGATCTTCTTTGCCAAGATTTCCTTCTCTTCTCCCTCTTCCTCAGTGTCCTGCTCGTTGTTTTCGATGTATATCTCTTTGCGGTTCTTGAGGACATGGATTGCCCCTGGTGCACCGGTAAGGTTGAGGGCTCCCGGCCAGGATGCCATGCGGGTGGGGACGTTGGCCACGATGTCTGTGGAGACGAAGATTTCGCGCGCCAGGGATTGGATGAGACGCCAGTCCCCCAAGATGTCGTCTTCTGTGGTCTCTGTTGACGTCACAGTGAATCGGATGACGTACAACCCTTTAATGGAGGCGGGTACGACGTAGATCTTGCCAGAGTAATTTAGACGGCGTAGAAGCTCTTGAGTCAGTTCATTCGGTCCCTGTCCATGAAATATATGCACACAGGTTTATTGGCATTGAATTCTCTCTCCATTCTGGTTGCATCTTTTTCATAAAGGCCAATAACAGAAGGCATTAATATCCAAGAGCTCAATACGTTAAATGTCCCATAAATTTAGATATAGCCAGAGGCGGGTTGCCAATGGGAAATTGAGTTTTCTACATGTGCCGCTCAATATCTTGGCCATAAGGCTGTTGGACTGTTTAAGCAATGTTAAGTGGGTCATTCACATTTGCATTCTTCGAACGAATTTCGGTCTCTTTCCGCCTCTGGATATAGCATTATGAGGCAAAAACAAAGGATCGTACCACTGTGCTATAATTTTGCTTATTTTATCTTGCTTTGGATTATTGAATTTTCTTGAATGAACATACCTTCAATCTGAAAACTATCAGGCCCAAGATTCTCTCGGCTGGTATTTCAAATGCAGCATCGTTTAAAACCAGTTGCTCGAAGTAGCGACCGAGTCGAACGCCCTGTATACAAGATGAGAAGACATGAAGATATCCCATCATCATCAGATCACTGAGATTTGAGATTATGACTTTCTTGATCGAGATTTTGTATACCACTCAAAAAAAAGGATATTTAATGCTGATGTATTTGCCCGAAAATCATCCTTCCTTTCCCTAAATGTTTCTAGCAAGCGGAACGAGTATTTAAAATTCCTGGCACATGATGACATCCCTCGCTGTAGATTTTTCGTCCTAATTGAGTTACGTCTTTAAATATACTACATGAGAGGAAAAATTAAAAAAAAATCACCTCGCTGCTTGAGCATAACGTGATAATTATAATACCATTAGAAACTTTAAAATTTGAATGAGAAAGGATACAGTCCCCCAGTTTGACCTACCCCCCACGTAAAAGGGGGTTCAGGATTCCTTCGTAGAATAGCCCTATCTTATCTGAACCTTACCCGACGAACGTGCTCCTGAAGTTTCTTGACACCAAATGACCGTAGCACAAACCAGAGTTTTAGGGAGCGGAAACGTCGACTGAGTGGAATCTGCCAGTGCTGTTGGAAACCATTGGGATCAGAGATACAGTGATTAGAAACGTATCCTACAAGTCGATCCTCAGTATTGTACATGTGAATTGTGAATATTTTTTTATTTGGCTAAGTTGCTTAGATCCATGGCAGGCCATGGTGCCCAAGTTCATCTTCAAGTTTTCCTAAAAGGCAATGCTGGTATACTTCAATACCACATCTAAAACAAACTCTTAACCGACGGATTTTTTTTTTTTTTTTGCCATATGGAAGATGTAATTTTTTCCAACTTGTCTATAATTGTTGGTTTCGTGTTAGTGTGACTGGTTTGTAAAAAGTTTTTTTGTGTGTGTGTGTGTGGTAATGATCATACTACAATGCACAATGATGGGTGTTTATGTTTGGAATGCCCAGTACTTTCAGTGGCTAATATTCAGAAATCTAGCGGAAGAAAATTGCGACAACGAAAAGACCGATCAGGCATGATTTTGTAATAACGACGACGTTTGCAATATTTCGACGGTAGTGTTGCTTATCAATATGAAATTGTGATGATGATGATAATGATACTGACGATAATAGTAAATGATGGTTATGATGAGAATGGTGATCATTATGGCAATAAAATCATTACATAATATTGATTCATTATGCAGGGGCCTCCACCAAAAGTCGGTTAGGGACTGGAGATATTTCTTACTACAGGTTATTTATTTCGTCTGGGTTAAGAGTGACAATTTCACATTAATGTCGTGCCGATGTACGCCTATACCTTTGTATGGATTCGGACCCTGTATCTCGGTACTTACCATAAAATCAATGGCTGCTCCCTGTTTATCGTGGCGGAGGTAGAGTGGCTTGACACAAAAAGCCTTCTCTAGAGTCTTGCCGTCGCGTATCCTAAAACAAGACATTCAGTCAAGGTCATTTATCAAATATCTTTGAAGGTGGCTCCAGTCCTATACATTTAGAATATTTACAGTGTATGAATGTTTCTTACCTCACCTATACCATTATAATCCAAGTATATAACTTTCCGTGTAAGCTGCCAAAGGGATTACCCCATCAATTATCAAGTTTCAGGGGAAAAAGAGATTTTGAAATACATTAGATTGTGTAATGCATGATCTGTTATTTCTCAGCAAAACAACAGACTCTAATCGACCACATAACCGATCTACTCTCGTCCACTTGGGGGTAATGTTATATTTTTCTTGGTATTCTGTTGGTCGGTAGTCTATCTAATCTTGGTCCCACAGGGATTATCAAGGAGCAATATAGCGTGGATTATACAATACAAAAAAAGATAATAACTGTCATCAATGCAGTGATATCTCCTTTGCCTCCAAACAAAGCATTCTTGTAACATAATGCAAGTGGCTATGTACATTAGGCTGCGATCATAATAGAATTATTGGCTTATAACGATGTTTAATACACTTTTCATTTAAAAAAAAAAATACATTTCCTTATGGAAGCTTCCCAATAATCACATGCATTCACAAATATTATTGTTGTGGTAGCATCTACACTGAATGTTAGAATTTTATGAGTTTTTTAGGGGACGCAGCCAACCCATACGCTCTGAAAACCAAATCAGGCTCATATTTCTATATACAAACACACACAAAAAAAACCCCAAACTAAATAAATAAATGTCTGGCCTTCCAATAATGTTTTAAACCTCTAGTTGATCTAAGAGATACCGTAGGATGTTAAAACCTTAAATTTTACTTGTCACAGTTGTTTGGGAGAAGTAACTGTGCACGTGTATGTGATTTTGCCTTGTGCTTGTTAGTGGCTTTTTCAAAATCCCCCCCCCCCCCCACACTGTACCTTCTCTTTCTATCAGCGTTAGGAACTTACCACATTGCAGTGCAGTCGAAATGAACCATGAGCCATTTACTGGGATTGAAAGCGAAGGACTGAACCTTTTCAACCCCGTGGAGATAGCCCCGGAATTCCGGACACAAAAATGCTGTCCCGGCGTAGGCTGCGTCCACGTGCAACCACAAGTTGTCCCTTTCACCTGTATAAGTGAAATGAGTTGAATTGTGTGAAAGAAACAAAATGTAACGGTCCGTCGATTAAACCGTTCTTTATTTTCTTATTCATATATTCATTCATTTATTAACTTATCTACTTACTCATTTATCTATTCATTTCTGAGACAAGATGGCAGATTTTCACCAATACCGGTGATTTTCCATGAGACCGGACTGCTAAAGACATTATTCAATAACAATAGACTTAGATAAATCGTTGTTGTATTTGGCTTTTTCCCTTATGACTGTTCATCATGTTCACGAAAACAATTCCATGATAACGAAAAATATAGACATCTTTTATTTGTGACTGATTATTCAAGAAATCAATTTAATGTTCAAAACATAGGCCAAGTTATAAATACAGAAGAGCTAAGTGTAGAGTACACTGCGAAAAAAATGCATGTATAAAGGAGCGTAAAGAGTGTTATCATGCAATTACAAGTCATATTTTAAAAATGTATATTGCGAGAAGCAATGGGCTAGATTTTCCGTAAAGGGCCTGGTATTCAAACTCACATATTGTGCCTAGCTCATCGAGGTTGTCGAATGCGCATGCCCCAGTGGTTCCTAAGGTGGCGCATACCTGAAGAGATAAACAAAAATTGTTCTATACATACATGTAATCAGGGGCTGACTGGAACTGAAATTCGGTGGGGATTTTTTATTTTTTATTTTTTTGACTGGCTCATATACAGGGTGTATCAATAAAAACGTTACACTTTGAAAAAAAAATTATATTGCAAAATATTTCAAAGAGCTTTTCATGTTGATGGATGTCCAGTGGGCTCATCTATTAAGTGCCACTCACAAAACGAATTTTGATTCACGCTTGGGCGAATACTGATGTTTTTGTTCAGAGTGTGAGAAATGAAATTGAAAGAAAAGGGACAATTAAACCATCAGTCTAAACAAGTACTCCCAATCAAAGAAATTGTTTTTTGCCACAGAGTTGCCCCGGTCTTACAGGTTGACTGACTGATCGATTGTTCTGGCATTTCATTTGTCAGTGATTTGATCAATCAATAATTGATTGGCTGTTGATTCAATGATAACCTTATTGATTGACTGGTTGAATGACTGGTTGGCCGAATGGTTGAATGACTGACTGCATAATGCATCGACTGATTGATCTATCACTTGATGTATTAATGGGCTGATTGTTGATCGATTTTTTGACTGATTGATAGAGTGACTGAATGATCTCTGAAGTGTTATTTAAATTGGTACTTTTATTCTTGAGTGAATGACTTCTTTTGACAATAACCACAAATATACAAGTATTCATATACAATCATTTTTCTGAAAAAAAAATCTTGATGTAATTTCGCACATTAGTTCCACCCATGCATAAAACAGTGAAATCACTAAAATTCTGATAGAAAATTGATTCAAGCTTCCTAGACTATCAAAACTTTATAATTATGCACAAAAAAGTAATTTGTTTGAATAGGAGTACTTATTCGGACTGCCATATTTCAAGCATATTGCTTATAATGGCAATCCTTCTTCCGCAAATGATTTTATGTTTAATGAATTATGTTTAATGAATTACAATAATTGACAATTTTACATTTATTTTTTAAAGAAAAATGATTGTATATGAATACTTGTATATTTGTGATTATTGTCAAAAGAAGCTCTTTTTGTATATTATGTTACCAAAATATTAATATGTATGCAGAAGAAAATAATCAAAATAGTCCCTCTTTTAATAGGCGCAACTGATAGATCAATAATTCAATGCACCAATCAGTCAGTCAATCAACAAGTCAAGAAGGTATTTAATCAACAGCCAATGAATCAATTGGTTGATCAAATTATTAATGAAAACATGCTCCCAAAATTGATCATTTAACCAGTCGTCACTCAATCCATCAGTCAATCAATAAGTAATCATTTAATCAACAACCGATCAATCACTGATTGATAAAAATTATTGACTATAAAATGCCCAAACAATCGATCAGTCAACCAACCTGTCAGGCAACTCTGGTGGCAAAGAGCAATTTCTTGAATTGGTAGTACTTATTTAGACTCTGGTTTAAAATTGTCCCCTTCTCTTACAATTGGCGCAAGTCATTCTTCAGACTCTGAACAAAAACAGTCAGTGTTTGCCCCAAGCATGAATTATTAAATTTGCTTTGTTAATGGCAGTTGATAGATAAGACTACTGGGCATCTATCAACATGAAAAAACAACAACAAAATAAAGAAGTATAAAATAGAAAGGCTTTAAAATAATGATAATAATAATAATAATAATAATAATAATAAATAATAATAATAATAATAATAAACAAGACAATCGTTTGGATGAAGGCAGCCGTGACTGTTACTTTGTATGCCCATAATTGCATAATTAAAAAAAAATCATTTAGTTTGCACTCTTTTGATATTAGAATTAAATCACAGAATTAAATCAAATATATTACTTTTCCTTCTTCTAACTTTTCAATACTCTTTCTACTTGTTTTTGACTGGTCTTTCCTTTATGACCGACCCCTTTTCGTTGCTGACTGGACCCTTTTTGTGTAAGACTGGCCCTTTTCATAAACCCAAATATTGGTCGGCCCGTTGTGAAAGATTTCCCAAACTGCCCATGGCCAGTCCGCCTCTGTATGTAATTGAAACAGAGAGAAAAAAAAAAAAAATATGGAGGAACCAACGGTATCATCAGGCTCGTTTAATCCATATAAATTATATATGATATGTATATTTTGAATCGAATCATTATGACACTTCCACTGCCCCTGAGCCCGACGTTCCGCCTCCTCTGGGTTCATTATTCTCATAATATTTGTATT